>JADLZL010001672.1:0-351179 GCA_015844335.1 Chrysopogon serrulatus | reverse complement strand
AAGATGCACGGCCATATAATATGTAATGATATCTTTCACGTTTAACTTGAAGCTATGCTAGTAAATATTCAAAGTTGAATGCTGAACAAGCACAAAAAGATCCTGATAGCAAAGAAGACATATAAACTACTACTTGCAGCATTCTTTCGCTGTATTTGCTCCCATGGCAGACGCAGAATATGGTACAAGCTTAGAACAATTGCAGGGTACCTGGATGACGTGTTTATATATGAAGCTATAAACTCCACTCATACTGCATTCGTGGTCACATGGCTAGCTAGTTACTGAGAAATAAAGTATATATATGATCATCCAACCTCTTTGGCTCTTTACACAAAGGAGAATGGAAAGAGAAAGGCAACAGATCGATGGGAATCAGCAACATATGTTCAGAAAAAGAAAAAGGAGAAAAAGCACAAAGGGTGCTCAGCTGCATGGCGATGCCAGGCTTTGGAAGCAAGAAGAGGGAAAAGACAAGCAGGGAGAGCGAAGCAAACACTAGTACACAAGTTTCATCGCGGCGAGTGCTCAAGCCCTCACCGCGTGGCGGTTCTCACAGCCGCGCCCGAGTGAAACCGAATACAAAATGGCACATTTCCCTTTGGCGAGTTTGCTTGAGAACGCCGGTGGATGTAACGACTCTGCGCGTTGGTTAGTAAACCGCCGAGTGCAAATGTGATTTCTGCGGCTGGTTTGCCACCCGGCCGCCGATAGAAATACATTTTCACTGGCGGTTCTCAAACGCCCACAACCGCGGAGTAGAAAGTTTCCCGCCACTTTTTAAAATTTCAAATTGAAACCTATTTATTTATATTGAAAACTTATGATAACATGCAATTAAATTCTATCATACATTTATATACATCAATAAAAATCCATTTACATCAAAATTACATTATATCATACATGCATACTTCAATAGAAATCCATGTACATCACATATATATCCTATATACTTATACATATACATACATCTAAAGTTTTCACTTTATCTCTAATTAGGAAAGCCTTAATAGTCGTCTCGACTAAGATTGAGACGCATAATATCGATTAGCGCTCTATATTCAGCTTTTTCTAATTCACTGCTGGATCGTGATATTTCCCTTCGGGTGGGATAGCTTCTTTTCATGATGAATGAGCAGAGATCCTCAACTATGTTGTATAATGTTTTTCATCGAAATTGGTGTGGATCCTTGTGCATAGGCACGGAAAGAAAGTATGTTTATAATTCAACATTATATATTTTCACTTGATAACAAATATTTACAGCATTAATAAATATTATAAATGATGGCTACTTACCTTGCTCCCGGGGTTTTACGATGTATAGATCCGTTGTCTCTTATAAACTTCGCTTTTACGTAGAATCTCTGAAGCATTCGGTGGGGCGCATGGCACTATAATGGAAGTGGTTATTTAGTTTAGAGATTATCCTATATATTAATTGTACATGTATGATATGCATATAAATTTACGTCTTGGAAGCGATTATAAAGTATATATCCATTGGATGTCCTTTTTTAGAAGGTCATCACGGTCCTTTCCCTATCTTATAATACCTATATGTCCTGTGATCTCGAATAGAATCACCAAGTTATTGTGCAACTCTCATAGATAAAACAAAGCATGCATATATGGAAACTACTAGTTCTAAGATTGTCAAGAATGTTGCATAAGATTACAGTGCGTGCTTGCGAGTCTAGTACCGACGTCCTTCCTTCTCTAGGAAAAATTAAAAACGGGATCTAGTGGTCCTGCGGATCAAATTTGTGATGATGCATATGTCATGGAATTCTTATCTTGATGTTATAAACTAAACTTACCTAAAATTATAAGGCCACTATACAAAACTTTGTTTTGAATGTTAGTATTGCTTCTCCTAGGTAGAGGCGCGTATTTGGCTTCAAAATTTTTTTTTTTTGCTCAGCTTTCACCTTAGCTTGTTCGGGTGTTAAGGCCTTCAAATCGTCATGGCCATCACCAATTGTGAGCGTGTGCTACTCCTACATACGCGCATATTTTTCATTTTAAAATTTGAGATACCCAGATCCTTTTTTCTTCTTCATATGTCGGATCTGGACGTAGCATCTTTCCCCATCATATTGCATTCTGCAAGAGTGCACATGCATGTTAGGAAGTGAAATAAAAGCATGTCTGTTGACTTGGTACACCTCAATGGTAACACGTGTATTTGATGATCACCTTACAATGCAAACACTGTTTTCACGAGCATTACGTCAAAGCCTCAGGATGTTCATCATTAGCCACAAGTCCTCGAAGATGACCATAGCCTTTTCTCGGCCGGAGGCAAAAGCATTTCTGGTATACAAACGTTGATCGCCGAGATCCCGAGCAGCAGATGCTCTCATATACCAATCATGCATCCTTTTGATCCTCTGGGATTTGTTTAAGTTTCTCCCAAGCGAGAAGAGGCCCGCCATGGATATATTCATCGGGACATTCTAGTAATCATCCCATGTTGGCTTCTTTATCTCTATGGTCTTCGTATTATGCTCTTTGCCCTAACTCGAGGGATTGTTTCGCTGACTTCTCATGCCTCGGCCAAGTCAACGATACGTACTCGGTGAGACATTCCAATTTTCGATAAAAACCTCACCGTGCTAGCACTTTTTCTTCTTTGGCTCATAGGGCGAAACCAATTTGGGTACGAGAATTGCTTCTTCGGTATGGGTTTCTTCTTCTTTGGCGGTGGCAGCGTGGTGTTGAAGTTGTTTTAGCGGATGTTCATTTGTTGGCGGGGGAAGTAGGGACTTGGAGTGGCGATGATGGTGGCGGAGCTTTGTTGGATAGGTGAGTTAAGAGGAGGCTCAACAAATGATGATTCTTGAGTTAGTGGGAGGCCTTCGGTTTTGTGGGGTTAGGAGGAGGATTGGCGGTGAAGACTCTTGGGATTAGTGGGAGGCCTTGAGGAGGAATGTGGGTTAGGAAGAACCTCGGTAGTTTTCAGAGGGGTGGTGGTGGGTGAGACAACCTGGATGTCTCTGTCGAGGCCAAAGAATGAAAATTATTGATAGCTCTGCCCGAGTGTCTCGATATCCTCAGGACTGAGGGATTTCTAGCACGTCGTCATCGTATCCTTGGACGACCGTCTACACTTTAACCCTCGCAATACTCTTACGGAATGGTGTTATGGTGGTAATCATGGCCGGGGACTGCAAAGCCTTGGGCTACTTCTGCGATACGAACATTCTTCATTCCATATCGATGAGTAGTTTACAAGGCGTTAGTGCAACTATGTCATCCATCTGGATAGTGCTCCTTGAGTCTGCGAGTAGGCGCTTAACACTACTTGGAAGGATTGGACTTTTAGGTGGAGACCGCATACTGTTGGCCGGGTTGTCTTGCGCCCGATGTGGCATACGTGGAGGCTGTACACTCATCTGTTGAATAGACATTGCACTTGCTAATTCTTGAGATAAACACGATCGGGTTGATGATTAGCATATTGGACATGATTACTTTGACTTGTTTCTTCACCTCTTCCTCAATGACATCCTTCATTGCTTCCCTTGTATCGGTCGCGTTTCTTATACATTTCGGCCCATTGATCCCACGAATCCTTCTTTCTATCCTAGTCTTGATGAGACGCCCTGCAGTGCTACGATCTGGATGCTCGGGGTTTCCCAAACCAACACTAAGGATGTCTTTCTCCCTTTTTCTCTTGAATTTTTCCTTCTCGCTCCTTGCAGTGTTGTTTCAAACATCTCGCGGCTCTTGGATGTCACGACTCTACAGCACCGGTCTCTTCTACGTTTTCCTTTCCTTGCATAGAGACCAATTCGTTGCTTCTTTCATCAAGCATTTCGAATGCTTAGCACGGTTCGCCTTTCTTCTTTCTTTCGAGGCACTCCTCACGCGCCATTTTCGCAATATGAACGCTTGCAAACTTTTGAGCCAAGATGGTGGTGGTACTTGTTCCCTCTTCGCTGAGTTTAGAATTAGCTTCACTCTCTTTTTCTTGAAGTCGGATCGTCCCTACTGCATTTTAGCAGAAACCTCACGGGGCGAGGTGTAATCTTAAAGTACTTTTTGTCGGGTCCCCGTCCTTCTTGGCATACTTGGTATTAAGTTCTGACCTAAAGTTTCGGAGCGAGATTGCACTGCTCTGCCTAAATGCATACGCTTGCAGCGAGTTCTTCGATCCCTAGCGGGAAAAGAAACCTCTCATCATGCTTAGTTTCCATACAATTGTCTTCTTATTATCCGGCACATCATTACACGTGCTGATTTGTGATGTCAAGCTCATCCCTAACTAAGAAGCCAATTGCGTTCGAGACTTGTTTTGGAACACTCTTCGAGTGCTAGAGGCTCTCCTTTTCATGCTCATCGGTGACCCTATATGTTTTTCTAGCCACTTTTGTTTGTTCCTCTCTAACCTCGTTTTTGATCACTTTGTTTTCTTTGTCCTTTTCTCTTTGAGGTGGTTTGTCTCGGTTTGTTTCTAGCGGTGCGTCACTTGGCACGTCTGCTTGTTCTTCTTCCTCGGCTAAACCAAGCATTCGAGACAATACCTCAGTGTCCATTTGAATAAGTACTACATGAAGTCCTCCATAACTAAGTACATACGAGATATGAATGTGTAATGACTAGCTTTACCTCATCATATGTTGGATCATAGTGCGGGTCATTCCGCTCGGGATGGCGAGTCCTATCCGGGGCTAGGATGGATCGCTTTGGACTATGGTATCCTTCGGAATCTCTAGTTGCTATTGCTTTGAGAAGAACTCATCAGACACTAAATGCGCAGAGAATACAAAACCTAATTAGAAAACCTAATTCAAAAGCGTAGTACAAAACCCTAATCCTACACCCCTCAATACGAAAAGGCTAACTCAAAAAGCGTAAGTACGAAACCCTAACTAGCATAATAGCAAACCCGCTAACTAGCATAATAGCAAACCATAACTAGCGGCGGTTGTAACTAACCCCTAACACTAATTAACTAAACTAACAAACCTAACTAGCATGAAACCCTAAAGTAGCATGAAACCCTAACTAGCATGAAAACCTAACTAGCATGAAACGTTAACTCACCATTAAACCTAACAATCATTGAATCTTAATGCGGTTTGGATTGATAATTGCATAGTGAATAATTAAAAAGATCATATAGTATTTACTTATGCGTCATGGAGGGAGAAGACGAATCAACGGCGGTGGAGAACGGTGGTGAACCCTTCGATGGCGGTGACTGTACAGTAATGCCAAAAAGCCGGTTATTACAAGTTTAAGTATTTAGAAAAAATAACAATTAATACCTAAACTAATTAACATAATTAACTAAAATACTTAATACCTAAACTATTACATTAACTAATTAACATAATTAACATAAGTAGCAAGTACATTTTAGTCTAAGTAACCTAAGTAACCATAAAGTATAACTAATTAACCATAGTATAAATTAACTAAAGAGTAATTCTGAAACCCTAATTAACAAAGTAAACTAAATTATTTCTAAAACCGTAATTAACTAATTGAATTAATTGCTAATTATCAAACAATAAATAACCCTAACTAATTAACACTAATTAACTAATTAATAGTTAATTAACACCTAATTAACCATAATTATAAATTAACAAAAGGTAATTACAGAAACCCTAATTAACAAAGTAAAATAAATTATTTCTAAAACTTAATTAACTAATTGAATTAATTGCTAATTATCAAACAATAAATAACCTAACTAAGTAACATCCTAATTAACTAATTAATTAGTTAATCAATACCCCAATTGATAACCTAATTAACACCCTAATTAATTAGTTAATTAACATTCCTAATATGAATGTGTAAGGAAAAATGAAAACAATGGAGGGAAATACCGCTGTGCCCACAATGGCCCAAAGAAGTCTTCCGCCTCGGCCCCTCGCTGCTGGGAGGTACTGGCGCCGCCGGTAAATCGGCCGCGTGTTTCTCCCAATCGGAGCTCTACTGAGCTCCTGGGGCGAATACACACGACGGGCGACCACCTACGGGGCGCCAGTTGACGGTGATATACCTGATAGCTCTACCACGTACCAACAAGGATTTATGTGGAGGCACGCGAGCGAAACACGTGATGGAATGTAAAGACCGTACATTGGCCATGGTTTACCCAGGTTCGGGCCGCCTCATGCATAATACTCTACGCCCCGCCTCTTCACAATATATATTGCAAAAAGCTTTGATCGATGTCTAGCGTAGGGTCCTTGCCCGCCTTTATAGTCCTGGGGGCAAGGTTGCAGATCCTAAGACTCGAGGTGGTCGGTTACAAAACAATTGTGTCCTAATAGAAGTACAATTGGTTTCTAACCCACTAGTTCCCTGTATGACAAGTAACTCCGATTGTCCGCCTAGGACTCAGGCCACCAGCCAAAAGGCCGACGTCGGAAATTCCTGGGGCACGCCTTTGTGAGTCGAGACTAAGGACCCGCCGGTGAGGGTATAGGGGCTAAACCCCACAAGCCTAGTCCCCGAGCACCATGGATCTGAGAACGGCATCGTCTTCTTCTTCGTCGACCAACTACGACGCTAAACTCCTCCTAAAAGCTTGCAATCAATCAACCGACCCGGTTTGAGAAAGCACCCATCACTTCGAAGAAAACACCGACGAGTTCAAAAGGAAAAGGTCGACCTCCATTCCACCACGACTCCCTTTGTCGAAAGATGCATGTTGCTCGAAAAAGGAAAGAAAAACTCAAAGTCCAAGTGACGTGGGCCTGATAACACATGATATTAGATATCATTGGTTGATTTGCGAAAAAAAATCCTTTTCGGCGATACATGCTTGTAAATTCGGTAGATAGAGACGAAAAATAGGCCCGATCCCTGGCGCCGAAAGTGACGGGCCCAGCGCATTCCCCAAAGGTTGGTAGAAGATGAAAGTCATGTTGTGGCAAGCTTCTTGCGATAAAAACTTCTTTAATCCCTTTGTGCGAGGCGGACTTAAGAATGGTCTTCGTGAAACCCATCTTTCCGAAAAAAGACGTAATAACCTTTGCTCAAAAATACTAAGTCGATAATAACTAAATGGGCGGACACACCCATCGAGAGGCTCAATAGCATAGCGGAAATATCCTTAGTCTCGGAGGACAGAAAGAGATGCCAGCGAGAACCGAAAGCAATCTGGCATGCGGGTTACCATCTTTGCTTGACTGTTCGGGCCGATCGTGGGAGTAATGATGGCACGAATCCCATCGTGGGGGAAAGTGGCCTATCATGAAGGTGGAAACGCCGAGCCCTGCCCGGCTCACCGCTCGCCTCCTATCTGACCGCCTATAAATACGGGGGCGGGAGAAATCTTCCCGAGCAAACCCTAGTTCCAATCTTCGCTTTCACCGACCTGCGCCGCTCGCCGGGGAAAATGGAGTCGGGAAGCGACGGGAGCTCACCGGCACACGACCCACGTGACACCTGAACGACGGTAGGTATCGCGATTGTGTCGATTTACTTTTTGTTGGAGAAGATACCGACGCCTTTTCTCTCGATTTTTGCTAGAAGTCAGCTTCTCGGTGGCCCGCACCACGGCTCCTCCTCATCAAGAACTCCTGAAGGGAGCAATGATTGGCTTAGGATGAGGATGGTGACACGGACGGTTAAGACCATAGCCCGACCTCCGTGATGTCCAGCGCCGTGACGGCATGCGGAGGTCGCCGAGCCGCAGGCGCAAGCGGCCACGCTACCAGGAGCGCCACCGACTGCGGGTGGCCGAGCTGAGAGGAGGAACTCGAGGCCCGGTGCTCCCGGTGGCGAAGGCTGTGCGTCGACACTAGTGGGAGCTGCTGGTGATTCTCTCCGGGAGGCGGTGGAGATGCGCCGGGCGCATCCGGAAGCGGTGTCCGTGGTGTGCGCCGTGGGGCGGCTTCGGCTCTGGCCGTGGCTCGGCGCCGGCTGCAGGCGAGCTCGGGACCTCGTCGGGCCTCTCGGAAGGCCGAGCACGTCGCCGACTGGAACATCTTATCCGAGGACTTGGCCTGCCGCCCCGGCGCCATAGCGAAAGGAGGTGACCGCAGAGAAGGTCATCGAGGGACGCTCCATAGGACACAGGCGGTTGTACCCAAGGCGCTTAGTAGAGGAGCTGCTTGTCGGCGATCCTTTGACGAGCTTCTTGGCTTCACCCCCTGATGCTCTAACGACGATGGGCGCTTGTTTTAGGGATGCTTTTGCGATCCATGGGTTTACCACTAACGCTTGCCCCCAAGCGCCATAGGATTTTGTAAGGATGTAATATAGTCTATATCTAGGCATGCCGTGAAATTTCCAAGTAATGCCGCTACCTTATATCTCCATTTGTAATGAAAACTTGCAATGCCCAATATGCACCGCTCTTGTATGTTATGGCTCAAATCATAAATTGATCGAGTAGTCTGCTTTGAAGAGAACCAAGTATTCTCATCTTTGCAGCCAATCGGGCTGTTAATACCTATAACCAACCGGGCAATTCCCCGCAAGGATAGGTCGACCACCTTGCTAGTACATTGTAGCAAAGTACATGATCGCCACTGATCCGGCTCCACCACCCCGAGTAGAAAAAATATCAGTCCCCAGCTTGACCTAAGTGGGACCTTAATGAGCGCATAAATGACTCGGCCCATCATAGTATTTTATACCGTATCGTCAGAAAAACATACCTATGTAACGTGGCCCAAGAAAGGCCCGGTTAAAAATTAGGGTAAAGCGGTTTGTCAACAGCGATCTCCTCGAGAGTCAATGGGCCGACCACATTATATAAATAGTCAGGTAGAGCTGCTGCCGCATTTCACCCGCATCGGGTTGTTGCCATTTCCTTCGCCGTCAATCTCGTCAATCTAGGCTTCCATCCAACACACCACCACTACTCATTCATCCCTCATTGGAGATCATGGGGAAAGAAGGCGACAAAGGCCGAGACAGGAGCGCAAGAAAGCTGCTTGGAGGCGAGCTCGGAGCGGTCGTCTGTCGACTACCGAGTCGTTGGCGGCAATGGCGAAGGGCTTCTTCTCGCCCGAGGACTTGCAAGTGTGGAGAGCACCGGCCAAAGGTGATCATTCCGAACCCGTACCCGATGAGATTGTAGTTTTCGAGGATTACTTCTACATGGGGATTAGGGATTCAGATGCACAACTTCCTTAGGGATTTGTGTATTTTACGGGGGATAGCATTGTGCAATCTTCCCCCCAAACTCCTAATCTTAACCCTAGCCATCTTCGGTGGACATATTGTGAGTGCTATCTGGGAATAGCGCCACATTTCAATCTCTTCCTGCATTTGTATGTCCTCGAAGAAGAAGCGGTGTTGGATCCGGAGGGACCTCGTGCAGCGGGTGCTACCCGGGCTCGAGAGGGTGAAGTCCAATTCAGATGACCATCCAAAGACACCCTCCAACACACAAAGAAGAACTAGATGAAGCGCCGGTTCTATATTAACTTAATCTAGAAGGCCGACTACCCCTCACCATTTCAGGAATTTAAGCAAACCTAACCGGTCGGAGATGCCGATAATGGAATGTTCCAGTTGAAGAACCGTTATCCCTGGATGGATTTTCAGCAATATTTGGCATTGTGGTGGCTACCCGCTTGTAGGGCACCGTATCCAGCCCTTTGAAAGAAAGGGTGCACCGATGTTTGAATATGAGGGGCCGCAAAGATCCTTCACGGGAAAGGAGAGGAAACTCCTGGCCCAAGGAGATATCAACCGGTCGCCTAAGATGTTTCGTAAGCTATGCCTCGTATGAATACCCGAGGGACGAGTGTGGCTCCTACTGTCCCTCGAAGAATCCTCGCCCCAAGGTATATAGTTATAAAAACTTTTTCCTTTATCATTCTCAGCAATGCATTTGTAATTATAAGCCCGACGGAATGACTATTTGTTGGAACCAGAGTCTTCGTGTATATGTCTCCGATGTGCACGTGGGAGGCGCCGGTGAGTGAGGCACTCGGGGGGAGCGAGAAGAAGCCGAGGCCAGCGCGGATGCCGAAGATGTTGAAGAGCGACCCGAAGTCCCCGAAAGACAACGGAAAACGCAAGGCTGCGGCAAAGCACCGATGCCACCGCCACGAAAAAGAAGGCGAAACCCACCAAGAGCAAGCTTGGTGGTAAAGCGAAAGATTGGCGAGGAGCGGGAACAACGACACCGAGCTGTTATTGAGAGCTCGGACTCAAACTCGAAGGGCGTGATTCCTCCGAGCAAGAAGTTCGGAGCCAAGCCCGCCAAAGAGCAATCCCAGCCGGCGCCGACCTCGAAAGCGCCGCCCTAACCGTCCCCATGCTCGACCAGGGGGCCTCGGGTAGCGCCAACAAGGAAGCCGGACATGGCCCGAAGCCAACTACGATCGAGGCGCCCCAAAGAGCCAAGAAACTCCAAAAAAGCGGTGCGCAGAGGCAGGAAGCGAGGGAGGTCGGGTGGTCGGCCTCCGAGTGGAGGTAGCGGCGAGGTATTTGCATGTCCTTCAAAGCAGTCCTCCAGGTATCTTGTTGATGAAATCCTTGCTCATTTCTACAATGTAATTGATAGTGCCGGTATGATTTAACATAATTGAGTTGATAATTTGTGCCCGAAGAGCAACGTTGATGAAGAGGGGAGCTGAGGATCGGTAGGGTAGGGTAGCGCCGACCGCACCGATGTGCAAGAGGACAGGGGGACCGGAGGCCCACCTCACCCTCGTTTGAAGGTACCACTGCATCCCTCCTCGCTGGCCCCCGAGCCGCCGCGAGGGCAGGAGATCTGGCCATGTGGCGCACCGGCTCGCCTCGCCAATGTCGACAAGAGTGGACCAAAAACGCCAAACCATCAAGACATGCGAGCCGATGGAAGAAATTAAGGGCATCCGGAAAAGCCCAGGCGGAGTCTATGGGAAGTCTAGCTTTATAGCCCGCCAGGTAAGTGGTGGTGAATGGCAGGTCTTTGAATCCAATGTTACCCCCGATTCAGACAACATCGAGCATGGCTTTAAATTTCAAGTGAGAGCATGTGTACGCCGATGGTCCCTTGGAACCTTGTCAAAAGTGTGAGCTATTTCCGTAACTACGCCCATGTTTATTTAGGGGTTACAAAATCTTGCCGAGCAATCTGGGCACATGATCGCGCTCCGAATTAATCATGGCCGAGAACCGCCCGGTAGAAGACAAATGCGCCCCCCAACCTATAAGGTCAATGTTCCTCGAGGGCTAAAAAAAGGTAGAAATTCTATCAAGCATTTTGTCTCAAGTACGCGCAGTCGCATCAGGCCGACATGACTTCACAGATCTTGAAGGCGCAAAGGAGCACAGCAACAGTCAAGGACTCAAGGTCAGATAGCGGTGTGTAAACCCGCCTTACCCGCCTTATAGGTATGATATGCCTGGCCGATTTATGCTACATGGATTTGGCTGCACTCCTGAGCAAACACATGGCTCGCTTTTGGACGCCATTCGAGGAGAACACACGTGACCGGGCGCGGAGCCAAGTGGGTAAGCACGAGACGGACCGAAGCCCCTAATGCTGGGTCTTGTCGCCTGTGGGAGAGGCGCCTCGTGCTTGATCCGGACACGCACCGGGCCCGGTAAGCGGTTATAGGTGTGTGTCGGCGAGCATGGGAGTCGCCAAGTAAAGCTTCACACCCAAGATGCCGGGCCGAATTTGTGCCGCTTTTGGTGCCGCCCCGGTACGGACGCATTATCCCAAGATCGACCAAGAGGATCGAGGAAGGAAAGCAAATGGCAAAGGCTACACATCGATCAAATGAAGACACTCCATGCCGACGCTGACACCGCCGTTGTAATGCAAAACATCTCTCCTGATGAAGGATCTCCGGCCACCTCATTCCCCGCAAAGCAGATTAGGAGCAATCGCTTTTGTTGTAACATGAACACACCCACTTTATTTTGGCGCCCGGCCTGTACCGGGTTAAGTGCGCCGGTCTTATTGATACCTTCGGCCGTGATGGATCCGGGAAGAAAACAACAGCATGGGGGTTATAAAATCAGAATAGAATCTGAGAAAGCCGTAATTCTACTGTGAATTTTTAGTAAAAGATGGTGAACCTAAAGCCCGTAATTCCTCTCGAACGATCAGCCCACGGTAATGGTGACCTGACCGTGGAACGGCACCGATGCGAACTCTAGACCCTAGTACCCATAGGGAGGCAGCTGGGCAACCCTCTAGTGCTCGTGGTTCTGAGTCAGAACACGTAAACGGATGAGTTAAGAGAAGCTACCGCTCGGAGGTCCCTATTGAGGTATTAAGGGACCGTCGGTAAACCCAAAAAACATCGTTTGATCAATATAAAAACATGTTGAAGCAAGTGGAGCTTTTTATTGACCACGAAAGGTACATAAAAGAGGAAAGGTACATATTTTTATTCTATTCTTTGTTAGGATAGAATCTTATAAGTCATGCTCTATGTGCCATGAGTTAGGCTCTTCGATGCCATCTAAAGTGCAGAGCCTATAGGATGTAGGCCTAGTTACTACCTTTTTATCATGAATGGCCCCTCCCAAGAGAGGGACAGCTTGTGTAACCCTTCTGCTTCCAGTCGGAGAACAAGATCGCCGACCACCTAAAAACGACGGGACGCTATTCTGCCAGGTAGCGACGCAACGCGGCTGTGTCGAACGCTTAAACGCATGTGTCGAGGCGTCAGCTTTCCAAGGCGTTGATGTCGAGCTCGCTTCATCCGAGGTGTCGTTGGCTGTAATATTTTGATTCTAGGCGAACGGTGCGCTACCTCGCTGGTAGGACGGCTTCCCGAACCAAATATCATGAAATATGGAGAGACACCTATGCTACGACATAGGTCGCAGCGTAGTCCCGCACTACCGCCGGAGCTCTTTCATCCAACCCCGGGTAGTAGACCGCCTTTCGCGAATAGTCGCTTTCCTCGTAGTGGGTGCCGATAATCATCCCGCTATACTGGCGACCGCCGCTAGTCCTTGGATGAGCGATGCACACGCATTTCACTTGTATGGGACAAGTCATCACAAAAAAGTCCCGCAAATGACTTCCCCGTGAAAGTATCGCCGAGGTCGGTGATGATGTTGCTGGCATGCCAAACCGGTGAATGACATCATTGAGCATCTCAATTTTTGGCTGCTGTCGTTACTAGGGGTTTATACTCTATCCACTTAGAGAATTTGTCTAGAGGACATAGATGCATTTAAAACCGCCTGTGTCGTTTAAATGGTCCGATCATATCGAGTCCCCAGCATGAAAAAGGCCGTGAGACTGGATCGCCCTGAGTTTACGGCAGGACGTATCTGTTTTGCAAAGAATTGGCAATTCTTGCAATGCCGAACTAGGGTATTCTCCCAAGGCCAGCCCACAAAGACTAGGCCAAGAATCCAGCTCAAGGCTTTGCCGACTGTGTTCTAGAAGCCGCATGGTTTGGCAAGAGCCCCGCCTGAATTTCTGGAGGAGGTCGACGCCATCCTCCGGTGTGACGCACTGGGCACCTCGACTTGGCGTTTTTCCGATGAGTCGACTCATCGACTCAGTATATAGTGGTGGCTTCATGATTAGTCGACGCATCATCCTTTATCGCCGGGCAAAGACCTTACTCGTGAAGTACCGGATGAAGGGTGCGCGCTGGCGATCGAAGACGCCGTAGGCAACGGTCGGTCGCCTCATTAACCGGTGATACCACGGCTCCAAGAAGCTGGTTGCTGTGGGACCGCCTGCGGTGATGGTTCAGTGTCGCGGCTACCGGACCGTTGCTCTTCCCGGATGGAAGGAGTAACCAGATCTTGGACAAAGACTCCGTGTGGGACCTCTCTGCTCATCTTAATCTCGAATTTGGAGAGCTCGTCCGCCGCTTGGTTTTCTCTGGGATATGAATGAATCAAGGCCGTAGAATTTGTCCTCAAGCTTGCGGATTGCCGCAACGTAGCGCCCATCTTCTCATTGGCGCAGCCCCAGTCTTTGTTTACTTGGTTAATGACCAAGGCCGAGTCACCATAGACTAAGAGCCTTTTGATCCCCAAATCAACCTGCACGCGGGAGTCCGCGGCAAAGGTAAAAGATTCGGGTCAAGAAAGTTGAGGCTTTGAAGTGAATAACACGGGACGATCTCAACTGTTCTCCCGAGGGAGCGATGAAGAAAAATTCCCGCGCCAGCCCTCCTATGTTCAAAAAGATCCGTCAAGTACATCCTCCATTGTGCCCCCCGCAATCGTGTTGGACACTCTGCAATGTCATATCACCCATTCGACCAAAAAAGCCCGCCTGCCTCGAGACTTGATGGTGGTCCCGGGCTGCTGCGTAGCTCGAAAGGGCCGAGCTCTGATCACGCCCACTTGACGATCCGACCAAGAAGGCCTTTTTATTGCGCAGGATATCTCCCAAATAAGATATTCAAGTGACAACGGTAATGCTATAATCGTGAGTAATGAGAGACCTTCCTCTTTGTGACCTAATCGCATAGAGGAGTTTCTAACATGCGGGTACCTCTCGCTAGTTTTATTGAGCACCTCACCGACGTAGTAACCCGTCGCTGGATGGGTAGACAGATTGTCGGCTTCTTCCGCTAACCACCAATACAAGGTCATTATCTGGTTTGGCGCGGTAATGTAGAGTAGCAAGTGCTCATCTACAACGGGAGCTATGAGGACTGGTGGACGAACATGTGCACGCCTTTAGCTCGCTGAGTCGCTGCCGGTTTCTTCTAACCAATAATTAACTTCTTTTGGCCCTAAGTAAATCAAAGAAGGGGAAGGCCTTTGTCACCCAAACGGGATATGTACTCGGCTTAAGGCCGGCCGCTTATGCACCCCGGCTTTGATATCTTTTTACACACTTGGGAGGCTTCATATCTAGGACGCATTTTTACTTTTTCAGGTTAGCGTATTCCTCGGCTGACGACACTACCGAGCGCACTGAAGGTACACCAAACACACACTTGTTCTGGATTTAGCTTCCACCGAAAGACGTTAAGGGCTTTGAAAGTCCCCCCGTCTAGGGTCCTCAACCGCTGTTGAGGCCTCTCCGCTTTTTCACCACCACGCCATCTACGTAGGGCCTCACATAACCCGTCGTGATTTCTCGCCTCAAGGCATTGTTATGGTTCGCCGGTATGTTGCACCGGCCGCTTTTTAAGCCAAACGACATGGTCGAGTAGCAATAGGCCCCGGCGGGAGTGATGAAGGATGTCTTTTTCCCCGTCGCCTAGGCCGTGGCTATATGGTGATAGCCCCGAGTAGCAATCTAAGAAAGAGAAAGCCTGGCAACCTACGCTGAGTCGACCACCTCGTCGATACGAGGGAGCAAAGAAGGGATCCTTGCGGCAGTGTTTGCTGAGATCGGGTATAATCAACGACATTTCCATTCATTATTCTTTTTATGCATAAGGACCGGGTTTGCTAACCGGGCCCGATGAAATACCTCTTTCTAATGAAAACCAAAGATCTAGGAGCCTCGGTAATCTCTCGGCCTATCGCCTTCTTTCCTCGTCCGAGCAAATCGTCGTGAGGCTTCGGTTGATCGGGTTTGGCTGCCTTGGAGACATTATGAAGTGCTCATCCGCTCCCTAGGGACATCGAGCATGTCCGCAGGAGCCAAGCTGAAAACGCTTATGTTCTCTCAGCAGAAACGGACGAAGCCGCCTTCTCCTATTTAGGGCTCGAGGTCGGCCCCTATCATAGCGCGGCCTTTGCTTGCCTGGGGCCGGGGACCAAAGGGACCTCTTTTGTGCGCCTTTGTTAACCTCTTCGGGCGGTTGTGTCGCTTCACCGGAGCTTCAAGTTCGCCGGCTTGATACTTGAAAGCCGTAGGTGACTTCCTCCAAGCGACACCTTTTGCCTCTTCGGCTTCAATGGGCCGGGGCGGCGAAGGCACTTGTCTCACAAGGGCATGGGGCCATGAGGATTATTACCGCTGCTAGGGACAAGATCCCCGTCGGCTGGTATCTTGAGGACAAGGTAGCCATAGTGCTGGATAGCCATGAACTTGAGAGAGCTGGTCTCCCTGCAATAGCGTGGTAGACGCCAAGTGAAATTAGCTACTCTATGAAGTTGACGTTAAGTCGACGCTGAAGTGTTGCGGTGTGCCGAATCCGAACGGGCAAGGAGATTCGCCTAAGGGGCATGAAGTTTGTCCGCATGATACTTGTAGAAAGGCGAATCATGTGGCTCGAGCCGCTCTTTCCGTAAGCCGAAGCCTAGAAAGCGCCGCGTGAATAGAATGTTTAGGGCGCCGCCACCGTTGGATCAAGATTTCAAAGCGGACGCCTCAATGACCGGATCAAGGATCAAGGGGAAACGATCAGCCTTCTCGGAAGCTTGGCCCACATGTCCCGACCAGTCAAACTAGGAGCAGAGTAGCTCGCCGTATCGCCGAGTCCCCGACGCCGGCGATTTAGCCGATTCGGCTCGGTGAGGGCGACGATGCGACGCTCGAGGGGAGCTTTTTCTCCCTCGCTGTTGCGCTGCCCTCGAAGATGTAAGCCAAGTTACATGCTTCTCAGGTCCTTGGCGTGGGCGAGGGTTTTGGCCGTCTTTTCTTCTCATCGTTTGACTTGGGGTGAGTAAGTGCTTCCTTGGATAGTCCTCTTGTTGGTGCGCCGCTTCTTCGAAGCGTAGACATGCGCGGCTTTATGACATCCGCCGAAGGTGTGTCCTCTCGCTCGGGATGACTTTTGGGCAGTCTTCATTCAAGATCGTCGCACGCCCGCCGCAGCTCGCTTCGCATCTCGCCGCTCGTTGGCATTGTAGACTCGAGTCACGCTTGGCGACCACGCGTAGCGGCTTTGGTTGTTGTCGCCGTTCGCCAGTCCGCTGAAATATCATTGCCGTGATGGTTGCGGTCATCACGGGCCGCCTGCCCGATCGTCGCGGGGCGCTGGGTGGTGCGATCATCACTCTTGAAGGCGACGACGGGTCCCCGGCCCCTCGGTCACGATCCGAATCTCCTCGCTGTCCTCATGAGGCTTTAATGCGCTTGTAGAGGTCGGTGGCAGCCGCCCTCATAGAGGGGCTTCTCAGAGACCCGTGCTCACCCCCGCAATGCTGAACATGTCCTCCATAGTGGAAGGGTTCTTCCGCTGAGTTCCTTCCCGGAGGTCGAGGTTGCGCGGCCATGGAGTCCGAGATAAAGATGCCGATTGCTTCCCGAACCGAGAGGTCGGGACTATTACCTGCACTTCAAGAAACGGCGAATGTAGTGCCGGAGTGACTCGTGAGCTGAGTCGTATTTGGGCCAGCCTGCATTTCGAGCCCTGGGTTGTTTTCACAAAGTTGGCCCAGTAGTTATCCACAAACATCTCTCTGAGGCCGCTTGTGGGATTGAACCATTCGGGCGTAGTAGCCACCTAAGGTGGATTCGCTGAGTACTACCGGGAGGTAATTGGGCATGGCGAAGCCTATCGCCACCTGCTGCCCCGGGATGTTGGTTTCAGAGGATCACCATCCACCGCCGGGCCGCCCTTTGCCGCCGGGGTGCCCGATCCCCCCCGATCTTGAAGTTTCGGGCCGGGGCTTGACTTGGCGCAGCCACTGAGAAACACTGGGCCTCGGGGCCCCTTTACATCGAGCCTCGGTATCTATCGCTGATGACGCCAGCAGATCGGACAGATGTGGTTGGTTGACTTGCGGGGCACTAGGTGGCCTGCTGCCATGGCCTTTCCTCGTCGGTTAGGACGACCACGGTCCCCTGCCCCACGCTGTGACTTTCCCCCCCGTCTCCGATCGTTGGCTCCACCTCCTTCGCTCGACGTCGAGAGTCAGCGCGGAGCGACGGCCTCGAGAGGTCCTACGGACGCTCACGCATGATGTTTACCCCGAGCCTCCGCGGGGCGCTGAGGTGGTCTAAGACGGCCTCGGCTTCCGGCGTGGGTTGTATGTTGCGAGTCGCCGACCGCATGTGCTGATGTTGGCAATCGGGCGCCTTATGGACCCGCTGCTCGTCACCGTATCAAACCCCTAAGGTTTCTGGTGGCATCCTCCCTCTTTGGCGTATCGCTTGAGGGGCGTGGCGGACCTGGCTGTTTCCGCCCCGCCGCTAGCCTTGACTTTGGACTGTGGCCGAGCTCGAGCCGGGCCGCGCCTCCGATCTCGCATTGTGGGCCAACCTCTCTTCCCCGATCTTGAGGTGAGTTTTCTATGATAGGCTCCTTCGCCTTGGCCGATGTTGAAGATTTCGCTCCCTTCCAAAACCCGGGTGGATATTGGGGAAATTGGTGACGCCCACGAAGCCGCGCCATCCTCTTAGTGAAGCCTGCTGCCGCTCACTCAAAGTGGCCGCCGAGGAGCCCAGCCGATCATCCAAAACCCGAGAGAGCTTGAGCCGGGCCTCCTCCCTCGATGGTGGGGGAGGGAGTGACCGAGGCCTCCTCGCCGTGAACGAAGTTGATGGTGTGGCTAGTCCGCCCTATCAAGGTGGAATTACCCGCCTTGAGTCGGTGGCCGCTGCCGAAAGCATGCCTCGCCTCCAAATTGTCGATACGCCAGAGATGCAAGGCATGCCAAAGGGGAAGGGTTCCTCAGATTCAAGCACGCCCCGTGGACTCCGATCCATGGGCTCGACCGACCAGCTTGTCGGCCGGCCGACGCCGTCGCGCCTAGGGCTCCGCCAGACCACGATGCATGTGAGGAACGCGCTGCCGCGTTGCAGCGGGCCATGGTCGCTGCCTCGACCTCGGGCCGTCTGTCGTATTTGGCGCTGGCCTCGAATGACTCGCGTTGAGGACGAAGTCTCGATCAAAGCTGACCTTGGTCCCTCGAACTCTACCGGCACGGGCCTCGGTAATCAGGTACGGTTGTACCGCGGGTTGGGATTGAATTGGCAATGAACCGACCGCCGCCGAACCTCGAGTAAGGCGCTCGGTCGCGTCGTCAGAGCCTGGGCGACGGAAAGGATTGGCGCGACCTCGAAAGTGCCACGCCCGGGTCACGCCAGATCATCGATTGCGTGGGTTGGGGCCCGGCGCCGGGCGCCGTTGACCATGGTGAAGCTCGTCATCGCCGCCGGGTTGCGTGCATCGATTCCAATCGGGTCGATAATCTCCTCCGCATCTCCCGAGGTGATCGATGGACTCGATGAGATCGGAGTTATCGATCCGCCTCCCTCCGTAGCGAGGCAGCGATGGACGAGTTGCCTGGCCGTGTGGTCCTCTGGGCCTGGACCCGGAGGAGGAGGCGGCGGTGCTTGATGTGTTTGGCCAAGTGGGGTTCGCCGGATCTCCATAGTGTTCCCTCGCTATTATTATATTATGCTGATACTTTGAAAATTCATAACAAATTATAGAAAAATCATAAAATAGAAAATGATGACTTTTTAGAATCTTTGTGAGTAGTTCTATGCATTAAAAAAAATGCAAAGAAAGTTATAAAAATAGTGTGGCAAAGGTGTATGCGATGAAATAGCCATATAAAGGTGACGAGGAAGATAGACATATAAGTCACACATATTAGAACTGTGTCTTGAATAGCAAATTATAGAGAAATCATAAAATAGAAAATAAAGACTTTTTGGATTCCTTGTGAGTAGTTCTATACAGTAGTACATAAATATTTTTTAAAATTGTATTATCCTTTTCTTTTAAATATATTTCTATATAGAAAGGAAAGGATTTAATTTTTTTGTTTTCTCTATGTATAAAAAGAAAAAGACTTAAATTTTTTTCTTTTCTCTCTATGTAGAAAAGAAAATGGCCTAAATTTTTTCTTCTCTCTATGTAGAAAGAAAAGGGCTTAATTTTTTTCTTTTCCCTCAATGTATAAAGAAAAGTATTTAATTTTTTCTTTTCTCTCTATGTAGAAAGGAAAGGACTTCAAATTTTCTTTAACTATGCAACATCAAGAGAGTTATTCATGAGACACATATAAAAATATATAAGAGTAGCAGCATAGGTTACAAATTGTATTTGATAAACTATTACATGACAAATGAAGTTTTTATTAAATAGAATCTAGCCAGCTACTGTTCTTCCATCTCTATCGTGGCGCACCTGGGTTTAGAATTTTGTGGAATGCTACGCTTAACGTTTCGTATCTTCGAAGGATGGTCTGTAAAGAAAGACATCTCACTAAACTGGTTACAATCATCTCGGTCAATTGCACCATTAGCTCCTAAAGCTTGTTGCTTTCCAGAAAGAACTACATGCTTTGGCTTATCGGTACTTTTCCTTTCATTCTTAGGAACGATCTGTTCGGCATAAAAGACCTGTGCAGCACGGTTAACAAGGATCCATGGGTCATCTTTGTAACCTACTTTACTTAGATCAAGAACTCTAAGCCCATGACTATCCACTGTGACATGTTTATCCTCAACCCATTGGCATCAAAACACTGGTGTCCGAAATGTACCCTAGTGTAGTTCCCATATATCCTCAATGAAGTTAAAGTATGTATGGATTTCTTTCTTATCATCTATGGCCTCGCACCGAACACCGCTATTTTGTGTCATGCTCTTTTTGTCTCTAGCAATGGTATAAAATGTGAAACCACTAATGTCATAGATGTGCCATGTAGTGATCTGGCGTGATGGTCTAGCTGCTAACTGCTTGATAGTTTGTTGTTCAATTGTTTCTCTATCTAAAATATTCTGATCCATTAGCCATGTGGTGAATCGATGCTTGTGTTCATTTATTACCCAATCTTTAGTTTGCATATGGTTTGATCGCGTAGCGCTTGCATGTGTTAGTTGATCAAAGGCTCCATTATTTAGATTTGATGTAGGATGCTATGATGTACTTCGAGGACAATATGGTAGTCCAAATGGATAAATAATTTCTGTCCCATCCTACCACATCCATATAGCCTGCCCTCATATCGAGACGGAGGCAAACCTATTGCAATTTGATCTTTTAGGTAACTTCCACAGAATGGAGTAGTGGACTCAATGGCCTCTTCGGTAGTGTACCCCTTTATCATGACTGCCTCAGGACGAGCACGAGTGGATACATAGGAATTTAGTATTGACATGAAACGCTCATACGTCCATATCTCATGCAAATACATAGGACCTAGTGCCTTTATTTGAGGCACCAAATACACCACAAGGTGTACCATTATATCAAAGAATGATGGTGGCAAACACATCTCAAGCTGTGACACTGTCTCCACTGTGAATTTCTGAAGAGACTCCAACTCATCGTGGTCGATTAACTTCTGTGATATTTTGTTGAAAAAGAAGCACAACCTGGTGGTTACCATCTTTAAAAACACTGGATTTATAGCCTTGATGGCAATAGGTAGAAAAGTTATCAGCATTACATGGCAATTATGTGCGTTGCAGTTGGTAAGTGTAAGGTCTTTCATCGAAACAATGGATCTTAGATTGGAGCAGAATCCGGCTGGAACTCTCAATTTCTTCAATCACACACAAATTGCTTCTTTCTCATCTGCGTTCAGGTTGTAGCTTGCTGCCGGGAGGTGGTACTTTTCATTTTCCAGAAGAACCAGATGAAGTTCATGTTTTATGTCTAAATTTACCATATCCAGACGTGACTTTAGTCCTTCCTTTGTCTTGCCCTTCATATCCAACAAGGTGCCAATGATGCTTTCAAACACATTCTTCTGCAGTGTATACCATCGATTGCGTGTCGTACGTCAAGGTCTTTTCAGTATGGCAAATACTTGAAGAAAATTGACATCTTTTTTAATGTAAGTTGGCTTAACATCCTTTCTGGCTTTTCCATCTATTGTCTTTTTTCCAAAAGCAAACTTGATGTTTTTAACTATCTCAAACACTCTGTGACCTTTACTATTACCCGATGGAGCAGTAGACTTTAGTTCATTTGAATTATCAAAGTATTTATCCATCTTTCGCAAGCGGTACCTATGTCCTTTTGATAAGAAACACCGGTGCCTCATGTACACTAGCTTGTTGGATGCACTGAGGGACACATAAAAGGTTTCATCTAGGCATACTACACAACCAACCTTTCTACTGAATTGGCCTAACAATACAAAGAGAGCAGGATAATCGTTGATCTTAACAAAAATAATTGCTCTCAAAGTGAATGACTTTTTTCTGTATTCATCCTACATGTCAACACCTATGTCCTATAAAGTTTTCATTTCCTCCATCAAGGGCTCTAAGAATACAACCATGTCAACACCAGGTTGTGTAAGTCTAGAAATAAGAATGGTTAGCAAAAGGTATTTATGCTTCTGCAACAGGTGTGAAGGGAGGTTGTAGATAGTGAGGATCACCGGCCACGTGCTGTGCTTGCTGCTCCTTTCGGCAAAGGGATTCATTCCATCGGTACATAGTGCAAACCTAATATTTCTTGCATCCTTAGCAAATTCCGGGTGATCATCATTAAATTTTTTTCATTGTTTGCCATCAGCTGGATGTCGAAGCTTTCCATTATTTTTGTGCTTATCAGAAGCATGCCAAGTCATAAGCTCTGCATCCTCTTGGTTAGCGAACAAACACCTCAATCGATCAACCGCCGAAAGGTACCACATCACCATAGCAGGAACTCTTCTCTGTGCAAAATAATCTACTTCTTCTTTTTCTTTATTGCTTGGTTTTGTACCCTGTTTGGTCTTCTTTCTCTTCTTTCCTTTGAAAACTGAAGTTGCATTCTGTTCTTGTAGATAGTTTTTTTCGTCTTGTACCGACTTGCACCACAGTTTAGACACTTATCTAAGTCTTTGTAATCACCTCGATATAGGATACAATGATTTCTGCACGCGTGGATCTTCTATACACCCATAGTAAGCGGACTGATGAGCTTTTTTTGTATAGTAGTGTTAGCAGGCACTTTGTTCTCTTTTGGAAGCATATCTCCGAGAGTACTCAATAATGCATCGAAGCTAGCATCAGACCATCCATATCTAGCTTTTAACATCAACAACTTAAGCACAGACCGTAACATCGTGAACTCTTTGGTACAACCCTTGGTCTCATCGTAGAATGGCTCATTCTTTCGCTTCTTTAAGCCCTCCATAACTTTCATGAAGAATATTGATGGATCCGCATTTAATTTAACGCAATAGTGCAGCCATGAGTTCCGCGTCTTCAAACCCTTCATCATCAGTATTTGGCATAACATGTTCATTCTGCTGGGGATAATCATGTTGTGTCAACAAGCATATCGGGGCTATTGGTGTCGATGTTCGCAGGGTTTATAGCTGGATATGGTGCAGAGCTACCCTCTCCTTGCTTTGTCCAAATCAAGTAATCCTTCATAAATCCTCGGCAGACCAGATGAGAAAATATTGTTTGTGCGTTATCAAAGACCGCAATATTTTTTGCGATCTACGCAAGGACAAGGTATGTGCTTCGTCTAGATTCTCCATGCGTGCATCTTAGCGGCATCTATAAACTTATTGACCTCCGGGTATATATAATGGATCTACTCTTGATAAATTATACATCCGAATGACCTCTCTATCGGTTACCTATATATATAACGAATTTATTGTAATCAATAGAATTCTAACATGATTGTCTTGATATATTAATATACTAAGCTTTTGATGATCAACAACCTCTTTTCTCGAAATAGAGATAAAAACCTCCCACTTGTATATTTCTAAAATATAGACCTCGAGACTAGGTTCCCTACGTATGAGAGAGGCATAGTAATTAATTAATGAAACCTACTAATTAATTTGACTCTACTAATCCATTAAACATAACTACTTAAGTAAACACTACTAATTGGTTAAACCGTATTAAACATAACTACTTAATTGAAGAAAACTATAGCAATTAATTAAACAAACCTTAGTAGTTATATTATACTTCTTGTACTTCTTAAATACATAAAACTAAATAAGTAATAAAAAAGAAATTAACTAAAAAGAATAATTAATAAAATTAAACCTAATGACAATAAACCATAGCAATTAAATAAAAAACAATCTTTAATTCCTTCTCTCTAAAAAAACCTATTCATGCATGACATACTAAATATATAGAGAAAAATAAACTCTAATTAAGAAACAATCATGGCAAAAGCTAGGAGAGATCTAAAAAATCCATCTTGAACCACCACATCTAAGCAAATAAAGAGAAAACCCTAGATTTTTTCCTCTCTCACTCATGGTGAAACTCTAGATCCAAAAGGTGGCTAAAATGGAGCAATATTGGTTAAAATGATGCAAGAGGGGCATAAACTAACCTTTTTTAGCAACCTCCTTCCAAGAATTGAAGATCAAAACCTCCCCCCTTGTATTTTAGGAAAACTGGACCTCTAAATCGCCAACAATGGAATGTTGGCCTCGAGTTACTGTGCTGGTCGGAAAGGAAGAAGTGGTATTTATAGCAGACTTAGCACTGGCGGTTGGCTTACAGAACTGCCAATGAAAACCAGTTATCACTGGCGGTTGGCTAAGCTAACCGCCCGGTGCTAATGACACCATTAACACTGGCGGTTGTCTTAGCCAGCCGCCAGGTGTAAATGGTCATTATCACTTGGCGGTGGCTAAGACAACCGCCGGTGTTAATGGGGCCATTAGCACTGGCGGTTGGCTTAGCCAACTGCCAGTGATAACTGGTTTTCACTGGCGGTTCTAAAACTGGCCCCACGTAATTTTTAACACTGGCGTCCTTTAAACTAAACCGCCTGTACAAATGGAACTCTGGCGTCAAAAGAAATAATTTCTGTACTCGTGAAAGCACCCTCCTCCCAGGCTGCCAGCAGCAAGCAAGGGATCGTACGTAGCTGGTCTGTGATCGAGTGTTTGTGCTTTTGCTTTTGCTAGGCACTACATCTAGCTATGACCACCCCAGAGCTAATATAATAAGCCTCTCTCCCCCCTTGTTCGCCCTTGGATGGATGGTTCATTATTCCATCTGCCTCCCAAGTCCCATGTATTGTCAAGCATCTAGTATAATATAATCTGCGAGGGACGACCAACTCACTCTCCATCCTCTCCATGTCCGAGGATCGGGAGAAATTAAAGGTGTGTACATTATCGTCCCTCACAACATTTGGAATTAGTTAGTCCATCAAACCTGTGCTCTTGCATTAGCTAAAATTTTAAAGGATATAAGTATTAGTTATTATTTAATACATCTAATTAAAAAAAAGAAATATTTATATTAAATGATATGTTTTTACTCTTTGTTTACTTTCTAATGCAATAGACATAATAGGTACTCCGTAGTCTGTATCCAATTATCATAAATTTATTAATTAGTTTTTACAAGGGACGACAGATCTATATGCCTTTCATCCATATTCATATATTTTTTTTCCTTAGCATGGCACTCTGTATATATTAAATATGCAATAAGTTTCAAATCATGCTATTAACAATGGTGGTCTTTGGTGCATCACATATCTTATAAAGTCATGAATTTAAATTTAGATTTCATGTTTGTTGTCCGGTACAGATTTTTATTTTGTCCTTAAGTTGAAACTCTTGTGCTTCTTTTACCCTTTATTAGCTCTTATTTTGTATATTTTAAAATAAGGATTTTAGGTAGTACAGTAATTGTAGGTGGCGTCGAGACATTGCTCTCCAAGATAAGATCAGAAGAAGCAGACGACGAAAGAAGTTGAAAACAAGCAAAGGTTCCGAAGCCTATCTAGCAATCCACACAATGATGAACGAAGCGTGAAGTTGCTTTAGACTGAGATTATAGTACTACTAGTTCTTGCAGCATTGTTTCAATAATGTATCTGTACCATGTGGCAAATTAATGCAGAATATACTATGAACTTACTGTAGAACAATTGATGTTTGAAAACATATATAACTGTATGACGTGTTTACAAAACTATAAACTCCAGTCGTACTGCATGGGCACATGGCTAGCTAGCTACTGAGAAATAAACTTGGAGTGTATATATATGATCATCTACCTCTTTAGTGTTTAAACAAAGGAGAAAGAAAAAGAGTGGCAACAGATGGGAATCAGCAAATATATGTTCAGAAAAAAAAAAAGGCAAAGTTGCCTCATGCATGCCATGCATGCCAGGCTTTGGAATGGAAGAAGAAAAAAAAATGGAAAAAAAGACAAGCCGGGGAAAGAACTAACTAATGAAGCAAAGCACCCTCCCAGGCTCCCACTTTGACCAGCCAGCCACCCGAGAAGTAACGACCAGCGTGACGCCGCTGTCTGCCTCCTTGGATTGCCTTGGTCGTCCTTGGATGGATGGTTCATTATTCCATCGGCTTCATTGTTCTTGATCCGTTGGTGGCCAATTAAGCATCGTCGTCTGTGCTATGATATAATGATCTCCATGCGATTGCGATGCGATCGAGCGACGACCAACCCACTCGCTAGCTCTCCATCATCTCCATCTTGACAATTAACGACGATCCGGAGGAGAAATTAAAGGTACGGTGTGCACACTTTTAATTAATTTACAAATAGTTAGTGTTCGTGGTGCATGCGTGATGCTTTAATTTGCTTGCATATAATTCCGTCTCTCTACTGCGTACGAAAGATCTTGTTCGTTTCAGCTTATCAGCCGTGTTGCATCAGTATTTTTCTCTCACAAAACATTAGCCGTTTTAGCTTATCAGCCGACTTATATTATATAGTGATATTATACAGCATTATTATGTATAATTGATCAATATATATAATGCATGCTCCCTCCGGCCGGGTAGGTTTCTAAATTCTAAGGTGGCGGCGTACGTAAATTTACAACAGCTCGATCTAGCCAGCAGGACCGTACATCTGGAATCGATCTTCCCGGCTCATCAAGCCTTGCATTATTAATTGGAATTATTGATTTACTAGCCAATCCACCCTCCCTGTTGAGTGTATTACACCTTGGAATTCAATTACTAATATTTATGTGTTATAATGTCCCAATAAAATTGTTTAAATTTTTTTGAGATAACAATTTCCAAATTTATTATCATGAGTATTAATATAATTTAATGTAATGTGCAAGTATCAATACTATATGGAACATAACATTGTGTATAGTTTGAATTTAATATATTGGCGGAACTATTTATTTCATATAACTTTGTGCATATATATTGTTATTTCAAATAACTTTGTGCATATATTGTACTTATGGATGTTGTATTATTTTAAATAATAGCATGTATTAGCAATTACATATAGATGAGATTTTTATTAGTTTTTTGTAACAGTTGGGATGAATAATAGTTTACATACAAATTATATAGGTATATATTATATTATCTTTCATAGTGCTGCTTAATTTTAATGAAAACTTAGGGATATATTCTTCGTAATGAGAGAGGTGGATAATTTATAAAAAGAAAATTTTATGGAATGAGTTAGCTATGTTTTATAATTCTGTAGGTTTGAGTTTTTCCATATAGGATTTTTTTTTTTTCAAACACCATATAGTGGATCACGGCCCCCCTAATTTTTCAGCATCAGTAACAGGTAAAATCGAAGTAATCTAGTGAAGTTATTATTAAATTTAAAAAACCATAATTCAAAATCAATAAGGATTTATATCGAGACTTGGTCCAATCTCACATAAAGTTTTATTGACCACACAAAAAACAATATAAAGTAAATTCTCAGATAACACAAAATAAATTGCAATTATGGGATGGCCAAATTTAGTACATCCTAAGAGAGAAATTAAATTGTAACTATGGGATCTAGCAAGGTGGCCACACCTTTAATAGTGCTGAGATCTTGCCTTGCGTGTATGTCTGCCCGTCTTACACGTACTTGCCCGAGTATGGATGCATGAATGGCATGCTCGCTTAGACGTAGGGGTATATGCATGCATGTCAGGCATATGTGCGTTCGTCAATATGGATGTATACACGTATGATACATGTAATTGCACGCCTTCACCCACAGCTCAGCCGGTGGCTTTGGCCTTTGGGTCATGCATGCCTTCAACGTCTGTGTCGACGTCCTGTCTCCTATCTTCACGTCACTCCGAGTCTAGCGCTATCTCGATCATCTGGATTTGCCCTTGCGTCCAACGCTTCTAGGCCAGAACCACCATGAGACAGGCCAAAGTGTATGTTGTTGTGCAAGACGTACTGAAAAAGATAATATACAATCAGATTATTATTAGTTTACTCACCACCGTACCTATCATGGAAGATGAGGTATGTGAAGCCATCTATCGCGCGCTCCTTCTTGATCCCTTGCTCCTAGTTCAGATCGTCGTCGTCCTTTATGGTCCTGCTGGCCCCTGGCGCTGATATATAGAGATTGATGAGTTGCGAAGCCACCACTCCACGCAATAGAACGACGACAATGGGCGCCGCACTACTACAGAACAGGTCTTTGGTCACTTGGGCAAAATGAGCAATAGCTCCCGAAAAAATGGCGCCCGGGACTAAAAGTACCTTTAGTCCCGGTTGGTAACACCAACCGGGACTCTCAGGACTTTAGTCCCGGTT
Organism: Chrysopogon serrulatus; assembly: GCA_015844335.1. Classification (NCBI taxonomy): domain Eukaryota; kingdom Viridiplantae; phylum Streptophyta; class Magnoliopsida; order Poales; family Poaceae; genus Chrysopogon; species Chrysopogon serrulatus. The sequence goes on along the minus strand of JADLZL010001672.1, from coordinate 322,961 downwards.
GGTGTTACTAACCGGGACTAAAGGTCCATCTTTAGTCCCGGCCTCAGGACACCAGCCGACTAAAGGTTTTGTCCCGTGCAGGACACCAGCCGGGACTAAAGATGGGACTTTAGTCCCGGTTGGTGTTAGCGGGGACCGGGGGTTAAATCCTTCCCCCCATATTTGAATCCTTCTTCCTCCCCGGCCGAGCTGCCCGAGCTCACTTTCTTCTTTGTTCTTCATGTGTTCTTGATTGATTTGTGCTCACATCTCCGGCTATTGATTCATTTCATCACTTCTACGCCGTCATTTACTTGTTTAGAGGTTACTAACTTCATTTTCTCAAGTTTTAGCTGCAGGTTATCTCATTTTGTGGTGTTGTACATGTGGTTTTTTTTTTTTTTTGGTTTCTACACTATTTTAAACTCCATCACTTCATCGTTTAAATATTTTAATGTAGATAACTACAATTAAGACCCTAAAAATTAGTATACACCATTTATTACTATTATGTCTACCATATTTTTTTGGTTTAGTTAGAAAAATACTAAATTTATGGTTTCTCATTATAATTAGTTTTTTAAAAAATAACATTTGATAATACTTTAGTTTATAATTTGTGATCTGTTAATTAGTTAATTATAACTAAGTATAAAAAATACATTTGAAGGATTATTTAATTATAACTAAGTATGAATATAAAATTTATTTAGGAAAAATAAGAATGGAGAATTTTAGGTTATGTGTTAGTTAGTTACTTAGAATACTTTATTTTTGCAATTTATGATCGGGTTTATAATACTTTAATTTGCAATTTGTGACCGGGTTAATTAGTTAATTATAACTAGTATGCCTACCAAATTTCTTGATTATTTAGAGAAATAGAGAACTTTGGTGTTTTTTTAATTTTGCTTGTTTAGAAAATGAAGAAATAGAGAATTTTAGGTTATTTATTACTTTTATTTCTTTATAAAAAATTAAAAACTTATCATACATTAATTTACAATTTGTGACCGGGTTAATTAGTTAATTATAACTAGTATGCCTACCAAATTTCTTGATTATTTAGAGAAATAGAGAACTTTGGTGTTTTTTTAATTTTGCTTGTTGAGAAAAAATTAGAAATAGAGAATTTTAGGTTATTTGTTACTTTTATTTCTGTAGTAAAAATTAGAAACTTATCATACTTTATGTTGCAATGCAGACAATGACACGTGGTTGGATGTACAATGCCGATCGCCGCTCCAAAGAATTCATTGATGGTGTGCATTATTTCTTAAGAGTGGCCGAGAAAAACAAGCGGGATGGATTTATACGTTGCCCATGTGCCTTGTGTCAGAATTTGAAGGAATATTCTAGCTCTAGAAATATTCACTCACATTTGTTGAAGTCGGGTTTCATGTCAAACTATATTTGTTGGACCAAACATGGAGAAACCGGGATAATGATGGAAGAATGTGAAGAAGAACAAGAACAACTAGAGCCCCGCGACCTTATTGCTCAATTCGGTGGCTTCGATGATACAAATGATGGGAGAAGAAGAAGAAGAAGAGGGAGGTGCTCCCGGTGAAGGTGATGCTCTTGGTGATGCCATTCGTGATGCACAGAAAGAATGTGAAAGTGAAAAAGAGAAGGCAAAGTTTGACCGTATGCTAGAAGATCACAAGAAATTACTATACCCGTCCCGCCCAAGATGGGCAAAAAAAAAGTGGGTACAACACTCGGAGTTGTTGAAATGGAAGGCACGTAATGGTGTATCCGATAAGGCATTTGGACAATTATCAAGATCCAAAAAAAAAGATGCTTCCGAACCCTAATGAATTGTCCACCACTACGCACGAAGCAAAACAGGTCGTCTGTCCTTTGGGATTAGAAATCCGTAAAATACATGCATGTCCTAACGACGCATCCCTCGCATCGTGGCAAGGACTACGAGAATTTAGATGAATGCCTCGTATGTAAAGCATCACGGTATAAGATCAAAGCGAGATGACCCCGGCGATGTTGAGGGGAAGAACATCCCGGGAAGAAAATCCCCGCAAAGGTTATGTGGTATGCTCGTATAATACCACGTCCCCAAACGTCTTTTCGTAAAACAAGGACCATGCAAAGTTGTTACGGTGGCACAAAGAAGACCGTAAGGTAGACAACATGTTGAGACACCCTGCTCATGGGTCCCAGTGGAGAGCAATAGACAGAGAATTTCCAGAGTTTGCAAAAGACGCAAGAAACTTAAGGTTCGCTTTAAGTACGGACGGTATGAATCCTTTTGGTGAGCGGAGCGTCATAGCACTTGGCCTATTACACTATGTATCTATAACCTTCCTCCATGGTTATGCATGAAGCGAAAGTTCATTATGATGCCGGTGCTCATCCAAGGCCCGGCAACCGGGCAATGACATTGATGTCTATCTAAGGCCATTAATTGAAGAACTCCTACTTTTATGGAGCGAAACAGTGTTCGTGTGTGGGATGAGTACAAACAGAACACTTCGACCTGGGAGCACCGTTGTTTGTGACAATCAATGATTGGCCTGCTCTAAGTAATCTTTCGGGCAGTCAAACAAGGGATATAATGCATGCACACACTTTGTTTTGATAACCTTGATAGTATATATTTGAAAAAATACGTAAAGGTCGTGTACCTTGGGTATCGTCGATTTCTTTCTATGAATCACCCAGTTAGAAAGAAAGGCAAGCATTTTAAAGGTAAGGCGTAATTCACCGATGCAAGCCTCGTAATGTAACCGGAGAAGATGTATTTGAGATGGTTAAGGATGTGAAAGTAGTTTTTGATAAGGGATAGGGCAGCCAACCGGTTCCAAAAGATGCAAATGGGTCATACACCCATGTGGAAGATGAAGTCAATATTTTAGGAGCTACCCTATTGGCAAGTCCTAGAGGTCCGTAATGCGATCGACGTTATGCACCTGACAAAGAATCTTTGTGTGAACCTTCTAGGATTCATGGGTGTGTATGGGAAGCCTAAGGATTCACTTGAAGCACGACAAGACTTGCAGCGCATGGAAGAGCGAGACAACCTGCATCCAGAGAAGACAGATGATGGACGCCAATATTTAAGACCCCGCTAGCTACACTCTTAGCAATGAAGAGAAAGAAATCATGTTTGAATGCTTAAGCGAAGATGAAGGTCCCATCCGGATTCTCCTCTAATATAAAAGGTATAATAAATGTGCCCAAGAAGAAATTTCTGAACTTAAAGTCGCATGATGCGCCATGTGCTTATGACGCAATTGCTTCCAGTTGCATTAAGAGGAATTCTTCCTCCACATGTACGTCTGCCACCGTTAAGCTATGTGCATTCCTCAATGCAATTTCTCGAAGGCAATCAATCCACTGGAACTTACTTGCTCTGAGAATGATGTGGTTCAATGTCTTGTCAGCTTTGAGTTAGTGTTCCCTCCATCCTTCTTTGATATCATGACACACCTCCTAGTTCATCTAGTCAAGGAGATCAATATTCTTGGTCCTGTGTTCCTACATAATATGTTTCCCTTCGAGAGGTTTATGGGAGTCCTCAAGAAATATGTCCACCAAATTTCTCTCGGCTAGAAGGAAGCATCGCAGAGGGCTATGGGACGTAGGAGGTCATTGAGTTCTCGTGTTGAATTCATTCCCCGAACTTGACCCAATTGGTGTTCTGAATCACGACACGAGGAGAGACCGAGTGGAAAGGGGGACGATAGGAAAGAAAACATACATCGGTACGGGGGGGCGATTATTTCAATAAAGCATACTACACGCTTCTTCAAAACTCATCCGTGGTGGAGCCGTATGTTAAGAAACACAAGGACTTTCTACGATCCCAGTTCTCGAGAGAAGAATGAAGCTTGGCTTATGCGTCAAGACATGGACACTTTCGGTGATTGGTTACTTAAAAGAATGTCGTGGTAATGACCAGATTGATGAGCAACTATATTTGTTGGCTAGGCAACCATCATGGCACATCCTCACGCACAAAGGGTACGAGATAAATGAAAATACATTTTACACCCTAGGCCAGGGATAAAAAAAGCACGAACCAAAAAAATTGGGGTTCGCGTAGAGACGCCACCGACCCGAATGGAAATGACAAACATATTATGGCCGCATAGAGGAGATTTGGGAACTAGACTACGCACCTAATTTTAAAGTCCCTTTGTTCCGGTGCCAATGGGTCAAGAATACCGGAGGCGGGGTAACAGTTGACAAAGACTATGGAATGACAACAGTGGACCTCAACAATGTTGGTTACAAAGGTGAACCATTCGTCCCTTGCTGCTGATATGAATCAGGTGTTCTATGTGAAAGACATGTCTACAAAACAAAAGAGAGGGAAAAATGACAACAAATCAACGAATAAGCCAAAACGCCATATAGTGCTCTCAGGGAAAAGAAACATTGTGGGAATTGAGGACAAGTCAGATATTTCAGAAGATTATGAAAGGGATGACCGAATCATGCCTTTCAATGTGACCAAAGATCCGAGCATCATGATAAATACTGAGGACACTCCATGGTTACGTCAAAATCATGACCAAGAAACATACGTCAAAAAAGAAGATCACTACTGTGCCTGCTTGAAAACTAGTAATGTTTAATAAATAGTGTGTATTAATTAGAGATATTTTATTGACACTGTGTGTATCGTAGATTAGTTGTGTGACAATTATTAATTACTTAAGATGTTTGTATCATGTTTTCTTATTTTATATCATTTCAATGAAATTTCTTTATGATGAAAGGTTACATCGATCTCTCAAGCATGTGGACGCTTAGAAATATAATTTTTAATTAATAAACTACAAATTAGGCAAAAGGAAATGCACCTGTTATATTTCATAAAAATTTATACCTATCCTTTAATTTAGTAGACAATAAATATGGTTTAACATTTTTATTATAGGTTATTAAAAATAAAAAATAAAAGGCCCTGCTCCTCAGAATCGAAATGACTTGAACTTATTTATCGGGTACTTTTCGAGAAATAAAAAATATTTGCCTTCAATATATTTTCCTATTTGATGTACATTTTTCTGTCTCGCATTTGGAGTTTTAATGTTGATAAATGCAAAGATTCACGTTAGTATTATGCAAAAACAAATTTCCTGTCCAAAAGCAACAATTTTAGATTTATTAATTGATCAATATATTTTTGCATTAACAAAATACTAATTATTATTTATATTTGCAAACACTATTGTAAGATAAGAAAATAATTTATGGTACATAATACATAAAGAGTACTAGAAGGCAAAAGGAAATGCAATTGTGATTTTCAAAAAATTTTATGCCTAATCTTTCATTTACTATGCAATTAATAAGATTTAGAATATATATAAAATAAATATAAAACAAATAAAACAAATGTAACACAGCCGGTAACCTAAAAGTAAAAAAACCTTTTAGTCCCGGTCCGTGGTAAGCACCGGTACTAAAAGCCGACCTTTAGTCCCGGCTCCAGACCACGCACCGGACTAAAGGTGAAATTTTAGTCCCGGTTCTCCCTTACACCGGGGTTAAAAAGACTTTTAGTCCCGGTTGCAGCCAAGCACGGGACTAAAGGTCTCTCCGCGTATTTAATCTGAGGCATCTTCCTTCTTCCTCCTCCCGATCCGGATCGACGTACACATAGCCGCCGCCGCCGCATCGCCGCTCTCTCCGACGACCTCGCCCGGCGACTTCGCCGCCCGGCGCTCTCCCTCGCGCTCGTCGGAGCCTCACCGCCATCGCCACCCCCTTTCCCTCGGCCGCTCGCGTGGCCGCCCCCTTCCCCCCGCGCCCTCCGACGAGGCCCGTCGGCGACGCGCCGCCGGAGGGCAGATCCGCCCGCCCCGACGCTCTCCCTAGCGCGTGGGAGCCTCGCCCGCCGTCGCCGCCCCCTCTCCCGAGCTCGGCCGCAAGTGCGGCTGCCCTGCCTGCTTGATCCCAGCGCCCGGCCTCTCCGTCGAGGTCCGTCGGGGCAGCGCCGCCGGACGGCCATCCGCTGCGCCCGCAGTCGAGGAGCCCCGCCGCCGAGCATCCCGCGCGCTGCGGAACTTCGCCGCCGTCGCCCCATCTTCAGCTCACCCGGGGCCATCGTCGCCTCTCACCGGCCGGCCGTCGCCTTCGCGCGCCGTCGCCGCCATCCTCGCGCGCAGCCCGGCCGACCGGCCCCTTCATCGTCTTGGCAGCACCGCCCCACGCGCCTTTTGCCGTGCCGCTGCACGTGCTTCGCATTGCCGTGCAGCCTGCTGTGCTTGCTTTGCCGCACCCACTTGCCATGGCGCTGCCCTTGCCGTGTTGCTTGTGCCGTGCGCCTTGCCGTGCTTGCTGTGCCGCGCCTTCTTTGCTGCCGTGTGCCGTGCCATCGACCGTACGTGTGTCTTCTTTGTCTGCGTGCCGCCTTACCCGTGCATCGATCTCCCGTCCGTGGCGCCAAGTAGCCGTCCATTTCATGTGTTGTGTCACTGGCCATCGAGCCACTCTTAGCGATTTGTGTATGTATATATATATGTATGTGTGTGTGTGTGAGATGCCCGGCCATCGAGCGCGGCGATGATACTAACTCTGCAGGGGCCGTTGGCGACAAAGCACGTTAAACCGCTATGGCATTGTATCCGATACGCACTAATTCAAAACCCTAATTTGATCTGATACGCTAATTCGAAACCATAATTTGATCCGATACGCTAATTCAAAACCCTAATTGAAAACCCGAATTTGATCCGATACGCTAATTTGAAACCCTATCTCGAAACCCTTATTTGATCCCATACGCTAATCCTATTCGAAACCCTAATTTGATCCGATACGCTAATTCAAAACCTTAATTGCAAACCCTACTTTGATCCGATACGCTAATTTGAAACCCTAATTTGAAACCCTAATTGGGAACCCTAATTTGATCCGATACGCTAATCCTATTCGAAACTCTAATTTGATTCGATACACGTTAATCTTATTCGAAACCCTAATTTGATTTCATACACTAACCCTAATTTATTATAGGTTATTAAAAAGAAAAGACATACACTTAGTGTATGGATACGCTAAGTGCCTCCATTCCTTATGTGCAATATAGCATTTCACTTATGTTTTCACTGCCTCCATATTATAGGTTTTTATTTTTCTTTTTTCTTGTGGCGCTACATGACAAATTGAATTCTAACATCTTTCACATATATTTGCAGAAATGGCCGATCCGAATGATAACATGGATGAGGCAATGATGGACCTAATCAACAGCGGCGGCAATCAAAATCCCCAAGTCCAAGGTGATGACAATGAACAAATAGATGATGGGAGTCAAGATTTCCCGATTATGAATAACTTGTGGGAGACAATCCTGATGAGGTCTATCTACACTCTAGTCTATATGTATATACATACCTTTAAAAAAAGAATGGTTTTTGTATTAATATATTTATACTTGTTTGTGTAGCCCTCTGGATCAGCGACAACTACCGGGAGTAGTAGAAAAGTGCGAGGCCCGAAGAAGCCGTTGGAGGGTCGGTACATTCTCGGCCGAAATTCGACGAGGGTACAGGCCAAGTGCTTGGGGAACATTCAAAGAAATTTGTTGCGCACCGTGGATACCTAGTAAGGGACAGGCTCCCGATCGAGTGCTCGAGAATGGAGGCAACGGAAAGATGACCCTACTATTAGTTATGTCCCGGATCATGACAAGGAATTGCTATGGCTAGATATCCTTCAAATTTCACGCCGATACGGGATGAAGCTTTGAAGGAGAAGGTTCAAATCTGGGCTATGCGTAAGATGGCCAAACAATTTCAGGCTTGGAAGAAGAAACTCCACAAGACTTTTGTTGCACATAACCGACACCGGATTTCACCAACAAGGCCTACGCCAAGTTGAGGCCTTTTTTGGGATGAGTTCGCATGCTTTAAGAACTCGGATGAGGGTCGCACGGATGATCCGTAATCGAGGAAAATGCTAGACACAAGCAATACCACCATCACTTGGGTTCGGTGGCTACCGGACCGCTATTCCCAAGTGGCGTAAGCCGAACAGGAGATTGTTGACAAGGGGATGGAACCAGAATCACCGCACCGCCCGAAAGGCCAAGTATTGGTTCTTCGATCATGGGGGAACCCCGGATCTAGAGACCGGAAAGGTAGTGTACGGCGAGAAGCCGCAGAGAGTGGGGACAGAAATGGCCTATGCCCGAGGATTAGTTGAAAGTGGCACCCGCAGCCAAATAGAGAGAAGGATGAGTTGACATACGCCCGAGACTAGCGAACACGGTGGGCTTAACAAGAGGCTATGGGGAGATATCGTGGGAGCATGGCTTCCCTAAAGATAGACCCACTTATAGAAGCCGCCAAAGAAAGAAGGAAGAGGAGGCGAGAGCGATTGCGTAGGTTGGGGGCAATGGTGATGGATTCACGCCGAAGCGGCTCGTGAAGCGATACAAAAGAGAAAGCACTTGAAGAGAGAATGAACGAGGAAATCAAAAGGCAAGTGCAGAAGCGGTAAGTTCTATGCAAAGGCAAACCGCATCGAGCCCGGAGTCAACATTAGCCCCCCCGGTTTGAAAAGCGCTTGCGCTTCCACGGAGGTGCCAACTATTCAAGACGACGTGGGGCTGCGCTTTTCCGGTGGATGACGCCACCGAAGCTAAGACAACATGTGAGCTGCATATTCCACAGGGGGCCCGCGGTCATGGTTGCTGTCGGTGTTGTAACTCATATCGACCCTACGAAGACACCAAGAATCCATGGGGCGATAGTTCCATCTGGATATGCTAGTGTCTCGGTGGATAGAGTTGTCAAAGGCTTCGAAAATGTGCAGCTTGAGATAGAAGGAGGTGATGGAGAGAAGACTCTAGGACAAGCAAAGAAGGCTTTCATTTGTTGGCGCAAGCGCTACATCATTATTCCTGGGGCATCACCTAGTAGTCTACCACCACCTCCTCGTCATGAACCTAACCCTAGGTGCGGATGAAACTTGACGATACATTTATTCACTAACTTTATTTTGCATTCCCTTCAACGTTTTAAATAGCGCGCTATTTCGCCGCTATATCGCCGCTATAGCGGCGTGGAACAACTGCCGCGAAGCTACTGTCTGTTTTTGCGCTATTGGCGCTATTAGCGATATAGCGCGCTATAGCGCCGCTAATCGGGTTTAGCGTGAAAGCGCCGCTAATTTGCCGCTATTCTTGTTTTCCCTGGCTGGCCCAAAATACAGTGTGGGTGGCCCAATTAAGCCCACTAGTGGCCCAATTAAGCAACCAAAAACGTTTTGCCTGAAGCTATAACCCTAGTTCACGGTCTCTCCCTCACTCCCCGACACAATACACGGCGCCGGGCGGGTGGGCGAAGCGAGCGCTGGCCGGCGGGACCCCGGCGGCCGGGCTGGCTGGCGAGCGCGGGCGGTGGGCGACCTTTGGCTAGCGCGGGCGACCGAGCGCGGCGGCGGCAGCGGGTGGCGGCGGCGGGTGGCTGGGCGACATGGCGGCTCAGCGGCGTCGAAGCCGGCCTTGGTTGAAAGCGGCGACGGCGGCAGCGGGTGGCAGCGGCGGCTGGCTGGGCGAAGCTGCGACGGGCGAGAGCAGCAGCAGCAAGTGACGCCTAGGTCCAACAATGCCTGACCCAAGTCCAGATGAGAGTGCGCCAGCGCCAACAGTAGGTAAGTTCATTTGATTTTCTTGTCATCAGTAGATTATTGCTAGATAGTACATACTGCATTAATCGACCATGGTCGAATTGTTGATTGAAAACTTATACTAGATAGTACATACAGTAGATTAGCAATTTGCCGATTTCAGACTGAGATTATTGCTAGATAGTATAGTACATACAGTACATTAGCGATTTCACACTTTCAGTTATACACTTATACATAGGTACTCAGTAGCTCAGTGTTTGTAAATTAGCTCAGTGCTTTTATTACTTATAGTCTCATACATTTAGTCATTTATATACAGTTAGTGATTTTCTGATTTCAATCTGTGTACTACTGTAGGCTTATCTGGCACTGCATCCACGGGCCAACAATCTATTGCTGAAGCATCTGATTCTGACCCAGCTTGGAAGCACTGCACAATGCCAGATGTCAACAAGAAAAATTCTCTTAAGTGCAACTACTGTGGCAAGATTTATCATGGTGGAATAACCAGAATCAAATACCACCTTGGTAAAGTTCCTAAATGTGGTGTTGCAAAGTGTGATAAAGTCCCATCTGATGTGCAAGAAGAAATGCTTAAGTTGATATCAAAGAAGTTGGATAACAAGAATAGGAAGAATAGGGAGAAAGAAGAGGATAGAGCTGCAGTAGATTTGAGTAATTCTGAAGGAGAGGAACACAGTGATGCTGATGGCAATTCAGTTATTGTGTTGAAGAAGGTGACAAGCAAATGTGCTTCTTCAGGTGGTCCTATGGATAAGTACTGTAAACTGACCCCAGAAGAAATAGTGGCTGCAAGGAAGGGCGCATCTGGTGTTGCTGAAAAGGTCCAATCCAAGCTATCAACTGAAAAAAGGGAAGAGAAAAGGGACAGAGCATGTGAGTACATATGCCAATTCTTTTATGAAGCAGGTATCCCACACAACACAGTCACATTCCTAGCTTTGATCTTATGCTAGAGGCTATTGGAGACTTTGGCAGGAACTTGAGAGGGCCAACTCCATATGAGATGAGTGGGAAATTCTTACAAAAAAGGAAGAGGAAAGTGCAAGAGTCATTGAAGTCCCACCAAGAGTCTTGGGAGCTACATGGATGCACAATTATGACAGATGCTTTGACAGACAAGAGAGGTAGAGGTGTGATGAATTTGGTAGTTCATAGTGCATATGGTGTTTGTTTTCTTGATTCAGTGGATTGCTCAGCTGTGAAGAAAGATGGCAGGTACATTTTTGAACTGATTGATAGATGCATTGAGGAAATAGGGGTGCAAAATGTAGTTCAAGTTGTAACTGACAATGCAAGACCCAATGAGGCAGCAGCAAGTTTGTTGAAAGCGAAGCATCCCTCTATTTTTTGGAATGGTTGTGCAGCCCATACCATTGATCTAATGTTGGAAGATATAGGAAAGATGCCAAGAGTTGCAGCAACAATTAGCAAAGCAAGGTGCCTGACTGTTTTTCTATATGCCCATACTAGAGTTTTGAGCCTGATGAGGAAGTATCTTTCTAGAGATTTGGTGAGGTGTGGTGTTACAAGGTTTGCAACAGCTTATCTGAACTTGAAGAGCTTGCTAGAAAACAAGAAGCAATTGCAGAGGCTTTTTAGAGAGGATGAGCTCAATGAACTAGGCTACCTAAAGAGTGTCAAGGGGAAGAAAGCACACAAGGTTGTGACATCTGAAAGTTTCTGAAAAGGAGTTGAGACTGCTGTTAATTACTTTGAGCCATTAGCTATTGTGTTGAGGAGAATGGATAGTGATGTTCCAGCCATGGGGTTCTTGTATGGCTATCTAGTAGAAGCTAAGAATGAGATGTCTAGGAGGTTCAACAATGAGAAGAAAAAGTTTGAGGATGTTTTTGACATCATTGACAAAAGGTGGGACAGTAAGTTGAAGACACCTTTACATAGGGCTGGTTACTACTTGAATCCTTTCTATTACTATCAAAACAAGTTGGCTATAGAGGAGAATGAATCACTTAGAGAGGCTGTAATAAGTTGCATTACGAAGCTTGTTCCAAATGAAGACACTCAGGATAAGATTATTGAAGAGCTGCAAAAGTTTCAGGATGCTGAAGTATCCTTTGGCAAAGAAATTGCTAAAAGGCAGTGCAAAAATATCAATTTTGATCCAGGTATGAAAAATATTAATTTAAAATAGAATTTGGTAGTTGGTACATAGTATCTTACATTGTCCTATGTTTTTTTGTAATTTAGCTAAATGGTGGCTGAATCATGGAAGTACTGCACCAAACCTCAGAAAGCTAGCTGCAAGAATTCTAAGTTTGACATGCAGTTCATCAGCTTGTGAGAGATGCTGGAGTTCATATGAACAAGTAAGTACGAATCTGACTTAGACGTACTATTCTCTATGTTCATTTTTGCATTTCTTTAATCCTCTTTTGTTATTGACTTAGACTTATTGAAAAAAATAAAAAATAATCAAACTTGTGCAGGTCCACACAAAGAGACGCAACAGGCTCCTTGTTGATAGAATGAGGGATCTTGTGTTTGTCAAGTTCAACTCAAAACTAAAGCAAAAGAAGGACAACAAGGACAAAGATCCCTTAGAGAAACCTGTCCACGATGCTTTAGAAGATGAAGACAATGAGTGGATCACTGGTATTGAGCCAATAGAAAGAGATTTAGAGGAGGAAGGAGGAACTGGAGCATCATCACAAGGAGTTGCAGCTGCATCTCAAGGAGAAGAGAGATCAAAGAGAGCTAACCAGCAGAAATCAAGGAGCAGGAAGAGAAAGAGGTTGATCCCTACAGTTGAGGATGATGAGTCATCTCCATCTTCTGATGGAGAAGATGACAATGATATTGATATGCATATGCTATCTGGTTCTGAGGCTGAAGAACCATACAGTCCATCTCCATACTAGATCATTGCTCTTGTAGTCTTGGCTGCCAATGTGGAATTGTGGATGCTTATGTACTTGTTGCCTTTATGGCTGTTTGCTTTGCTGTGAACTCTGAACTTAATCAACTTATCAGCTAACCTCTATGGATGGCTGTGAATTGTGAACTTATTTTCTTTTATGCCTTGATGGCTCTATGCTGTTTGTGTGAAGTCATGGATTATGTTAGAATGTTAGATTGTTGCCTGTTATATTGTTAAATCATGTCCCTATGGATTGTTGCCTGTGAAGTGTGAAATCATATTTTCCTGTGGCTGGAATTAAATAGCGCGCTATAGCGGCGCTATAGCGGCGATATAGCGCGAACAGCAAGCTAACGCCACGGCGTGTAGCTGCCGCTATAGCGGCCGCTATAGCGGCCGCTAGCGGCCAGAATAGGTGAACGCTAAATTTTATAGCCCGCTATTTAAAACGTTGATTCCCTTAGTTAGCGGTTTACTCATATACCTCTTTGGTTTCACAGGTGGTCACCAACATGTCATAGTGCCGCGGGTGATGACGAGGCAGTGCAAGACACGGCTGCATCGCCTCGGGCTGCAACGCCGCCTCCTCGGGCTCCAACGCCACCACCTCGAGCTCCAACCCCGCTACCTCGGGCTCCAACGCCGCCTCCTCGGGCTCCAACGCCGCCTCCTCGGGCTCCAACACCGACACCGGCTGCCCCTTCGCCTCCACGTCGGGCTCCAACCCCCCCACCGGCCGCCCCATCGCCTCCACACGTGGCTCCAGCGCCAAAACCGGTGGACCCACCATTGAAGAAGAGGCCGGCCACACGATCAAATGTGTCGGCCGCCCCGCCGCCCAAAAAGAAAGCCTCTGAAAAGAAACAACCCGTCATTCCTAAGAAGCTGTCCTATGAGAAGACTGCTGCAGAAATAGATGCTTCGGTAAAGTCAGATGTGGACAGTTTCTTCAAGAGACTTCAGGATGAAAGAGAATCCAAGCGAAACCCTGAGAAGCCCTACCTCTTACTAAAGCCAGAACATCTACGGCAAAGGGTTGAGGCTCAACAAAAAAAGAGGCGTGCAGCTCAGAAAGAATCATCATCTTTATCTGACTATGATCGCACTCTAACCAAATCCCTAGAAGAAGAGAAGAAGAAAGAGAAAAGAGCCGGAACTAAAGGTTGGACATTTAGTCCTGAAACCTTAGTCCCAGGGCTAAAGCCGTTAAGGCCGTTTAGGCCCGGGGCTAAAGCCCTGTTCTGTAGTGGTGCCGCCAGGGAAGTGCGGGCAGCAGGTATGCCACGGCCTAGGGCCCGAAGCCATGCATGAGCGGCCGTTCGTTGGGAAAGATAATAACAAATATTTACTGTCTTTTATTTCTTTCTTAGTACGACGCATAGATTTAAAAAATCATATATTTATATTTTTGTATGTTTTTTTTAATAAAAAGGTCCTAAGATGCAGTCCGTTGTACAAGAGTGTTCATGTCATCTCCCGCATCCAACCAACCATGGATTAGTGACTAGGATAAGTTAGAGTTTAATTGACCTTTAATCCTGGCTCTGTCCCTGCACTTCACCAGCATAGAGCTTCAGCGATAGATGCCCATCTCTCCATAACTCAGGGGTGACAAGCCACCGCCGTCCAAGACCTCCACCGCCACCTCTCCAGCCGCTGCCGGCATCGTGCGGCGGCCTACAAAATCACGTCCTTTGACTATTAATCAATCACGACCAAATCATACCCGATGCTCACCCGAGCGAACTACTAGGAGTCAGCATTGGTGATGAAGGTGAATCGTCAGCTAAATTATAGTGGCAGTTAACAGCTAAATTATGCATCGAAAAATATACCTAGAAACCTATAGCCCGAGATTCGAAATCTTGGTTTTCATACACCTCTCCCTCTCAAGGCACAATAAGATTTGACAGCTTCAATTACATCGCTTGCAGATCCACCTCACTGGTCCCATTGCCAGAGTGACCCTAACGCTGGAGGTCGAGAATGCTGCCACCGCCGCCTCTCATGCATCTCGAGTTCTTCTCGCGTTCAAGCCCTGGGAGGTTGAACATCTCGCTATTGTCAAGGCCGCCAGAGTGGAGGGAAGGCATAGCAAGAAGTCATACGAACCCCTCTGTGTCCAAGCTTCCGATCTCCCCAAGACTAAGAATGGCGGTCACCTCTACTCTGTTCTGCTCAGCACTCATCTGAAACCTGGCGAGGCAACCACTCTGGAAGTGGTATATGTGCTGACAGATGTTCTGAACCCGCATCCGGCAAAGGCTGTTATTCCGTCGTCAGCGACTCAGCTGGTTTACTTCCAGGACACTGCAGTGCTTATCTCACCCTACCATGTCCTGGAGCAGGTCACCTACATCAACATGCCAAGCAATAGGCTTGACACCTACACAGTGGTGGCTCCTACAAGCATTGCTGGCGCTGAAATGAAATACGGCACATATTACAACCAGATGCCCGTCACATTTTTGCCCATCAATTTGCACTATGAGAAGAGTCCATTTGTTGTTTTTGAGAAGCTTGAACGCAAGGTGGACATTTCTTGCTATGGACACATAAAAGTCGCCGATGAGTATAAAATGAGACATGATGGTGCTTGGTACAAACGAATCTTTACAAGGTTAGCTGCAACAAGCTTATTAATCAGGATCCTTTCATGCATTCGAAGCTGCACGAATTGAATCACTTGCTCATTAAGAACTTTCTTGCTAGACCTGAGTGTCCCAGGATTTGGCCAACTGCCCATACTTTGCTGTCATCAAATAAGGATCGGCTTTATCTTAATTTGATCCAAGGGGCCAGATATGGTTGGCACTGCACGTTCACCATTTCCTACGGTTTGCCATTGGAAGATTTTGTCTTTATATCGGAAGATGGCCGGCGATACATCAACCTTACTTTTGGAGTACCTCTGCTCGATACTGTGGTTGAAGATTTTACTACTACGGTAAGTGTGGCAGCATTATCCTATTTAATTATTTGAATGATGAGTGTGGCATTGTGCCGAGTCAAATTGATTTAGGGTGTTTAGTTTAAGTATTCAAGACATGTAGGTTCATCACCTTCTCACATGCAACTTACATTTCTTTTGGTTTATGGACTATATGCTCCATTCACCATGGGATGCTCCATTCACCACCTCATCCCTCACAAACCCATGAGTAGCTTGAGAATGAGTAATGGGTACATCCCACCAAAATTTATAGGATGACACCATGACAAATCATTCCATTCTGGATGAAGTTATTATTCCTCAAACCAAACACCTCATTAATGTTTTTTGAGGTTACATGAGCATGTTTACTTATGTTATGACTGCCATGTTCCTTGGACAGTTGAGATCTTTTACCTGCGAAATAGTTAAACATCAAATGCAATTCTTGAGAAAATAGACCAGATTGCTGCTTGTTGGGGGCCGTTTTCTTGGGTATTCACATCTATCAGAATCACCTCCAACCTTTTTAATGTTGCAGGTAGTGCTTCCTGAAGGGTCAAAAAATCCAGAGCTTATTGTTCCTTTCCCGATGAAGGTAATCCCATCTTTCTTTCCTAACATTGACTGAACAACAATATATAGATTAAACCTAGTGATTCTTATTTTTGCAAAGGTCTTTTAAAGATAGGGAAGACTTTCTGGATTGTGGGACCTTCAAATTAGGAGATGGTTCACAAACTAAATTCTGGGAGGACAACTGTGCGAGTTCTAGTCCTGTTAACTTAGCTAAAAGAAATTGGTATCGGAGTCGAAATGTTGTTTCTACGATCTCAATGAAATAATTAAACACCTCTTCTTTGATTGCCATCTAGCACATAATTCAAATAGCTACTGGGTCCATACCACATATGCTCGAGAATTGATTAACCGGTATTGGCAAATAATGAACAAAAACTAACCTTTGTGGGTGTTACCGTTCTTTTTTGGGCTATTTGATGTACAACGAATGATTTTGTTTTTCAAAAGAAACGAATTACTTCTTTTATGCAGGCTATCTCGAAGGAAACATACTGGGAGCGGTTTTGGGCATTCTTGCAGCGTGATGATGCAGACGCCCGCCATGATGCAAAGGCCCGACTGGCGGGTCAAGCAGTTGAGGTCGTTGTTTTGGACTTTTTTTTTTTTTTTTTGCTGAGAACAGATGGAGCAGTAATAACAGACTTTGCTTATAGTTGGTTTAATCTAGTTTTGTTTCCATTCCATTTTTTCAGCTAATTATATAGTAGAAAATATGGTAAGAACTTAGCAGTGTGCGGTTGCAGAGACTGAAAACTTATATTTTTCGAAAAAAGAGACTGAAAATTTCTAACAAAATCTGCTGTGCCTTTATTAATTTGTCCATTTTCGGTTCTGGAAGATTTATGTGATTATGACATTTGCGACGGATGCAGACGAGTTTTTCGAATGTTCATGGAAGGGAGGCGGTGGTGCTAATTAAAGAATGAAAAGTTAGTAGCAGAGCACAATGTTCCGTTCCAGGTACGTAGTGTTAGTAATATCTGATGAAGCCGTTTTATATTAATACGGCGCCTTCTATCATATCTGTTTTCTGATCCGTGGAACATTCTGTCAAACTTTAGGTGTACTACGAATATTCCAATTCGATCTTCACGCTGATCGACTGGCCGCCGTTAACTCTTTGGTCTGCAGTGCTTTTGTTTATCGCTGCCTGCATCACTTATCTTTACTTTTGTTGACATATCCACACTGTTTGAGGCATTTTGCACACTTGCCGATGAACTTCGTACCTAATACGAGTACTCGTCATTTAGTATTATTTAGTCTGGCATGCATGTTTGTATAAGCTTGGTGAGATGTTTCCATTTGTACATAAACAACATTAAGAGAAATAATAGAGTATCATACTTTTGTCATATATTAACAACGTTGAAAACAGTCAAAGGGTCTCTAGCCTAATGGTTAGAGCATCTGGTGGCATCCAGCTGACCTAGATTTGACTCTCCGTAGAGAAGCCAATTTAAACAGATTTGAAATAAAAGAAAACATAAAAATAGGCAGGAGTTTCCCTTGCTGACTTCGGTCGAAAACAACATTGAAAAATGACTGAATCTATCACCTTTGTCTTGTCTACATCATATCTCCAATGCAATACAATACTACAAATGCTAATTCGAGGCCCAACTTTGTGTTAATTCTCATCAGACATGCTAAAAAATAAATCTTAAAAATTGTCATGATAATTAATAAAAAACATATAGCCTAAAAAATATAATTTTGTCATGATAATTACCATCGCCGATAATAAGAGCCTCTATTTCTAACTCGTCTAGCTATTTGTTTTCTTCTATATATATAGTTTTTTTGGAAAACTATAATTCTTTTAATTATGCTGGACACGTTTGAGGTTGGAGAGAGGTCATTCATGTACTCCACATGCACTTTAAGAGGCCATTTCAAATCAAAGTTGTTCTTTCGTACTACCAGGTAGGCTACTGTTTTATTCTTTTGAGTGTAAAATATTTATTTAGGAAAAATCCGCACAGCTCTGCATGACACATGCTGGTTTTTTTTAAAAAAACTAATGGATGCCTTACTGATAATAAAGGGATGGCCAACCGCCTCCAAAAACAAGAGAAGAGGCAAGCAAGCCTGGGCTGGAGGCCCACGTATGGCCTGGCCCATATAAGGCCCAATCCCATCCTACCCCTTTCAAGCCTGGCCCACGACCACGAGAAGACGAAAGCAACAAACCGTCTCCCTCAGTCTCAGTCTCAGTCACAGTCACAGTTAGAGTCACAGCCGTAACGTCACCTCAACACCACGGGCCACGGCAGTGCGCGTCGCTCCCTGCTCGCCGCCGTCGCCCGCCACCGCTCACGGCTCACCGCAGTGTGTTAGTGCCGTCGGCACCCCGCTACCCAATCTCCGGCGCCACCACATTCCCTTCCACCACCCGCCGTCATCCGGCTGCATTCTCCCCGTCCCCGCCGCCTCTCCCTGCCGCTCGCGGCTAAGTAGCGAGCGACCATTCGGGAAGCTCCCTCTGGTTGCCTTCTCAAGGTAACTGATCCTCCTTCTCTGATCTCACTGCCATCCCATCTATTCCAAGGAAGGCAATCGAGTACCAAATGCGATTCGTGATTTGGATCGTTTTTCGGCCTTTATTAATATAATAATCGATCGACTTAGGTGTTCTAGGGTTGACGCTTGATTTGTACTGTTGGTGTAGGACATCTCGGTTTTTTTGTTTTTTTTGTTTTTGTTTTGAGGAATGTAGCTTCCGGGGTGAGGTATATGTATATTGCATTGGGTTCGCAATCCTTGTTAGTGTAGGATGCAGGATGCTTCGTAATTCTGTTTGAGTATTGTTTTCTGTAAATTTCCTTGACCAGAGACGGGAGACAATAAAGTTTTGCTGTAACCGAGCACTAGACTGCTACTGTTGCCCATGGCCATCGTCTATGTCAATTCAGTGGGATTAGTCAGTTTTCAATTAATTGTGCATTTCAGTCTTGCACGCCCTTCAATTTTCTGCTACGCATGTCAGTGTGATCGATCATTTCCCTGATTGCGTCACATGAGCCAGATTAAGTTACTCGTATTTTCGAATTGGGCATATCTTGGGGTGACCATTTGCCGGCTCATTTGGTAATTGGTATGTTTGCTTAACAATCTGTGTGATCAATTTTTTTTCTCATTTGGCTTGGTATATTTTTTCATTGATACTGCTACAATGGCCATATATACTTAGTGGTACGAGGCATATGCATTTGAATAATTATATTTACTACTTCAGGCATGCTTTGTAGTATGTACTACTTCAGGCATGCTAGCAGTTAGTTTCTCAAGTCACACTTCTGCTGCTATTTTGTTTAGAGGGTTTGTATATCGCTATAACCATGATGCTTTGCAAAACTGCTGCTATTTGGTACTATAGCATGATGCTAGAATGTTGGCATTGTATATCCTAATATGTCCATTGCTTAGTTTAGATGCATGATCCTGGAGGCGGAATCGTTTGACAAGACCAACACTGTGAAGGCAAAGATCCATGACAAGGAGAGGATTCCCCCGGACCAACAGCGCCTTATCTTCGCTGGGAAGCAACTTGAGGATGGCCGCACGCTTGCTGATTACAGCATCCATAAGGAGTCCACCCTGCACCTTACCTTACGCCTATGCGGTGGCATGCAGATTTTCGTGAGGACCCTTTCTTACAAGATATTTACCCTTGAGGTTGATGCATCTGACAAGATAGAAAGTGTCAAGGCAATGATTCAGGGTGAGGAGGGTGTTCCCCCAGACCAGCAGCTGCTCATCTTTGCTCACAAGCAGCTTTTGGACTGGCACACACTAGCCGATTATGGCGTTCAGAATGGGTCCACCCTGCATCTTGTCCTTCATCGTCCACGTGCAGGTATGAAGATCTTTGTGGGACAGGAATGCTTGTGAGCAACTTATATTTGATGGCAACATACCTCTGGACAAGCAGCAACTTATATTTGATGGCAAGCGGCTTAAGGATAAGCACACACTTGCCTATTACAATATTCACAATGAGTGCACCCTGCACCTTGACTTTACAGTGCTGTCTGATAGCTTTCAGATTTTCGTGAAGACCATTGCTGGTAAGTACATTACCCTTGACGGGATGACATTGCGTGACACTGTTGCCGATGTCAAGGCAAAGATACACAGTAACGAGGGTATTCTGCCAAGCCAATATAATATCTTCTTTGCCGGCAAGCAGCTTAAGGATCTATACAAGCCACTGCGCTACTATGGTATCCATCGCAGGTCCACCCTGTACCTTGGGGACAATCTGCATGGTGGCATGCACGTTTTTCTGATAACCCTCACTGGCAGGAAGACAGCTTTGGATGTTGAGTCCTCAGACACAATTGGCATTGTGAAGGCCAAGATTCAAGATATTGAGGGCATTCCGCCGGAGCAGCAGCGGCTCATCTTTGCAGGAAAGCAGCTCGAGGACAGGCGCACGCCGGCTGATTGCAACATTCAAGACGGGTCCACCCTTCACCTTGTCCTCCGCCTATGTGGTTAAATGTGGATATTTGTTAAGATACCACCCCCAGTGGATTACAACATGCAGAAGGAATCCACCCTTCTTCACCTTGTCCTCCACCTTCATGATGGTTTCTGATCAGAGAACTTGTTCTGGTGGGCTGATTTGCTTGCAGGGTTGAATGCAAACCCTGTCGATGCACTCACTGGCAGGACAATGTATCACTTGTGAGGTTGTAGTCATTATAAATGAAGGGAGCAACTAAATTACGGCCGGCCGTAACTTGGCTTATCGCACGGCCTTTCCTTTTTTGGTAAGATATATAATTATTCTATTCCCTTTTCGGTAAGGATACTGATTATGTTTATTTTTTTTATGGGATGCGGCCAGGACAAGATGACGACCACACATTTGCTCATCTATACCTTAAAAAAGGCAATTAAGTCATGAACATATGCTTTTAGGCTCAACATATATATGTTCAAAAAAGGCAATGTTTTAAAAGCGCGCGCACACACACATACATCCCAGAAAAGAAGAATTTGCATCTGCAGTTTTTCAAACAGCACAACACTATACATCTAATGCCACATTGCGTATCTTTTATCCTGGCCCGTGTCTTGCTTCTCTAGCCTGTATTCCTGCATGTTTAAAAAAGATAACATGTGTCAAAAAATTCTTGCTGGTAGGAGTAAAAAAAGGTGCTTATGTTACTAGAGTTATTGGTGATAAAGGAGGTTTGCTGCTAGTAATGATGTAGTGGACTTAATTTTTCTAGGTAATTTAAGTGTCATTCATTAGACAATAATGTCTTCCTAATTAGGCATTTTTTGTATTCTGAAAAAGCAAGTGTAGTGTTTGTGTTTATTTGCAACCTACAGCCCCACCCTAATTCCCAACCCCAGTTTATTTGCAAAAAACATATCAAACAGAGGTAAAAATGTAAGATGATGATATCAATAACTAGTTTTTGTACAAATGGCAGACTAATTCAATGGTTGAACATAAATGATTATTATAACAGTAGAAAAAAGGAAAAAGGAATGATCAGTGAACAATATGTCACCTACACTAGTCACCACCCCCACTCCCAATCTACCCTTCCCAACTCGAGAAATGGAATATCAGGCTTCCTCTAGTCACCTGCACATGGTTAAAGCTACTTCGAGCAGTAAGGTTTGACAGCAAAAACAAGTAAATATTATAGGCACATTTTAGTGTTGGACATAAATAAAATTGCCACCAGATTACTAATAACTTGCCTGGCTAATGATATTAACTTGCTTAACTAAATTTACATGCACATTTTTGGTAGTATTGTATTGCTCATCTATACTTTCATCTAGCCTGCTGAACACTCTACGTTTGCTTCATTTTTATCTACAGTGACAGCATGCATGGCAGCAGTATAGCAATAAGTAGTGGCCGACTCAGCCCGATAATGCCCAACTATGGCTAGTAGTGGCTATAATAGTAGATGCACCAGCACCAGCACCAGCAGAGGTGTGGTCATGCTGCATTCTGTGCTCAAGATCGTCTTGTACCTCTAATTGTGAGCTGTGAGAGGATGATTGTAACATGATAAATAATTAGGCTGAGGCACGAGTACTTACAACATGCCCAAAGAATGTCTAATTGCTAATTATTCAGCTCTAAATGATGATTATTGGCACCTCCATAAAACCTGCCACCAGCTACATTTTCTTAGGCAATTTATGTTTCATTTGTTAGGCAACAATGTCTATCTAAATAGGCAATTTATGTATTTTGAAAAAAAGCAAGTGTAGTATGCTACACCATATCTAATAGACTCGTAGATAAGAAAACTGACCAATCACTTCACCTTTCACATAAGACATATCTAGTAGACTCGTAGATAAGAAAACGACTTAAGTTTCTATTAGCTGCATAGCAAAGTAAGAATATGATCAGCAACTGAAGTTTCCATTTAAATTTGGCAATCTAAGATAATAAATAGAGCAAGTATCCTACATCTTGTTTCGAAGTGTTAATGAGAAGCACATCTTCATAAGCATGAACACAAGATCATGTTGCTTGTAAGATAGACAAGTTAACTAGCAATTTAACCAACAATCATGTATAGTTTCAGTTAGGCTGTTGCAGGTTGAAAACTTATTAGGTAACATTACTGCGACACATACCACACCAGTGTTAATTTACGAACACTAGTGTTTAT
Source organism: Chrysopogon serrulatus (assembly GCA_015844335.1). Lineage (NCBI taxonomy): Eukaryota > Viridiplantae > Streptophyta > Magnoliopsida > Poales > Poaceae > Chrysopogon > Chrysopogon serrulatus. Next base: position 300,292 of record JADLZL010001672.1, on the reverse strand, counting down.
TTTACAACACTAGTGTTCTTTCAAATTTATAAAAAATATAAGGCATAATTTAGCAAAACTGCTGCAATTGGAGAGATACAAGTGAGGTTGACTCCCAATTGGAACACATTAATTAGCATGCGAACTACTGAAACACAGCAGAAAAATTAACTGAACCAAGCTACTTAAAGCAACAGAATGATGAAAAGAACCTAAAAACATTCTGGTATTGACTAAATGGCTAAGAGTCATGCATACCAAACCTGCAACTCTAGTTTCAGTACGTCTAACTGAACTAAACCAAGTCAGCAGGCCAGCAGCTTCCTGTTGTGACCAAGCAAGGAGTTTATCCAAGAAACATATGTCCCTGCAGGCACACAATAGCACAGAATATCAACAAACATGTTGCCATACATTAAGAAAAGAAAGTACGCTTTAGCTTGAGTAAGCAAGCCCAAACTGCAGTAACTTCCTACTGTGACTATGCATGCAATTCTTTCAACAAATATCTCCTTGCAGGAACACAATTAGTGATCAGCTACAAATTCTGAAACATTAAGGTTGAACCTATTCCAAATGCAGCCTACATGTCAATCTGCAACAGAAGGCTAAATTGCCTGTTTAGAGGCATATTGTTGTCTAACAAATGACACTTAAATTGCATGTAGAGACATAATTACCACAAGCCTCAAATGAAGTCATTGTCAAACAAGATAGTATTTAACTAAGGATGTATTATTTAAGGGAAGTGCTAAATGTAACATACTCTACACCATTTACCATTTAAGTTACTTACCCACGGAAATGATTCACTGGAGGGCAGAGCATGACATTGGTTGACACTGACAAAACATACAAAATCTACAGCCATTTACCATTTAAGTTAGGTACCAATGGAAAAATGGTTCACTGGAGGGCGGAGCATGACATTGATGAGCAGGACTGCAGCAAAGGCAAAGCAAAAACTGCAAGAAGCATCCTGCGTCATTCGTCATTAATGCGACGCTAGCATCCTCCTGTGCGAGTACTCCCCCGCATCACGAGCAGATCCTAGACAAAAACAAATGGACAAACATAACCACGCGCATCAGAGCCATATATTGGAAAAAACAGAGAAGCCTGGGGATTTTGCGATATCACTGGACGGGTCGGAGCTACCACGGAAGCAGGATCTAGATCCAGTCTCAGCTGCGAGAAGGTGAAGGGCCGAGCCAGGGATTTGGAAGATGCAGGAGGCGAGGGGGGGGAGCACGGGGCCGCCTGCGCGATAAAATCGTCTCCAGGTGCACAGAGCGATGGGGCAGGGCGGGGCGGCACATCGACAACGGGCGAGGTAGGGGCGGCTGCCGACGTAGAGCAGCAGCAGCAGCAGCCCTGATGCGCACGCGCCACCGATGCCGCCCCTGATGCACGCGCAGGCGATGCCGCCCTTGATGCGCGCGCCGTAGATGCCGCCGCTTCGGATGCGCGGGCCTCCGCCGCCGCTCTGATGGTCGTGCCACAGACGGACCTCCCCATCTCCATTAGCGACAGCCATGGCCCTCCCCCACTGCAGAAAAAAAAAACTCCGCACCTAACCCTAATTACTGTGATCTAGCCATGTCTCCATTTCGAGAGGAGAGGAAAGGGGAGAAGCAGGCCGAGAGCCGATCTCATCACCTGCAATAGCTACTAGCAATTGGAGCTCTAAAATCGCCATGGAATTGGGACAGGAGCTTTCTACAGGGAGGAGAGGGGGAGGAGAGGAGAAATGGATGGGAGGGAGAGGGACAGGATAGACAGGAGAAATGGATCGGGACTGGGAACGAAAGGAGGAGCTACTGAAAGAAGTCGTGCATAGATGGACTGGACGTGCGTTGTGACAAAATCACGGCCGGCCAACATAAAGTCTTTACCAAATATGATATACTCCCTCTGTCCCATTGAGTTTGTCACCTTGACTCCGTGCCATCTTGTTCGATCATTTGTCTTATTCAAATTTTTTATATAAATATAATTTATTTTATTATGATGTCTTTTATCAATAAAGATACTTGAATATTGATTGATTTATTTTATTATTTGCATAAATATTTTAAATAAGACGGATGGTCAAACATGAAGTCCAAAAAGCTAAAACGACAGTCTTCGTGGGACGGAGGGAGTAGTTGACAATGTGAAGGCAAAGAGTCAGGACAAGGAGGGCATGTCCTGGCCAGCAAGCATCTCATGTTGGCAGGCAAGCAAGCAGCTCGAGGACAGGCTTGCACTAATGGACTACAGTATCCAGGAGAATTTTCTTTCAAAAAAAAAGGTATCCAGGAGAATTCCACCCTCCACCTCAGCCTCGGCCTGCTTGGTGGATTCTCAACTTCTGCTACTGAGTCGGGTTTTAGGTCCTTCTGTGAGCTTTTGAGGTTGTAACAAGGACACGTGGCTGTGTGTGATTATTCGAAAGCTTTCTTAAATCGATGAATACTCAGAATGGTGTGTTTGAGGTGCTTGTGTTCTTTAATTTTTAGCACATTGTTTGATGCAGTGGTCTGGTTCTGCTCTGCTGTTTCGTTCTTTAACTTGTACTGCTGGTTGTTCGAGGTGCAAGAATGTGAATCGTGAAATGGTTCTTATGTTAATTGATTATAAAATCTCCTACTTTTCTTTATGATAAACTGCTCAGAATGATGCCACTATGTACAGGGTGCAGCGCATTTTCCCAGGTGGCTTCATGGAAATTCTCAGTGTGCTCCTCCAGGCTGTTGTTGAGGTCGTCTTACATGAGCGGAGCAGGCTCATCGTTCTCTCGATGTCAATCTTGTTGAGCGGAGCCTCACCACTCTCTTGGTTTTCCGTCGGCTCCCACCACCGGCTTGGATGGAGAACTTTGACGAAAACAACACAGTAGAGATTGCTTGCCACGTTATTATTTGCCCAAGAAGATCAAGATGGAAGGCTCCATATTACACGTGGCATGCGTTGCCATTATTGGCAGCATGACTTAAGAAGAATTTTGCGACCAAATTGTATTTAGTTTCAGACACTATAACTCAGCAGTCCTCTAGCTTGAAGCTGACAAAAATAAACAATGTTATTACAATATTAGAGATATCAAGCCATTTAGCTTGTCATTACACATCACCAAATTTGGCAGACCACAAAAAGGAAAGCAAAATAATGGATTCTTCATGTAAATGCAAGCATTTTTTTAAAAAAAAATCACATCCTTTGACTATTAATCAATCACCACCGATGTATTAGTACTCCCTCCATATCTATATTAGTTGTCATTTAGAACATAATTGTGCTTACCAAGAATTCATTAATTAGAGGGTATTTTTCCTCTTTGCCCTTAATAAATAGCCCTGCTGGGGTCTCCTATACAAGAATGTCGCTAGTAGCTGGAGTGGCAACGTCTCTCTACCTTCTTAATGCTGGAGGTTGCCCGTTTGAACCCTAAGGGCTGTATTTTTGCATGGTTTTGCTGTTTTTGCTACGGGAGGGGAGCGCATGCGTGCTATTTATTACGTGGTCGAGCGGATGCATGCGGGTGGCGCCATGTGTGAAGGAAAACAGCAGGGGCAAACTTGTCCGAGTCGTGCGCGAGCAGCCCTGAACGTCAACCTTTGTGAAAGTTGGAGAGAAGCCCAGAACGTCAACAAATCTGGGTACGGAGGGAGTAACTAATCTCTCTTGTCAGGTGTGGCGCACATTAACTAATTTCTCTTATCAGGTGTGGCGTATTGACCAATATTTGCTCTTTCCCTCTTTGAATCGTAAGATTGGTGGCCACTATCTTTTTAGCGTGTTTTTTGCCTAATCATTAGGGATAATAGAAAAAGAGTTAATAATTAGGTGGTGGGAGTCAAATAAAATGTACTTTTATAAGTTACACGAGGAATTTGTTAACATAAGCATATATAACTTAGATATCATATAAACATTGTGATAATCCGGTTGCAAAAAGATACTATAGGTTAATAAGTTTGAAGCTTCCTCGTGTAGTATATACTTTGAGTGGACATTAGTATTATTGATATGTGGTTTGCTAAGAAAATATTTCATGCTTAATAAAGTAAATAAATATTTATCCTAATTTATGCAATTTACTAAGTCTTTAAATTTAATAGTTGCAGAAGTGTGTAATATAGAAAAATATATAGCATACTTTACGGTTATTATTGAATTTTTTTAATAGCTTATGTTGGTTTTCAGACGTTGATTGAGAAATGTTTAAAATTATTTTTATAATGGCAGGGATGTAGATAACGTAGATAGAAACTAAATTGACTACTTTATTTCAACTTTCATAATAATGGAAAATACGGGCAATTCAAAAATTCATATTACAGCTAATTTGCTTTATCTATCATAATGGCGTGTATGTGCTAATAATTTGTATGAAAATTTAGGGTTACTTTGCATTTTCTTTCATAAAAGCAATGCGTATAATTTAGATAGAAATTTAGGGGTTATTTTACCTTTCGTAATGGCAGAAGCTGATATCTAGTTAGATGCAAATTTAGAAGGTTACTTTATGTTTTTTTTTTCATAATGGCATAGGTGGGCAATTCTTTTAAAAATAGAAGTGATCCGATGGCTATTATTGATAATGATGATTAAAGTTTACCAAATCAGAGGCTAAATAAATATTCCATATTAAAGGATGCATGTGTATGCTCCTGCTCGGCAGGGCCAGCAGGCGTCGTGTGGCAGGGTCACGGATGGTGGCATATATTGGATAGAGAAGAAATTATAATAGTATGATTGCAAAATAGACGAATCGTAGTGGTATATCTCCAATCCATAAAAGTCGTATTGGGATCAATCTAATTGACTCTTATTTTTAAAAGATGAGGAGGTAAAACATACAAAAAAAGCAAAAAGGCTGACAGAATCATCAGCATGCACCACGGTGCACATACGCTGACGAGAACGGAAAAAAAAAAGCCAAGGGGGCAGCATATATGCATGCCAAGCTTTGCACGAAAGACGTACAAGGCCGCCCGCGCGAGAGAAATAAATAAAGCTGCCTCCCAATGCAAACAAAGAAGAAAAGCACCGTCCATATGCATGCATATATCGGATCAGATGCTCCAACAATACAATCCAAGCAAGGGATCGTGCCTGGCTTGCGAGTGAGCTTTTGCTTTATGTTGCCTTGTTGGATCTGAAGGACTAGCAAGGAGGAGGACACGACAACAGCTATAGCTACCATCATCTTATTCATTCCATCATCGGCTTGCATTGGATCTTTCATTCCATCGGTTTCTTCCATTGTTGGACACGACAGATATCGATCGGGACCAAATCACTCTCCATCATCTTTGATCATCTCCTCTTCCGCATAATCTAAAGGTACGGTGTGTACATTATCCATGTTTTCTTATAAAACGAACCGGTACTGCAACAAATTAAACCCTGTCCGCTCCAATCGATCTCCCTGGTGCTTCGTCGTTAAGCCAATTGGATCGTTTAATTCATTCCAGCGTCCAATCTATCTTTCTGCTGGGCTCGACAAACTCACTCTCCACCATCTTCATCTCCGACCCATCGATCTTAGCAGAAACTAAAGGTACCAATTTCCATTACTATCTACTCCTACATAGATATTGTAGATACTACAATTAAGAAACTGATCAGTGTCGTGCGTGCGCGCTTGCTGTCTCAGCTTGAAATAAAATAAAATCAAATCGATGGAAGATCGTTGATTCTACGTGCAAGTCTCAAAAATATATAGGTATGCATGCACATAAATTATTACTCCTCCCTACTACTAGCACTGATCGACTCACTGACAGGTTAAACATATATAATAATGCTGTGTGCACGCCTTCCTGCATACAGGGAATCGAATGCACTGCACGTTGCGGATCGGAGAGGTCGTCTTTGATGATCAAATATGCTAGCTGATTGATCGACTCATGCTCTATCATCATGGGTTAGGTAGACGAGAATCTGTCTGCGCACCCATATACATCCTGTTGATATAATTTGCTTCTCTTGTACAGTAGCAGAGGAGTTTCAACATGGCACCAGTACCGACGGTACCGCTGCTCTCTGACTCATGTTTTATGCATATTTATTATCCTAGCAGTTTGTTTTCTTTACCAAATTCCTTATATAAATGCCGAGTGGATCTTAACTAGCTAGCTATCCCCACATTTCAGATAATCAAGGCAACAGATGTCGTTGGTGCAAGAGAGGAAATACTGAATCTTATTCAGGGGAACCTCAAGAACCTCAAGAACAACATAATCTACTTTGATGGGTGGTATGGCTTTGGAGCTACCGCGGTTCTTAGGTCCATAGCACAAGCATTGCCATCTATGAAATCTCCTCCTCCAAAATTATGCTTTGGCAGAATCATTTATATTGATTGCTCAAGATGGGAGAGTAAAAGGGTAATGCAGAGAAAAATTGCAGAGGAGCTAAAACTTGACCGGAAGACCATGGCCATGTTTGAGGAGCAGGACGAGGAGGATGACTTCAACGGAGTGGATCATGGATCTAGGGATGTGCTACAAGATGTTTCAGAAATGATTCACCATACCCTAGGGGAAGTAGGTTTATGATGATTTTTATTAATGGAAGTGATGATGAGGTTGATCTAAGTGAATTTGGCATTCCTTATTATGGCGGCACAGTAATATGGACATTTGGAAGAAGGTTCGTGACTATTTATGACTACCAACAGCTCATTGATATAGAAAGAGATGCAAATAATTTAAGACACACAGGCATTTTCATTTTTACCAAATACAAAGTCACCGATCTATCAAACACAAAGATTAATGCACTGTTCTCAGGAAGAGGCTGCCTGCATAGTTGCATGCTATCCATTTATGCAGGACATGGACATAAGAATGATCATACATTGTTGTTACTATGGATTTTTCCCCTGCCACAATTCTGGCAACACCTTTGGATTGGATTGGGCAGCCCATGTTCCAAACTTGTGGATATGTGATGGAATCATTCCAGAAGGGGATAGGGCTAGGGAGATTAGCAATGCATTGGATTCAGAAATAAAATTTGCAGGTGATGATTGTATCCTTGGTGAGGTGTTTGCTAAGATGACGGAAGATTCGAGTCTTCTCATCTGCTAGTTGAAGACAAAGATGATGGCAACGTTGACAAATATAAAATTCGCCTTGCCGTTGGATTTCTATCACCTCAAAGAATAAGTTACTTAAAGACAACATGCAAACTGTACTATCCACGGCATCATCAATCTTCCTATCATTTGACAAGACTAGTATTGCGGCAAGGTTACCAAATGCATTGTTTGAACACTGCAGCAAACTTGGTGTTCTAATTCTATCATATTGTGCCTTCAGCTTTGTATCGCCTCCTTTCCTCCACTGCAATACATTAAGATTTCTTGGGTTGGGCAACTGCACTCATCAGAATAATACAAGTGAACTTGAAGGAGGGGACTGTATCACCAAGTGGACATCCTTTCTCAAGCGAAACCTGTTGGTGCTGGACCTGCGTCACACGGATTGGGTAGAGATCTTATCGGAGGAAAAGATAGGTCTTATGGCTACTCTCATAGAGCTAAATATACAAGGAGTTAGGTGCTGGCAAAGTACATGTCAATTATTAGGGAAAAGTTTACCATACCTTCAAAGACTTCGGATAATCAAACCTAGAAATCATGAAGAGATGACATCCTTGGACATGGACAACTCACTTGCAGATAAAAAACAGCTGGAAATACTTGATTTATCTGGTAATAGATACATGAAAAGCCTGCCGAAGCTTATCGAGAGGCAAGCAAACTTCAAGTTCTTGTTCTAGATGGTTGTGATGGGCTTGAGAATGTTGTGCTGCACAACTCCTCACTAAGATCATTCAGTTTTGATGGCTATGGATCAGCATCCCATTGGACATCAACCGCAAGCTAACTCCAATGAGCTCTCGCCCAGTGTTGTCCATCTGATGTAGATAAGAAGGATGTCAAAACCCGCAAGATATCTCTAGAAGGTTGCACATTGTTCAAGGATCTGTTCTTGCGTGGGCTTTCCAATCTGGAGGAACTGGACCTTTCAGGATGTGCGATCAAGGTACTTGACTTTGGAGCTATGGTGGTGGATGTCCCGAGGCTCAAGCGGCTCCTCCTGCTAGGCTGTGAGAACCTTCGTGCAATAAAATGGGGCTCATTTGAGCAACGACTGCAGCTGCTTGAGTTGATCTGCATAGACACACGGCCTATTATTGGATGTGCTAGGCTATTATCCCTTTGCGCCCAACAACAGAAATCCTTCCAGCTGCAGGTGCATGCAATCTTTGCGGACGCTAGGCTTGCTCAATCCCTTTGGGCTCCCATATATAGTGCACATTATGATGCGTGTTATTTCAGCATCAGCATCACCTCTTCAACTGCATGCATGGAGACTATTCAACCTGAAACAACAACAAACAAGGAGAAGTTGACTGGGTCCATTGATCATCAACGACACAATGAAATAGCTACTAGAGACATGTATGATGATGTCTTTACCAAGGTTGGTAATGTCCCAATCCCGATGCAGACCTTCCCAAACGGCCCAACGGGACAACTGGATAGACATATTGAGATTGGTGACGGAAGCCGCAGCTTGCAAAGTGAGGTGGAGGTAGATACTTATGGTGCTAATTTGGCTTCATTGATGAGGCAGTATACTAAATCCCTGCACATGCATGATGTCTCAACCTGGGGCAATACCATGCCTGCAACACGTTTTAGTTCCCTCAGGTGGTGCCGCGTTGAGAGGTGCCCCAACTTGCACACCATCTTTCCTCCGAGAGCAGAGGACTGGCTCGGTGAGCTGGAGACCATTTGGGCATCAGATCTCCTGATGGCACGTTGTGTATGGAGCAAAGGTGACATCGATTATTCTGGTAGTCGCTTCAGAAGCCTACAGCACTTGCACCTGCGCTGCTGTCCAAGCCTCCAGTTCGGGCTTGCGATGGGCCAGCGCCCCTCCTTCCCAAGCTTGGAGACCCTCCACATCATCCACTGCAGCAACCTCAGGCACATCTTCGTACCGGGTGACGAACAGCACGAACATACAAGCGTCGAGTTCCCGAAGCTAACCACCATCCACCTGCACGACCTACCGACACTACAACAGATATGCGAGGGCGCTGAGCTGCTGGCGCCTGTGCTGGAGACCATTAGGATCAGAGGATGCTGGAGCCTGCGCCGGCTGCCAGCCTTGAAGGGCTGCAACAAGCCAGGAACGAGGAGGCCGGCCGTGGAGATGGAGAAAGATGTGTGGGACGCGCTGGAGTGGGACGGGATAGACGTTGGGCACCACCCTTCCTTGTACGAGGCGCCTATGCACTCGCGCTACTGTAAGAGGCGCATGCTCAGAACCACCGTCCTCAGGTAAGGTGATAACAAGTACATACATTCATTGATATATACAGTACGTGCATACATGTTGAGTGCATCTGTCATTGACTTGTTGAAGCTGGCTAGTAGCCCAGTTAATTAATAATAACAAGGCATCTTACTTAGCTTGCTCTTATTAATTGATTTATTTCTTATTTATTTTTTAATCACTCACTCTGCTGCCGCCAGGTGATGGGAACTGGCTCGATCATTCTCAAGCAAGTATGCATCTGCTGCTGCTGCTACTACATCGGTTCGGTCGTCTCTGGATTGTTCTCTATTGTTGTGTGAAAGGCCTGGGAAGGGAAGGTGCGGGGCTTCAGGTTAGCTCCTACCTTTGATTTGTCTTTGCAGTTCTCGGTGTGTTTGGTTTGGTTTTCAAATAAGAAAGAAGACGGCCGGAAGCCTAGTTGGTGCCTGGTGCGTGTGTCAGTTTGTGTTTCAGCTTGATGAACAACGAGCGTGCCTGTGTGTCTGCTACCCAGTCCAGCCTGTTTGAGAGACAGGGATCAAGGCTGATGATGCTTGTAATAAGAGGGCAAAGAGGCGTCGTGTCTGCCCCTGTCGTGTGTGATTTGATGGAACATACATATGTATGTATTGTATTGTATCTAATGGAACATATCTATGTATGTATTGTATTGGTCATGTGCGAGCTGTATTGGTGAACCATTAACCTACAATCTATGTATATGATAAGAGTTTGTGGTGTGAGATTGATTGACATATGCTACATCTCTGCTTTGTGGCTGCACGTAGTCTGGTTAAGTCAAACAATGACCATCAACGAGACACACAAAGGTGGTGATTAGGCTGCTTACCTTTCATTACAGCTAATTTGTACCAGTAGCCTATCCTCTTTTGACACCTGCCTGTCCTCATTGTGGGTGCATCCTAAAAGAACAGCAACCATAGTTGCATGGTCCACCTTGATATCACTTCACCAACAAAGAGCTTTAGTGATGTACAGATAGATGCTGTCTTACTCCAATCACCAGCTACAACCCTTTCAACTCCATAGCCCGAAATCAACAAGATTGATAACTGAAAAGGCCTGACATACAGATGCTTTCTTATGTACAAACACAACACTGTACTTGTTCTCCTTTGTAATAATTGAAGACTCCCCTGCATACAGAGAATAGCAACGGCCATAAAATTTGGGCGATTATCAGGTCTCGGATTTTGAAACTCACAATTAGCCGACCTCAATTGCTATAATACCAGTCACTGATAATAACTTGGATCACACCACACTTACTGAGCCATAAAAACTCCAATAAACTTCCGTTCCATGCATGGGTGTGCAAAGAGCATATTATACCACTTGTTCACAACAGGTCAAGCCGGACAGAAACAGAAATGCCTAGATCATTATTTTTGTCAAACGCAAATCCTAAATATGGGTGGGGAAGTAATAGATCTGGCACATTATTTTTGGCACTGCAGTTCCACTGCTGCAAATCAAAGAGGGAAGATCTGCATTGTTAAATTGTGTCAGAAACATATTCTGCTAGCACTTGCAGCTCAAAACTGAGCATGACAACAACAAGCTGTGCCTTTTTCAAAGATCAAATCAGATAATGTGATTCTCAGACTGCAACTGGTGCATCTTCAGAAACCATGCTGATCCACAAGGCAAAACCATGAAACATATGGACAGCCTCATTTTCTAAGTGCATTCACCCTGTCCCTCAGGTAGTACAGCTTAGCTCTCCTGACTTTCTTCCTGTCCAAGATCTTGATTTCTTTGATGTTTGGCGAGTAACTGACAAAAAAAAAAAGAGGGAAAGTCGTATCAAGAAAATAGTCCAAGCAAATAGTTGATAGCTAATTAGAAGAAAGGCATGTGGCCATTCAAAAAATGAAAGATAACAACAGCAGGTTACTTCCACCACTAGGAGCTCGCGCGCGTCTGCTCCTCCGCGGTATTGCTCATGCCCGCATCCACTCCATCGCGCCGCTGCTCGTGTCCATGTCTGCTCGTTCGCTCGCGCTCGCCCGCTCACATTCGCTCCGCCACACTGCCGCTCATGAGTCATGCCCACGTTCGCTCGCCCACGCGTGCTCGTCCATGCTGCTGGACAGAAGGCCACTTGGGCCCACGAGCAAGCACCGCTCGGTGCTGGAACGCACGGCTGCTGCTCCAGCTCATCCAGGAGCGCTCGCCCTTGCTCTAACGGAAACCACAAGGAGGGAAAGAACGTGGGTCTGCACACGCGACGCGCCGGGAGCAACAGTGTTGGCGGCGGCATCATGTGGGCGAGCCCGCGGCTGGGGCTGACCTCGCCGTTGCCGTCGGTGCCGAGCACGTCGGGGCAGCCTGCATTGGCGCCGAGCTCGCCATGGCCATTGGGGCCGAGCTCGCTCGCAGCCATGTTGCGCTCGCCATGGCCGTCGGGGCCGAGCTCGCCTGCGGCTCCTGTTGCCACGAGCACCGGCAAGTTTGCGCGCCGGGAACAGAGACGTGGAGAAGGAGGAGGCGAAACTGGCGCTGGTGGCTGGGAAGCGCGAGGATGGCAGGGAAGGCAGAAACGCTGGCGGGTGTGGAGCTCGACCGGCTGCCATGGCGGAGCTCGGCGAGTTCGCACGTTCCTGCGTAGAATCGAACGAGGGCGATGAGTAGGCCGGCAGCTCCGAGCTGTGAGTGCACGGGGGAGGGAAGTGAGGTTAGCAGCAGCAGGACTTCAACCGCCACTGCCGTAGCACCGGCAGCCGCCGCCTTAGCTTAGCCTCCGTGCGTCGCAGAAAAAAGAGAAAGGGAGGGAGAGGAAGAAGAAAGAGGCAGGGGCAATAATGTCATTTCATCACGCTTCTCTCTCCTCTGCTGCTGGAATAATAAAAATAAGGAGCGCAGTGTCCAGCAGTATAATTGCCACAAACGAGGGGGTGTCTTCTAGCAAAAAATCGAAAATTTAGATGTCTTCCAAAAAAAGGCCACCACTTTAGATATCCAGCAGCAAAAATTTCTCTTAATATATGTACTCTCACTCAAAGATATGCACAGAGGAATTAAATTTAATTACAAATATTTATATGCCACAATGTTTCAGTCAAAGATGTATAAAATCTAAAGTTAAATCTTACAAATTTGTTATCTTGGAATATATACTTTAAGTGGACATTAGTATTATTCATATGTGGTTTGCTAAGAGAATATGTCATGCTTAATAAACTAAATAAATATTTATCCTAATGCATGCAATTTACTCGGTCTTTAAATTTTATAGTCCCAGAAGTGTGTAATACAGAAAAAACATAGAGTAAATTGTACTCTCCATATAACAACTATTCAAGTGGGTGCAAGTTAGTCCAACATCTTGTAATTTGTCTAATTTAATACAACAACTATCTAGGTGGGTGCAAGTTGGTCCAACAACTTGTAGTTTGTTTATTTTGATGCGAGAACTTGACTCATTGGTGCATATGCAGTCCATGAATCGGAATCATTGTAAGCTACACCTGGCAATTTTTTCTTCTATACTATAATACAGTTTTATCTCACTCTAACCCATGCCTATTCATGGCTCACTAAAGCTGTTATGTAGGTTGTCCATTGCACAAAGGTAGAGCTACAACTCTGTTTAGGGGTAGGCATTTGGTTAAAAAACAATTTCGATTTTCTAAGAAATTCAGTGTTTTAAGAATGAGGGACCGATAGGTTCTTCATTTTTTAGTTCTAGTTATAACCAAACTAACCGAATGAGTTTTTCTTAATCTTACCAAACCAAAAGAAATAATAAAGAAAGGAAAAAGAAAAAGCAATCAACACCGCCAAAAGGATATAGCAGACACAAAAAGAGGAGGATGTAGTAGACATAAAAAAGGACTAATTCAATAGTTGCACCATCGAAAGGCTAAAAAAAGACTAGGATAAATAGGCCTGTAAATAAAAATTTAAAACCCAAATCAGTGCATTAGCAGAATGTGGAGGTCTGTGGATTTCCATAGAAGTTTCAAACAAATCCGTGAAAAGTTTTGCATCTCTCCAAAAGTTTTGCATCTCTCCTTAGTGAAATTTGCTATAACCGAAATGATTAGCTCCCAATGACATCGAACACATGTGCTTGGATCATGTATGCATTAATGAGCCATATTCTCACATCAAATTTAATAAATTACAAGATATTGGACCAATATACACCTACCTATAGATAGTTGTTGTATTAAGTTGAATAAATTACAAGATGTTGGACTAGCTTGCACCCATCTAAATAGTTGTTGTATTAAATTGGATAAATTATAAAATATTGGACTAACTTGCCCTCACTTGGATAGTTGTTGTATGGTGAACATAATTTACTCAAAAACATATAGCATACTTTATGGTTATTATTGAATTGTTTTTTAATAGCTTATGTTGGTTTTTAGATGTTGATTCAAGAAATGTTAAAATTATTATTTTTATAATGGTGGGTGTTGGTATTTCTAACGTTATTACTTCTTAACGAGATTAGAAACACACGATACTGAATTAAGTTGTCATTAGCAACTAGCCACTTATCTAACAACAACATTCCTAAGCATGAATTAGGTTGTCATCTCTAATTATATATGCTAAGGATAAATACAGGTTTATTATATATATCATTCTATTTGACTAGGCAGAAATATAGATATAAACTAAGAACAATTTTACAAGTGAACAGATAATTATACTATTATAGCATTTTACCTAGAGTACTACCAGGTTGTCGATTTATATTTATACCACTGGGAAGGTCTGGATAAACTCTAATCTATTATATTGATAACAACTATATACAATGAATAAGTGATATTACCAATGTCATTTACTCTACTTATAACAGATGCACGTCACAAGATAAATATAGGTGATAAGTATAATCAAACATCATAAATAATAGATAAACATCAGAACACTTTCTAGTCATAATCATAGCTAGCCAATAGATAAACTAAGGAATTAATATCTAAGATAATTCTATAACTACATCAATGAATAACTTTAATTAGTGCAATTACATCTAGTAATCATTGTTAGATTAGTCCTACATCATGATCACATGTAAAGGGCATCATCTAGGAAGAATGTGAAACAGAGTCATCACCTAACTTCGCCATCGTGCCGCTTGCCTACGTACGGGAGTGGACTACGAGGAATCAACGCAAATTGTCACCCGCGCGAACTACCACACACGACCCGGCATATTAGGGTGCACTCGCAGATAAACAGAATATCTAGACACCACGTCTACATATTGTCCATCATCTACCCAACTATCGTTTAGATAAACGCTATATGAGAAATTACATGAATTCAATAAGATCAAACCAACTATACTAGACATATAATCAAAGTATGAAGAATACAATAAGAGAGAAAGAACTAGAACTATATCAAACTCCACGCCCGCATGCACGCGCCGGGGCTCCAGATCCCGATGAAGAACTAGAACTCCTCTACTTCTAATCTAACTAAACTAGAACTATAAACTAGAAGGCTCTTGATGAACTAGAATGCTTCTTGATGCTTGAAGACTTGAGGCCTTGATGTATAATGATGGTGTGTCCCTAGGAAGGGGTTGCCCCTCTATTTATAGCCCGGTGGGATAAATGTGTGCCGCAGGATCAAACCGATTTAACCAAGGGCCAGGATGCATCGTGGGAGGCGGTGGAGGAATTTTCCAGAAGACGACGGCTAGAAACCCTAGGGGGCGCCGCCCGGCGCCATGGTGGGGCCAGCCGGCCCCACTTGGTGTCCTCTCAAGGGTCCCGTTGCTTCGGGTGTTTTCTAGATCCTTCCCACATCCCGATAGCGATCGTTGCCTTCGCGGATAAGTTTCGTAATAATTATGCACTCTAATACCTCTTTTATGCTTTTCTAGAATAATCCCTGGAAAATACAGAATATATCTACCCTCAACAGCTCCCCCAAGCTTACCTTTTGCTAGTCCCTTGACAAACAAACTAAGCCTAATTACTGGTATATTTGGATCAGGAGTTGCTACAATGCTTTTATACTTCTCAAGTACACATGCTTTCAAACAGAGATTCTCCTCTGGATTAGACAGTAACTGTTCTATCCTTCAAACTTACCCATTTTACCTTGAACTATAGGGCTTTACAGCTCTTTGCATAAGTCTTGAGCAATCAAAAGACAGAACAATCAAGTCAAGTACTATATCTCAAATTCTTCGTAGTACCAATATTCTAAAGTTTTCATACGTTTTCGAAATAAAACTAAGAGCTTAATTGTATGACACCCTCAAGTCTCTCAATGTATATGGTTTTTATAGATCTCTCTTAAGGCATTAATGATGTTATGCCTCCTACAGCTAAAGATGTATATAGTGGAGCTTATAGGAGTGGCAATAACAAGGATAGACATACTTGCAATACATATGTTGTAAAATCAAATAATGGATCCAAAGATAATCGAGGCATACAATCAAACCAAGATGTGCATGTGTATGGAATATGGTGGATAGGTGTATATATGGTATTTTGTAGCTAATCCTAATTCTACTTTTGCTCTTTAAAAATAACTCTCTTCCTTCAAACTTGGAACTTTTCAAGTGGGCTATCTTTATTTCTATATCTATTTTCTTATTTTTTTTTTTTTATTTATTTATTTTTTTTTAATCGGGGAGGCGGGCATCTAGTACCCATTGTTTTAATTGCTAGGACATTTGTCTATCTTTTACTCCCTTTTCTTCCTTTTTTATTACTTTTACTTTTGCATAGCCGTATGCATCCTTTGAATACAATAAATGATTGGAGAGATAACAGTAAGAACTTAGAGCATTTATAACAGGGGTTATTCTATGGGGTATATTTTTGGTGTTTACTCCCTAAGTGTAGGAGAAAACATTTCTATGATGAACATGGATGAAAATAGAAATGATTGCGATTACTCCTAGGGTAGAAATAATGCATATGTAGGCTGGAGTGTGTAAGTGATCTTGGTTTTATTAAAAGCATAACAAGACTCTCATAGGATATACAACAAAGGTTGACTGAACTCAATGCGAAGCAAGCAGCATAAATGTGAAAGAGTTTTTTATCTCTAAAGATATCATTTCTGGCTCGTAGGAATTCACATTTTATCATACAAGAGCTCATCATATAGATTTTAAATTTTTAAAACAAACCTCCAGAACTTAGTAATGCTAGAAATAAGATAAATAGCAGCTCAGTCTTCATGAATCATATCAATCAACTACCTAGACTTAGCGCAAGCCTATGCCTCCACAAGTTGCAGGTTCAGAGTAGATTCTCAAATTAAAACGACAGTGTTCAAAACTCGGGAGAATCTGAGGTTGATAGGCATTTGAAAAGAATGACAACAGAGCAACTATTCATCATCTCCAAGATAAAAATTTTAATGTTCATCAAGTTTTTTAATTGGCTCTAGTCTGGACTGTCACTAAATATACTCTAATATATAGCTAAATATTTATTTGGTTTAAATAGTTATACATCTTTTTATTCTTTTTTTATTTAATGGACTAACAAAGGACTCTATGACTTGTGGACCTTCATATGCCCACATGTTTCTAGTATTTTTAGATTTTTCCTATGATACTATGGTAAACCTTTATGTGCTCATATATTTTTGGTATTTTATGACTATATAAAACAGACTCGATAATCATCTAGGTATAGTTACTTGATAACTAGGGATGTTTATCACACCCAATTTCAAGGACAAAACTGAATGCATAAACTCATCAGTCAAGTTACAAGATCATGGTAACACTTGAGCACTAGCATCTCTATTTAATGCATCATATCCCACAGGAGTCAAGGAACAGGAATTCAAAGCTACATTATAATCTCTACGGTTGTCAAGGTGGACACATGCATATGATTAAGGTAATTAAGGTGAGTAGGACAACAAGGATGATCATGTGATATACTTGCCTTGCTTAATGAACTCCTGCGGATCCTGCTGGTCGTCGAAGTAGAAGTCCTGCTCACCACCCAACTGCTCATCGCCTATACGCGATACACCGCAATAGCCACACATTCACCATTGCATTCATACACAAGCAAACCAATTCTATATTAGAACAGTACACCAATAGTGACAAAATAAAGTAAAAAGGTTTATGAAACAAATCTACGCCTCGCTACGAACACGCCAACGCGAAGATCATGAAATTCGGAGCTAAAACGTGAAAGTTATAGCCTAAACAAGTTCCCTAAAGCACTCTAATTAATGTAGTCTAACCTTAAAAATTAAACAGCATTAAACCTACCTAAGAGTGGTACTAACACGTAGAGAATTTAACTATGAATCTAACGCAACTTGAACGGATCGAATCGGAGTTAAAATGACCATTTTATAAGCAAAATAGTGCAAAGGGCATTCTTATAAATAAACCGAACTTCATTTCGAAATAAAATATATTAAATCTACTTTTGAATTCCGGCCAGGGGCTTCTCTCAAATAGCAAAAAGTGGAGGGGCTCTTAATTGAAATGGCCGACGAAGGGGTATCTGGCCGATCTCGCCGTTGGATCAAGATCCGCGGCCGGAAATGTAAGGGAGGGGAGAGAAGAGGGTGGCCGGCCGAACAAAGGCTCGCGGCGGCGCCCATTGCCGGGCGGCGCTAAGCTCGCCGGAGCACACGGTTTGGGGACACCGAGGCCTCGGTTCGGCGCGAGCCGAACACACAGGGAGGAAGCAGGGGCGATGGGGAGTTCATTCCTGGCTCTGCTGGCGGGAACGGCCGCAGGGTGGAGCGTGCCGGGCGCACGCGGAAAATGGCGTAGGGTGCTCGGGCTTTGAAGAATAAGAGCATGGGAAGGAAGAGGAGAGGACGGGAACTCACCGCGTGCTTCGATCCGGCGGAGACGGCGCGGGAGCGAGGTGGCCGGGCGCCAATGGCGGCGGCGGCGGTTGTTGCGGCGACGCCGCGAAGCGCTGAAATGGAGAGCGGGGCGGGGAAAAGAGAGAGCGGGTGGCGGCGCCGCGCTTTTATAGCAGCCAAGAGATCGTGGGGGGGGTGGGGGGCGCGGTTGCAGCGCGCGGTGCGGGCGCGCGCGTCGCGCGTGACGCGGAAGCGACGGGCGGGAGGTTGGGAAAGACCCCGCCGACATGCGGCCCCCCGCCGGGCCGGGTGAGAGGAGAGAGGGGCGCGGGTGCGGCATTGGGCCGCCCAGAAGAAGGGGGAGCGGGTCTTGCGGTGAAAAGAAGAAAGAGGGGAGGGGAGCAGGCCGGGCCGGGCCAAAAGGGAGAGGGAGGGAGGAGGGGGAAAAGAATTGCTTTTGTTTTTATGAAACAAATTTTCCAAATCCAATTTCAAATCAAATTTGAATTCTTTTGAACTTTAGCAACCACACAAGCAAACTAAATGCAGCAAAGATGGATGCATCAAAATGTATAAAACTTATATTTCATTTTAATTCCACAAAATTTATTATTTCCTATATTTGAATGCTCACACAATTGCATAAATAAATCAAATTTAATCTAATTTCAGAAAATGCAAAATTTGGGTGTTACAAACCTACCCCCCTTAAGACGAATCTCGTCCCTGAGATTCCACTGCTAACTCCATGAACAACTGTGGGTATTCAGATCTCAAATCATCTTCTCTTTCCCATGTTGCTTTGGCCTCTGAATAACGATTCCACTGTACTTTGCACATCCGTATGACATGGCTCCTAGTGACTTTCTCTGCTATTTCCAAGACCTTGATTGGATACTCCCTATAAGTAAGGTTCTCTTTAATACTGAGTTCCTCCAAAGGTATTTGTTCTTCAGGCACTCGCAAGCATTTCTTAAGTTGAGAAACATGAAAAACATCATGCACCTCCGACAAACTTTCAGGCAACTCTAGTTGATAAGCCACTTCACCTCTCCTTTCTAACACTTTAAATGGACCAACATAACGCGGTGCTAGCTTTCCTTTCATATTGAACCTCTTTACCCCTTTCATAGGTGACACTTTAAGATACACATAATCGCCTACTTGAAAGACTAGCTCTCTTCTTCTAGTGTCTGCATAGCTCTTTTGACGAGACTGTGCAACTCTCAAGTTGTCTCTTATCAATCTGACTTGTTCTTCTGCATTCTTAAGCACGTTAGGTCCAAACACTTGTGTCTCTCCTGTTTGATTCCAGAACAAAGGTGTTCTACATTTTCTTGCATACAATGCTTCAAATGGTGCCATTTTGAGACTCTTTTGATGACTGTTGTTGTATGAAAATTCAGCATATGGCAAACTCTTATCCCAACTAGTACCATACTGCAAAGTACAAGCTCTCAGCATATCTTCTAGTATCTGATTTGTTCTTTCAGTCTGCCCATCTATCTGCGGGTGATATGCTGTACTAAAATTCAGCTTTGTTCCTAAGGATTCATGTAATTTCTGCCAATAGTGAGATGTGAATTGCGTACCTCGATCAGACACAATCTTCTTAGGAACACTATGCAGACTCACTATCCTCTCCATATACAATTCAGCTAACTTTGCACTAGTATAGGTGGTCTTGACAGGTAGAAAGTGGGCAACCTTAGTTAAACGATCCACTATTACCCATATAGAATCATATCCTCTCTGAATGTGGGGTAAGCCAACTATGAAATCCATACCTACTTCATTCCATTTCCATTCAGGTATCTTCATTGGTTGTAACAATCTTGCAGGTCTCTGATGTTCAGCTTTCACTCTCTGACATGTATCACATAGAGCCACATACTCAGCTACATCCCTCTTTAATCCATACCACCAATATTTTTATTTCAGATCTAAGTACATCTTAGTACTTCCAGGATGAATAGAATACGCTGACTCATGGGCTTCACATAAGATTGCCTCTCTAATAGTCTTGTTTTCTGGCACACATAGCCTTTTACCAAACCACAAGGTTCCATCATCGTCCAGCCGAAAGCCTGGTGCCTTACCAATCACTATGTTGTCAGCTATCTCCTTTAGTTTCTCATCTTCAAGCTATCCTTTATGAATCTCCCTCTCTAATGTAGGTTCTAGAATCATCTCCATTGTATTAATAGCAAATCCCAAGTTAAGATGCTCTATTTCCTCACATAATTGTTTGGCCATAGGAGTAATATGTATCTCATTGACATAAAACTCTTTCTACTAAGTGCATCGGCTACAACATTAGCCTTACCAGGATGATAGTGCACTTTCAAGTCATAATCTTTAATTAATTCCAACCAACGGCGTTGTTTTAAATTCAGATCTGATTGAGTAAAGATGTACTTCAAACTCTTATGGTCAGTGTATATGTCACTCTTATGTCCAATCAAATAGTGTCTCCATAATTTTAAAGCATGAACCACAGCTGCTAGCTCTAGATCATGTGTAGGATAATTTAACTCATGCTTCCTCAACTGTCTAGATGCATAGGCCACTACTTTTCCTTCTTGCATAAGCACACAACCAAGACCCAATCTAGATGCATCACAGTATATAGAGAAATTCTTGCTTAGGTCTGGTAAGGCCAACACTGGAGCTGTAGTCAATCGTTTCTTCAACTCATCAAAGCTAGCCTGACACTTTTTGGACCAAACAAACTTGACGTTCTTCTCTAGTAGCACAGTCATAGGCTTTGCCAGCTTGGAGAATCCTTCTATGAATCTCCGATAGTAGCCAGCTAATCCAAGAAAGCTATGGATCTCACTAACATCAGTAGGTGGCTTCCAGTTCAACACATCAGCTACCTTCCCTAGGTCCACTGCTATTCCTCCATTAGACACAATGTGACCAAGAAAAGATACTTCCTTCAACCAAAACTCACATTTACTCCTCTTGGCATACAGCTTATGCTCTCTAAGTTTCTGTAGTACTAACCTCAAATGTTCAACATGCTCTTCTTCATTCTTAGAATAAATCAATATGTCATCCATAAAGACCACTACAAACTTGTCTAAGTATTCCATGAACACCTTATTCATCATGTACATAAAATATATAGGTGCATTGGTCAATCCAAATGATATGACTGTGTACTCATACAATCCATACCTTGTTGTAAAGGCTGTCTTAGGTATGTCAGATGCACGGATCTTCAGTTGATGATAGCCAGACTGAAGATCAATCTTTGAGAACACACAAGCTCCTCTCAACTGATCAAACAAATCATCTATTCTAGGTAAAGGGTATTTATTCTTGATGGTAACCTCATTCAATGACCGATAATCTACACACATTCTCTAGGTTCCATCTTTCTTACTAACAAAGATAACTGGTGCCCCTCAAGGTGATGAACTAGGGCGAATGAAACCCTTCTCTTGCAATTCCTTTATTTGTTTCTTAAGTTCTTCTATTTCATTTACTCCCATTCTATATGGTCTTTTAGCTATAGGTGCAGTACCAGGTAAAAGCTCAATAACAAATTCAATGTCGCAGTCAGGTGGCATACCTGGCAAATCATCAGGAAACACATCTAGAAATTCACCAACAACTGGATCCTCCTGCTTGGTCTCTTCACTCAACTGATTCACAGAAGCTGTCTGTTGCTCTTGCATTGCAATGTCAACATTGATTCTGTCCCCCTTGGGTGTTGTCAGAGCCACTACCTTTTCTTTACACTTAATGACATCATTGTGTTTCTTCATCCAATCCATACCCAGTATGAGGTCAATTCCTGAGGTTCTTAGCACAGTGGGTTTCACATGAAACTCTACCCTCCTTAAAGAGAGTTGAACCTTGGGGCAATAGAGTGTTGCTTGCATTCCCCCACCAGGCGAATTAACTAATAATGTGTCTTTAAGTGCACAGAGTGGTATGCTATGTTGTCTAATGAACATGTGTGCAATAAAATAATGTGAAGCACCAGAATTAAAAAGAACGGTAGCGGGGACTGAGTTGATGTCAAACGTACCAAGCATAACTCCTAGAGCCTCCTGTGCTGTCTCAGCAGACACGTGGTTCACTCTCCCATGGTGTGGTGGCTTTTGAGGAACATTCCTCTGGTTGTTGTATGGTCCTGTGTTGTTGCCTGGAACTTGGGGTGCTTGCTGATTCTTCTTCTCTGAACAGTTGTAGGACATGTGCCCCTCTTTTCCACAGTTGAAACAAGTGTTGGCGGTGTTTGGGGCATTATCTTCACAGGGGCATTGTTTGGATTTCTCTGTCTTGCAACTGGTTGACCACCCTGCTGCTGGTTCTGCGGACGTTGTTGGAACTGTGGGCACTGCTGATACTGGGATTGCTGCTGGTAGTGAGGCTGGTGCAGGAGCAGGTGCTGGTGCTGGTGTAGGAATGGGCGCAGGTGAAAGAGCCACTACAGGAATGGGCCACTCCTCCTCGTCCTCCTCGGTGATGTCTTCTACCACCACCTCAGGATCCTCCATCATAGTATCCTCCTGGTCATCAGGTATGACCACTACCTCGGGAGCCTGGGGTGCTGGTGTCGCCTAGGGTGCCTGAGTAGCCTGAGGTGGCTCAGTCTCAAGGATCGCCTGTAGTGCTGGTGATGCTGGTGGTGCTGTCTGGGACGAAGCAGGGGTGAAAATGGCACGGTAGGTCGACGAGTTGAGGCGGGCAGACCGGCGAGGCATCGACATCTATAAGTTTTATTTAAGATACAGTAAGAAACAACATTTTAACAACATAATGGTAAAATAACATAAACATTTTAATAAAATAACAAGAGTATGATAACATTTTAATAAAATAACAAGAGCAAGATAATAAGCATAATAATAAACAGAGTTAGACCTTAAATGCGACCAAAACTACCTAGGCTTGCGTCCAATAGTCAACCTGGCTCTGATACCAATTTGTCACACCCAATTTCAAGGACAAAACTGAATACATAAACTCATCAGTCAAGTTATAAGATCATCGTAATACTTGAGCACTAGCATCTCTATTTAATGCATCATATCCCACAGGAGTCAAGGAACAGAAATTCAAAGCTACATTATAATCTCTACGGTTGTCAAGGTGGACACATCATATGATTAAGGTAATTAAGGTGAGTAGGACAACAAGGGTGATCCCGTGATATACTTACCTTGCTCAACGAACTTCTGCGGATCCTGCTGGTCGTCGAAGTAGAAGTCCTGCTCACCACCCAACTGCTCACCGTCTGTACGCGATACACCGCAATAGCCACACATATTCACCATTGCATTCATACACAAGCAAACCAATTCTATATTAGAACAGTACACCAATAGTGACAAAATAAAGTAAAAAGGTTTATGAAACAAATCTACGTCTCGCTACGGACATGTCAACGCGAAGATCATAAAATTCGGAGTTAAAACGTGAAAGTTATAGCCTAAACAAGTTCCCTAAAGCACTCTAATTAATCTAGTCTAACCTTAAAAATTAAACAGCATCAAACCTACCTAACAGTGGTACTAACACGTAGAGAATTTAACTACGAACCTAACGCAACTTGAACGGATCGAATCGGAGTTAAAATGACCATTTTATAAGCAAAATAGTGCAATGGCATTTTTGTAAATAGACTGAACTTTATTTCAGAAATAAAATATATGAAATCTGCTTTTGAATTCCGGCCAGGGGCTTCTCTGTAAATAGCAAAAAGTGGAGGGGCTCTTAATTGAAATGGCCGGTGAAGGGGTACCGGCTGATCTCGCCGTTGGATCAAGATCCGGCCGCCGAAATGTAAGGGGAGGGAGAGAGAAGAGTGCGGCCGGTCGAACAAAGGCAACGGCGGCGGCGCCCATTGCCGACGGCGCCGAAGCTCGCGAAAGCACGCGGTTCAGGCCATCGAGGGCTTCGGCCGGGCGAGCCGAACACATAGGGAGGAAGCGGGGCGACGGGAATTCACTCCCGTGCTCGGGCGCGGGGAACGGCCGCACGGGCGATGCTCCATGGTCGGGCGGCGGGCGGAGCTTGCCGGCAAGACGCGAAAAACAGCGTGTAGGGTGCTCGCTTTTGAAGAATAAGGGCATGGGAAGGAAGAGGAGAGGACGGGAACTCACCGCTGCAAGCTTCGAATCGGGCGAAGACGCCGCGAGCGGGCGGCCGGGCGCCAATGGCGGCGCGGCGGCGTTGTTATGCGACGCCGCAAGCGCTGAAATGGAGAGCGGGGCAAAAAAAAGAGAGAGCGGGTGGCGGCGCCGCTTTTATAGCAGCCATGGAGATCGCCGGGGAGCGGGGCGCGTTGCAGCGCAGGCGGTGGGCGGTTATATGCCGCGGCGACGCGAGGCGACGGGGAGGAGGTTAGAAGACCCCGCCGACATGCGGGCCGCCGCCAGTGAGAGGGAGAGAGGGGCACGGGTGCGGCATTGGGCCGGCCCAGGAAGAAGGGGAGCGGGTCTTGTGGTGAAAAGAAGAAAGAGGGAGAGAGGAGCAGGTCGGCTGGGCCAAAAGGGGAGAGGGAGGGAGGAGGGAAAAAAGAATTGCTTTTCTTTTTATGAAACAGATTTTCCAAATCCAATTTCAAATCAAATTTGAATTCTTTTGAACTTTAGCAACCACACAAGCAAAATAAATGCAGCAAGATGGATGCATCAAAATGTATAAAACTTATATTTTATTTTAATTCCATAAAATTTATTATTTCCTATATTTGAATGTTCACACAATTGCATAAATAAATCAAATTTAATCTAATTTTAGAAAATGCAAAATTTGGATGTTACAATGCTCCTCTCTATACTAGATATTTGCAATACTTGGTGTTGATGATCTTTAGAGTGAGCTAACCAAAGCCGGCCGTCCCGGTGGGTGCCGCCGATAGACTCTCTTCTTGTCATAATGTTGTTCCCCGCATAAGTATACTTCAACAAAAAACTAAAACTCGAGGCTCGAATTTAATAATGGGTTAGCGATCAGAATGAGTAATTGATTATTTTTATGAGCTAATTTTTTACGTTGACAGATTTTGGCAGGATTTCATGTTTCTTTCTCTTTTTGAATTTTTGATTTTGTAATGCAGGAAATAAATACGAATGCTATTTTTTTTATTTTTATACCGCCACAAGAAATATTCCTACGGGGTTACCATAAGTTCTATTCACATGGGGCTTCCGTATTTGTGATGCAAAGAAATAAAAGCAAAGAAATATTTTTGTTGTTTTTATGTTTAATGTGCAGAAATAAATGTGCTACTAAATATATTGAAGTAAAATTAATAATGAATACTAATTTAATTAGATAACTACCATTCTAACCTTATGGCTAGGGTATGGAATTTAAAGTCTACCAACATGACTTAGATAAAGGAGAATACTTACTCAAGAGGGTTCATCGTCCGAGGTTACCTCGATCCAATTCCCCATCTTGCGTGTGGTGTAATAGGTGCTTCTTCTTTCTCCTTCCATCTCATTTCTGTCTTTTTTGCTTCTCTCTTTTCTAACTCTAGCTCTTCAGCTTTATTTTCCTTCTCCTATTTTTCTAGTTGTGCTCGGATCTCTTCTTCTTCTGCCTTGGCAGTCTGGTCTATCCTTTCAGCTTCTGCTTCTCACTCACTCCAGCGTGGTGCTTGTATGACCTCTTCTTGCTCCTTGTAGCAGTCTTCATACTTCATAATCTTGCCAAAAAATTCTTCCTATCCACAGTGAGGCTGGACAGCCTAACGGTGGGCTTGGCGTCTTCTCCTGTTACGTTGCCTCTTGTTCTGCTTATGGTTAACAAGTGTTCTAAATTGACAGCGTACCTTTCCAGTGGGTAGGTTAAAGTGGACCTATCTAGACCCAATGTAGACAACGGCGTCGGCTGTGTAGAGAAATGGTCTTCCTAGAAGGATAGGGGATTCATCGTCTCCCTAAATATCAAGAACGGTATATATTTATCTTTTATTCTTACCATGACGTCTTTAACCATGCCTTCAGGAAATCTTAGTGATTGATCCGCCATCTGCAACTGAATATATGTTGGGCATAGAGGTAAATTATTAAATAAATCATCATATACCTTTTTGGACATTATGTTGCAGTCTGATCCAGTGTCACAGATGGTGTTGGGGAAAGTGGTGTCTCTAATTGTGCATTATCTTTTTGTTGGGAATGGTTAGGGTAGCATATGATTATTTTCTGTATTGAGAGCAGTGATTAGTTGAGTGGCTCGTTCAGGTACATGCTGGGGCTTGTTCTTCCTCCATCTTCTATTGTTCTTCTTCTTAGGCACTGCTGGCTGTGGTTGTTCTTCTTGTTGATGGAATTGCTTCAGGACTGCAGGAGCCTTCAAGATACGGTTCTTGAACGTGAATCTTTCTTTCTTATCCTTGATGGATAGGACAATCTTGGTATGTTCTGCATAGATGATAGCTCTAGTTGTGCATAGGAATAGTCTGTTCAAAATTTTAGGTGCCTTCTCATCTACTCCTGTCTCCATGACCACGAAATCAACTGGGACATATGATTGTCCCACTCTGATGACAACTTCTTCTAGCACTCCCTTGGGTAGCAAATGGACTGATCTGCAAGCTGCAAATACATATTTGTATACAACAAGAGATCGCCTAATATTTTCTCATAAATTACTTGGGACATAATATTGACACTTGCGCTGAAATCATAGATAGCCTCTGGAAAGTTGTGACATTCTATAGCGATAGGAACAACAGGCCTTCCAGGGTCTCCCATTTTGTCAGGTAGAGAGTGGTGAAAGGTCCAATTGCCTAGAGGGGGGTGAATAGCCTAATTAAAATTTCTACAAAATCACTAGATGAACCGGTTAGTAATAAAGATGACGCTTGAGCGAATTTTGCGCTAGCCTACAAGAGAGGGGTTTGCAAGCCTCCTAACCAATCAACTAGCAACCTAATACACTAGAGCACACTAAGAGTAATGTCCTTAGTAATCAAATTACTCTACACACCCTAATATGCTAGTTGCACAAAGTAAAGAGAGGATCAAGCTATGCAAACCGTGCCTTGTGGATGTAGCCAATCACCGTCTTGAATCAATCAATAGAAATGCGGTTGATGATCTAATCAACTCAATAGAGAACAAGTGATCTCGATGGATCAACCTCAAGATGATGAAGGCAATGATTTATCTCCGAGGTTCACGTGCTTGCCAACACGCTAGTCCTCGTTATGTCCCCCTTGACCATGTGGTTCGGTGGCTAATCGGTATCACACACCGAGCCTCTCAAAGGCACCACAAGAACCTACTAGGTGTTGACGGTCCTTAACGCCTATTTTATACCATCAACTATTGCTCAATATAACATGATATCAACCATAAAGCATAGTTGTAGGGTTCGATTCTAACGAGTTCTTGGTTTAAAGGACAACCCCTTGTTTAATGCTCTACGTTCTTATTGTTATCTCTCCAATCATTTATTGTATTTAAAGGATGCATGTGGCTATGCAAAATAAAAAGTATTAAAAAAGAGAGAAAAAAAAGAGAAGAGAAAAAAAAGAATAAAGATAGCCCATGTTTTCCTATGAAAAGTTCTAAGTTCAAGAGAGAGATTTATTTCAAGGAGCAAAAGTAGAATTAGGATTAGCCACTAAATACCATATATACACCTATCCACCATACTCCATACACATGCATATCTTGGTTTGATTGTATGACTTGACTCTCTTTGGATGCATTGTTTGACTTTACAATATATGAATTGCAAGTATGCTCGTCCTTGTTTAATGCCACTCCTATGAGCTCCACTATAATAATTAGTTGTAGGAGGGCATGACAATATAAATGCCTCAGTGAGATCCACAAATATCACATACAATAAGAGATTTGAGGGTGTCATGCAATTAAGCTCTGAGTTTTATTTTAAAAACTTATAAAAACTCTAGAATATTAGTTTAGTGAAGAATTTGAGACATAGTGCTTGACTTGAAAAGCTCCATAGCTAATGGTAAAATGGGTAAGTTTCAAAGTTAGAGCAGTTTTGTCTAATTCAAAGGAGAATTTCAGTTTGAAAGCATGTGTACTTTTGAGAAGTGAAAGCATTGTAGCAACTCCTGATCCAAGTTTAGTAGTTAGGCTTTGCTAAGGGACTAGCAAAGGGTAAGCTTGGGGGAACTTGTTGACGGTCCTTAACGCCTATTTTATACCATCAAACTATTGCTCAATATAACATGATATCAACCATAAAGCATAGTTGTAGGGTTCGATTCTAACGAAGTTCCACGAGTTGTGTTGTTCTTGATCGTTTTGCAGGTATATCCAATTTTACACAGAATAAGAGTATCTCAAATGATGAATTGGACTACTCCATTGCGACGGGCTCGTCGAGACGATCGAAACGGACATATCATTTGCTATATTCGGAGTTTAGAGTCAAAAGATATCAATTCTACACCGAAACCAACACTAGAAGACTCTAGAAGACACGGGAAGGCGATCAACCGAAGGCGGGGCCCACTGCTACAGGGGGGCCGCCCGGCCCCACCCCGGGGGGCCGGGCGGCCCTCCGAGCCCATTCGTGGCCCGCTTCGACGGACGGCATCTTACCGCCTTAGGGTTTGCATCTCCACTATTGCCGAAGTCGAATTAGTCACACATCGCCTGCCTCTAGAAGAGGTGGAGGCTTTTTCTAGACTATAAATAAAGAGGTAGACCCCCTCCCTAAGGGCACCACATTATGGAGATGTAGAGGCGTCCCTCGAATGGATGACCTCTCATCTCTAGAGAATTAGGGCTAGACTTTCCAATGTAGTTCTAGTTGAGAGTTAGGGAGAGCGGCGCTACGCCCGGGTTCCAGAGGAGTCTTCACAGAGAGTCGCCGAGTTCCGTATATCTTTGTATCTATTCTTGTAAGACTTATGCTTTAATATATTTATCTTCTCTATTTACTTTATGCCTTTATATTATGTTTAGTATAGTTGTTATACTTTAGCATGGGATCTCCGCCTGTATTAGGTGCTCTAGTTAGCGTACGTGACTAGAGTAGTAATCGTTAGCGTAGAGTGTGGTGTCTAGGCTAGTGTTTACCCGAGTTTGCGCCCAATTCTTACTTAGTTAGTTGTGGTAGCCATCGAGGTGACAGCTTTGTTGGTCTTCGTATTCCATCACGTCGGAGTTGGTGTTTCGTAGAGCTTTTGTCAGCCTTTTTGGTGTTTTTCAGAGAGCTTTTGTCACCCTTTACCCAACTACCTTCTTCCCTGTCTTATTCGAGAGTTGGATAGGTACTTGTTGCTCCAAAGTGTTATTGTGTGATTACTTTATCTACCATAAATCAGTTTATTATAGAACCTTGGTAATAGAAAAGTATTTAGGAACCCCGAACTCTCCCTGTTGTCCTCTCACTTTAGCTATCTATTTACTTATCATAGAATTCTCCCCTGTGTGTGTCATATATACATAATTCCTATCATCTATCATTTACCCTCTACTTTAGTCTAGTTGGTGTATTAAGTTAGTAGATACATGATGGTGAACTATCAATGTCTTATTCCATTGTTTCCCAGTGGTAAAATATAAATAACGATACCTGAAATACTCCCTAGAAAATGCTACAATGGTTTTACTCAGGCGCTTGTGGAATCCTTTATATTTTAGTTGTGCATAAGAAATACCAACAAGCATTTTTTGGCGCCGTTGCCGGAGATTGGGATTTACCTCTATTTCTAGTAGCGACGTTAGAAATGTCAACAAGCATTTTTTAGCGCCGTTGTTGGGGAAACAATTGGCGTAAAGATTTTGATAATGATCTTGATATCTGCTAATCTAGTATGTCGCTAGCTTTAGTAGGATTACCCTCTGTTTTGTTGAGTTGTGGAATAAGCGAATATCAACTCGTTTCAATCTTCTCGTGAAATTCCACAAGAACAAGACATAGGAGATATTGAAGAAGTCGTGGCGCCTAAACATACATGATCCATCAACAATGAAGCCCCGCCATCTCACGTATATGTATAAACGTTTATATATATTTCACTAACCATGTGTAGATTAGAGAAAAAAAAAATCGTCACAAGACGTCAAAGTTCATCATATGTGACGAATAAAGACGCTGCACAACTCAATCGTGAGTCATGGTAGTTATGATTAAGAATGGTGAGAAAGTCTTGCTCATAGGCTTTAAATTTGATGAGTAGTTATCCTGTTGCATTCCACTTTGCATGTTTACTTTGAATAGTCCATGCATCTACCCCATCTCATATCAAATCCACAAAGATGTTCAGTTCCTTGCACATATGCATATCACTTTCATCTCTACTTAAAATGGAAAAAATATATATTCTCACCATACATGATCATGCTTTTATCTCTATTTGAGTAAACCTCTAAGTGCTTTCATGCTATCTTTGTTTACTACAAAGATGCTTTGGTTTGGAAGTACTGCACATACTTTTATAGGCCTTTAAATTAAGCGTGGTGCTTAGGTTAAATAGCCTACCTTAATCAAACTAGACATGGAGTTTGGTTTGGTTATTGAACTAGAAATTATTATTGTAGATATTGGATATTTTGTTGGACTAACCCTTATAGAAAACTCTCAAATTTAATTCGGGTAAGTCAAGAGATGAACTCACATCGAGATGAATCAAGGCATATGATGAAGTTTAATAACTTTACACAAAAAGGAAGACACAACTCATTCTCCATAGAAGAGTTGTAAGTATCAAAGTTTATTCACTTAATCTTTTGTCGCAAGTTACCTTTGCCTTGAACCATATAAAAGTACAGCTACTAACAAAATTTGTTAGAAGAAATCTATGCTAAAGTATTCCTAGAAGTCCATTCTTTCATTAGCATAGATGAAATTCGCATGAATTATGGACCATAACCCACATTCTAAACTTGTTGCAATCCTTCGGGTATATGTTCACTAATATTTATGCAGAAAGAAAGAATAAATGTCTGATCATGGTTCAAACGAAAAAGAAAGGTGGACAAGTGTGTTGAAAGGACTAAGACGAAAAAGAATAGATGAAAGAACACTTCAATACCTTCTACACTTCACCATGATAGTGGACCAATCACTCTGGAAGACATAAGGTGCAATTATCCAAGCCTCATGCAACTTTAAACTTCATTCAACATCTTATACAATGTTGCTCATTGTCTTAGTTATCCCTACCTCATGTTATGGTTAATTTTCTAAAACTCAAAATAAACAAAATACTCGTTGGGTTCACCTACATATTCTTGGTTCTATTTGAATAAATATCTTTAGTCTTTTAAACTTCCTTACTCTATTATAAGTATGCTTTAAAATATCACTTAAACATTCTAGCATCAAAGCATATTTTTAAAAGAATTTGGTTGTGTATATAGACTATCGATCCTCTCTTGTATAAAAATATTTAAATCAGATTAGGAGATTTCATAGAATCAAATCAAGGTTAGAAGTATTCTTTAAAATTATATCTTTGCCTTAACCTTGTTGGAAAAATTTGAAGTAATGGTGAGTCATTTAAAAAAACAAACTATAGATTAATCTTTAACTATTTAGCAAACACTATCCACGCTTTAAATAGATAGTATATTCCTTTGGGTATGTGTTGTCTACTAATCCCTTGCAGAGAAGAAATAATGAGAGAAGTAAAAGTCTAAAGGAGTGAGAAAGAAGTGTAACATAGGAAACAAGATGCTAATGATCAACTCAAAATGTAAGGAAGGAAAAGACCATTGAAATTCATCTACCTTTTACCACATGGTGCCATCATGCTCCAGTAATAAAGAACCCACTTCAAGCAAAGTGTGGGAAGATTCCCTAAATTCTACAAGTGGAAGTTCTAAACTAGTAACAAGGATGCACATAAGATTGGCTTTGAGATGCTAACAAAAAGAAAGGAAGAAGGTGGCACCACCATTGGAAACGCCACTAGTGGAGACACCACCTCAATCCTCATCCTTAGGAGGAAACTGAAGTACTCAATCAACAAACCACCGCAAGGAGGAGTCCAGTTCAAGGACTCAAAACATTGAACCCTCGCCGTGAGGTAACATCGGTAGTTATCCATATTTACTTTCTTGCATTGCATGATTTATTCTTTTTAGCATGTTTACTTTTCTACATTAGTATTGCATACAAAACAACAAAAATAAATAAATATGCATTAGGTTGTATTCATGCATCTTAGAAAACTCAAAGCCCCATGTTAAACTCCTAATTGGTATAAAAACTATGAGAGTGCTCAATGTGGTGGCCTACAAAATAAAAATATATACATCATGCATTTGTACTTTCTGCATATAAACCCATAAAATTCAAAAATATTAATTAAGCATCCTGCTGCATTACTACTATCATAAAAATACTTTGAAACCTTCACAACACCCAATCCTCTAAAAACGGCTAACCACTAACGTTTTATCCTAAAACCGTTCCACGAGTTTTGGTGTTTTGTGAGAGCTTTCTGCAGGATGACTCCAAGAGCTAGCTTACCCAAGAATCTTTATCTTCATCACTCGAAGCACATCTCTCCGACACACAGCTGACCTCTGTGTGAAGGAAGTAACTTCTTGGGTGATGAGATTGAAGTATTCCTAGCAACACTTGCTCTTACAAATATGAGCTCCTCTATGAGGACCACTCAGCTTCAACGCTCAACTACGACAACATCCAGCTTGGGGGAGAGCACCCCTAGTTATCCGGTAAGTATACCTATGCGATTATCGAGTCTATCTTATAGTCATAAAATACCAAAAATATATGGGAACATGAAGGTCCACGTCTATAGAGTCTCTTATGAGTCCATTAGTCTAAAAGAAATAAAAAGATGAATAACACTCAAATATTAAGGTGTGATCATAGAGTGTGTTCACAGTTCTATTTAGTTGTTAAGAGTTAAATAAAAACTGAAGAACAATAAAATTTTATCTTGGAGATGATGAATAGTTGCTCTGTTGTAATTCCTCTCAAGTGCCAAGTTTTTAACCTTAAATTCTCTCAAGTTTTAGATATGACTGTTTTAATATAAGAACTTACTTCGAACCTGAAACTTGTGGAGGCATATGCTTAAGCTAAGTCTAGGTGATTGAGGGATATGATATGAGAAAGACCGAGCTACTATTTTTCTTATTCCTAACGATACTAAGTTCGAGATTTATCTTTTGAAAACTCTGAAAATCTTACATGATGAGCTCTTGTATGACAAAGTTTGAATTCCTACCAAAGCCATACATGATATATATTTAGATTAGGAAAACCTTTGCTCATTCATGCTTTGCTTGCTTTGCATTGAGTTCACCAACCTTTGTTGTATACCTTATGAGAGCCTTGTCATGCTTTTTAATCAAGATCACTTACACACTCGCCTACATATGCATTGCTCCTACTCTAGAGTAAGCGCAATTATTTTTCACTTTTATCTAGATCCACCTTAAAAAAATTTTTCTCCTACACTCGAGTAAACAACCAAAAAATATACCCTATAGGACAACCCCTTGTTTAATGCTCTACGTTTTTATTGTTATCTCTCCAATCATTTATTGTATTTAAAGGATGCATGTGGCTATGCAAAATAAAAAAAGTATTAAAAAAAAGAGAGAAAAAAAGAAGAAAAAAAAAGAATAAAGATAGCCCATGTTTTCCTATGAAAAGTTCTAAGTTCAAGAGAGAGATTTATTTCAAGGAGCAAAAAGTCGAATTAGGATTAGCCACTAAATACCATATATACACCTATCCACCATACTCCATACACATGCACATCTTGGTTTGATTGTATGACTTGACTCTCTTTGGATGCATTGTTTGACTTTACAATATATGAATTGCAAGTATGCTCGTCCTTGTTTAATGCCACTCCTATGAGCTCCACTATAATAATTAGTTGTAGGAGGGCATGACAACATAAGTGAGATCCACAAATATCACATACAATAAGAGATTTGAGGGTGTCATACAATTAAGCTCTGAGTTTTATTTTAAAAACTTGTAAAAACTCTAGAATATTAGTTTAGTGAAGAATTTGAGACATAGTGCTTGACTTGATTGTTCTATCTTTCAATTACTCAAGACCCACGTAAAAGTTAAAAAGCTCCATAGCTAATGGTAAAATGGGTAAGTTTCAAAGTTAGAGCAGTTTTGTCTAATTCAAAGGAGAATTTCAGTTTGAAAGCATGTGTACTTTTGAGAAGTGAAAGCATTGTAGCAACTTCTGATCCAAGTTTAGTAGTTAGGCTTTGCTAAGGGACTAGCAAAGGGTAAGCTTAGGGGAACTTGTTGACGGTCCTTAACACCTATTTTATACCATCAACTATTGCTCAATATAACATGATATCAACCATAAAGCATAGTTGTAGGGTTTGATTCTAACGAGTTCCACGAGTTGTGTTGTTCTTGATCGTTTTGCAGGTATATCCAATTTTACATAGAATAAGAGTATCTTAAATGATGAATTGGACTACACCACTGCGACGGGCTCGTCGAGACGATCAAAACGGACATATCATTTGCTATATTCGGAGTTTAGAGTCAAAAGATATCAATTCTACACCGAAACCAACACTAGAAGACTCTAGAAGACACGGGAAGGCGATCAACCGAAGGTGGGGCCCACTGCTACAGGGGTGGGGCCGCCCGCCCCCACCCCGAGGCCGGCCGGCCCCCTCCGGAGCCCATTCGTGGCCCGCTTCGACGGACGGCCTCTTACCGCCTTAGGGTTTGCATCTCCACTATTGCCGAAGTCGAATTAGTCCCACATCGCCTGTCTAGAAGAGGTGGAGGCTTTTCTAGACTATAAATAAAGAGATAGACCCCTCTCCCTAAGGGCACCACATTATGGAGATGTAGAGGCGTCCCTCGAATGGATGACCTCTCATCTCTAGAGAATTGGGGCTGGACTTTCCAATGTAGTTCTAGTTGAGAGTTAGGGAGAGCGGCGCTGCGCCCCGGTTCTAGAGGAGTCTTCACAGGAGTCGTCAGAGTTCTGGTATATCTTTGTATCTATTCTTGTAAGACTTATGCTTTAATATATTTATCTTCTCTATTTACTTTATGCCTTTATATTATGTTTAGTATAGTTGTTATACTTTAGCATGGGATCTTCGTCTGTATTAGGTGCTCTAGTTAGCGTACGTGACTAGAGTAGTAATCGTTAGCGTAGACGTGGTGTCTAGGCTAGTGTTTACCTGAGTTTGCGCCCAATTCTTATGATTAGTTGTGGTAGCCATCGAGGTGACAGCTTTGTTGGTCTTCGTATTCCACCACGCCGGAGTTGGTGTTTCAGTAGAGCTTTTGGCAGCCTTTACCCAAATACCTTCTTCCCAGTCTTATTCGAGAGTTGGATAGGTACTTGTTGCTCCAAAGTGTTATTGTGTGATTACTTTATCTACCATAAATCAGTTATTATAGAACCTTGGTAATAGAGAAGTATTTAGGAACCTTGAACTCTTCCGTTGTCCTCTCACTTTAGCTATCTATTTACTTATCATAGAATTCTCCTCTGTGTGTGTCATATATACATAATTCCTATCATCTATCATTTACCCCCTACTTTAGTTTAGTTGGTGTATTAAGTTAGTAGATACATGATGGTGAACTATCAATGTCTTATTCCATTGTTTCCCAGTGGTAAAATATAAATAACGATACCTGGAATACTCCCCTGGTAAAATGCTACAATAGTTTTCTCGTGCGCTTATGAATCCTTTATATTTTAGTTGTGCATAAGAAATACCAACAAGCATTTTTGGCGCCGTTGCCGGGGAAAGGGATTTTCCTCTATTTCTAGTAGCGACGTTAGAAATGTCAACACCAGGCTAGGAGTTGAATGACACACGCATTCCACTAGAGTACCTTTTGCAATCTCCGTGGGGAAAGATCAAGAACCCCTCACAATCCACCGAGGTGAGGCCAAGAACGATCACCGGCTTACTCACACCTCTTCTCCACTGCTCCAACCATCTAGGTGGTGGCAACCACCAAAAGAATAAGCAATCACGCAGTGAGAACGATCACTAGTGCCACTAGATGCAAGAACTCACAAGCAATGCACTAGAATCTCTCCCAATCTCTCTTTGGATGCAAGCAATCAAGCAAGATGAGAGAGAGGAGGTTGGCTCAGCTCTAGGGTGCTCAAGGATAATCAAAATATGCAAGAGAAGCTTCCCAAGTCGACCAACATGCTTATATAGCCACCCACCAAACAAGTGAACCGTTATGTTCTAGATGGGGCTGATTCGGGGCCATCGGACGCTCAGATACCTAGCATCGGACGCGTCCCCGACGCCCCTCGGCCCCAAGCCCCGGATCATCGCCATGTGTCCTCATTTAAATTTAGCCGTTACCCGCGACCGAGGAACCGGGCCTTCGGCTCAGTGACCCGCACGGGGCGCTGTCCGACGCACGCACAATCAAGCACAAAAACATGCGCAAACCGATGGCCTACACCGGACGTTCAACGAAACACCGGACGCAACACAGAAAGGTTCCAAACATGGCACACGCGCATCGGATGCGTCCGACGGTGTGGCAACTGACGCCCCTGCGTCCGATGAACGCACAGCTCGAGTTCTGACAAGATTTTGCTTTGCACCGGACGCACACGAGAATAAGCCCCGGACACGCTGATGCACAAACTGTGCAGCGCCAATCTTCACAGGGTCACCGGACACGTCCGACGCCATGGGACCGAGCGTCCGATGCCCCTGGAAGGGCTCCTTTCACTCCGAAAATCGCCGAGTCCCGCCTCGCAAGCTCGGCGGGAGGGGTTTTCACCCAAACCCCATCTTCCCTTGCTCTCATGTGCCAACACCAAAGTGTCTCACCACTTGTGAACATGTGTTAGCATTTTCCAAATGAATTTTGCAAGAGTTAGGTTAGCACACTAGGTTCTAATGCAATGCATGAAGTCAAACACCTAGTGGCACATGGATAACCGCAATCGACACGAGATCACTTCTCTTAATAGTACGGTTATTTATCCTAAATATACTCATACCCTCTATGGTGTCTTGAGTACCAAAGACAAATGGCCCTATAGGTTATACCTTTGCTTTGAGCCCATTTGCCTCCATTTCATCTCCTCTTTCTCACTTGGAGCACTTGTGGTCTTCTCCATCCATCACCTTGCCCCATCTTGAGTGGACCATCCATGCTAAGGCTACACACATGCTTAACCAAATGGATTAGTCCAAGGTTTCATCAATTAGCCAAAACCAAACTAGGGCTTTCAATCTCCCCCTTTTTGGTAATTGATGATAACCTTCACAAAGATATAAATTAATAGTAAATTTTGATTTTACACTTGTCCAAGCATTAAATCCTTAGTTGAAAGGTATGGACAAGTCATGCAAGATCTATTTCGTAGTACTAGCTCCCCCTACATGTGTGCTAAGAGTTTGGATTATATTAGAAGTTTTACACACATGTTAGATTAGAATTGTGGAAGAACCATTACTACCAAAATGATGCTAAGGTTTATAGAATGGACCTTTGAAGCGTGATTTATTTGAGTGCGCCATTTATCAACCATCCTTA
Source organism: Chrysopogon serrulatus (assembly GCA_015844335.1). NCBI lineage: Eukaryota > Viridiplantae > Streptophyta > Magnoliopsida > Poales > Poaceae > Chrysopogon > Chrysopogon serrulatus. Next base: position 262,700 of record JADLZL010001672.1, on the reverse strand, counting down.
GCACTAAGACTAACCAGAAGCATCACAAGCTAGAAACTACGTGAGATCAACATTAAAAGCATGGTTTCTAGATACCACTAGAAAAACACTTGAATAAATCAAGAGATGCTACTTCTAGCTAGATCCTATGCATGCTAGTTATTATTTCATCAATCAAGTTCTATGACTAGCATACATCACACAAGCAAGAGAGATACCACTTAAAATATAAACTAGACAATATTCTACAAATGCAATGCAAGCAATCATATGAATATGCACATCCAAATGCAATCAATCATATTCATGAGCTTGCTCTCCCTACTTATGTGCTTCAAAATTTTGATCCCTTTCCATTCTTTAACCTTCATCTTCTCTCCCCCTTGAAGTTCCATTCTTCAAGCTTCATCTTCTCTCTCCCTTGAAGCATGCTACCTTTGTATTCTCTCCCCCTTTGTCATCAATGACCATAAAGGGATATGATCATGCTTGGTATAGACTTGAAATCATGAAGAGTGCTTGGGATAGAGAGATGGTCACTTAAAGTTGAGGATCATTTGTTTTCATAAACTTCCTTCTCTTGTGGTTCAAATTAGTGAACTTGCATAATTAATCTAGCTCGGTTTAAACCAATGACAAGCTTCTTCACATATCTTTCAATGGTTATCTTATCAATGTTGAACTAGATCCTTTCTTGCTCATTTAACTAGATCAAACACTAGGTTTACATTCTCATGAACAAGTCATATTTAGCCACTAGATCATTCAAGACATAGAAGCAATAGTGGTATTTTATATATTTATAATCACTTTATTTTCATGAATGAGCCTAATTAAATGAAACTCTCACTAGAAGGAATGTCTATTATGCTCTAAGCAAGTCCTTAGCATATAGGAATGCATCATGCCAAACAATTTCACTTTTGCTTTAGTCGAAGGAGAGGCATATCATATAGTTGGGGGTGCATTCATCTCATGTTGGAGAAGTCTAGGATGTTCAATTTATTTCTCAATGTGTAAAATCTCTTCTCATCAAGTGGCTTGGTGAATATATCGGTAAGTTGATCATCGTACCCATACTTTCAATTGAGATGTCCCCTTTGACTTGGTGATCTCTAATAAAATGATGTCTTAAGTCAATGTGCTTTGTTCATGGCACTTTTATTGTCACATAGCAATGGTACTTGTCCAAATTTGATTCCAAAGTTCTTCAATGTGGCCTTCATCCATAGTAGTTGAGCATAACAACTCTCTGCACTAATGTATTTCGCTTCGATGGTGGAGAGTGCAACACTATTTTGCTTCTTGGATGACCATGAGACAAGTGATCTTCCCAATAATTGGCATGTTCCACTAGTGCTTTTCCTATCCACCTTGCATCCCGTATAGTCAGAGTTCGAATAGCCCACTAGCTCAAAGTTTGACCCCTTGGGACACCACAACCCAATATTTGGTGTGTACTTGAGATATCTCAATATCCTCTTAGTTGTCTTCAAATGACTTTCTCTTGGTGAAGCTTGAAACCTTGTACACATGCACATACTAAACATGACATCGGGTCTAGAAGCGATCACATAGAGTAAGCTTTCAATCATAGACCGATACAACTTTTGATCCACCATGTCACCACTTGTATCCAAGTCAAGATGTCCATTTGTATCTATTGGTGTACCAATTGATTTTGCATCTTGTATCCCAAACCTCTTTATCATGTCCTTGATATACTTGCTTTGACTAACAAATGTGCCATTCCTAAATTGCTTGATATGGAGACCAAGAAAGTAGCTAAGCTCTCCAATCATAGACATTTCAAACTCGTTTGCCATCATGTTGCCAAACTCTTTACAAAAGTCTTGATTGGTTGATCCAGATATGATATCATCTACATAGATTTGCAACACAAACAAGTTATTTTCTATTTTCTTGGTGAAGAGAGTGTTATCAACCTTTCCCATCTTGAACCCTTTCGAGACCAAGAAATCTCTCAATCTCTCATACCATGCCCTTGGAGCTTGCTTTAAGTCATAGAGAGTCTTCTTTAACTTGTAGACATGGTTCGGCTTCTTGATATCTTCAAATCTCAGGGGTTGCTCAACATACTCTTGCTCATTGATGTATCCATTCAAGAATGGACTCTTCACATCCATTTAATATAGCTTGATGTTGTGGGTACAAGCATAGGCTAGTAAGATTCTAATTGCCTCCAATCTTGCAACCGGTGTATAGGTTTCTTCAAAGTCAAGACCTTCAACTTGAGTGTATCCTTGTGCTACTAATCTTGCTTTGTTTCTCACAACTATACCATCTTGATCTTGCTTGTTTCGTAATACCCACTTGGTGCCAATGACATTGTAGTTTTTTAGACGCTTAACTAGTTTCTAAACTTGATTTCTTTCAAAGTTATTGAGCTCTTCATGCATAGTATTAACCCAATCATAATCCATCAAAGCTTCTTCTATCTTCTTTGGTTCTATAGATAAGATAAATAAATAGTGCTCACAAAAGGATGCCAATCTTGATCTAGTTTGCACACCACTTCTAATGTCACCAACTACTTGGTCTAGAGGATGATCCCTTACAATATGAGTAGGTTGGAGAACTTGTGGTTGATAGCTTGAGCTTAGTTGATCACTTGGTTGCATAACTTGAGATAAACTAGCTTGTTGCACGTGAACTTGATCATCTTCCTTGTTATCATGAGAGCCACTAGCACTTGCTTGATCTTGATTTGGTTGCACATTTGAAGGTGATAGCACTTGTACATCATCATCATCTTGTTTAGGCCTTATGTCACCAATGTCCATTTCTTTCATTGCATTGATCAATTGAACTCCTCTCACATCATATAGATTTTCTTTCTCATCTTGAGAGCCTTTGGTTTCATCAAACTCAACATCATAAACTTCTTTAACTATGCTATGAGTAAGATTCTAAACTCTATATGCTTTGCTTGTGGTGGAGTACCCTAGTAAGAACCCTTCATCATATTTCTTCTTAAACTTGTTTAATCTTATGCCTTTCTTAAGAATATAGCATTTGCATCCAAACACTCTAAAGTATACAATATTGGGCTTTCTTCCATTCAATAGCTCATAGAGTGTCTTGTCTAGCATGCCATGACAATAGAGACGGTTGCTACAATAGCAAGCCGTGTTGATAGCTTCGGCCCAAAATGAGAAATCCACATTGTATTCACTAAGTATTGATCTTACCATGTCAATCAAGGTTCTATTTTTTCTTTCAACAACACCATTTGATTGGGGAGTGTACTTGGCCGAGAACTGATGTCCAATGCTAAGGTCATCACACAACTCTTCTACTCTTGTGTTCTTGAACTCACTCCCATTGTCACTTCTTACTTTCTTGATTGTTGTTTCAAACTCATTTTGATATCTCTTGACAAATGTTTTGAATGTGCCATAAGCTTCACTCTTGTCAACTAGAAAGAAGACCCAAGTGTATCTTGTGTAGTCATCCACTATCACAAATCCATACTTATTTCCACCAATGCTAGCATATGTTATTGGTCCAAATAGATCCATACGCAATAACTTAAATACCTTTGATGTGCTCATCATGCTCTTTTTAGGATGGGTGTTGCCAACTTGTTTGTCCATTTGACATGAGCTACAAAGGTTGTTCTTCTCAAATGTAACATGCTTCAACCCTCTCACAAGATTGTACTTCACTAGCTTGTTGAGTTGCTTCATGCCAACATGTCTAAGTCTCTGTTGACGGTGGATAGCGTCAACATTTAATAGATCAATAGACACGAGAAACACATAAATATCTAGAAGTCTAGGGTTTTATCTGACAATTTCTACAAGTTTTGGTGATTTATCAAATTCCAGGGACTATTCCAGAAAACAGCGGAAAAGGACTTAATTATCAAAATACATCTCAAAATTATTCGTAACTCAAGAATACGCTACACAACTCTAGAAGGATCCAGAATACACCGGAGCGAAGGGGAGCACGAGGGGCTTCCAGGTGGGGCCGGCCGGCCCCACCTGTCATGCCGCCCGGCCCCCTATGAGGGGAAGCTTCTTCCCCCTTCCGGAGTCTTCCTCCACCGCCATTGAGGGTTCATCTTAGCCGTTCTTTAAGTCGGTTTGATCCAACGGCCATCGTGCATCCCACCGGGCTATATAAACAGGGCCAGACCCCCCAGGGGAACCCTAATTCATTCAAATCATTTGGTGATCAAGTCATCCAGAGCCAAGAAGCCCTAGTTCATCCAGAGCCCTTCTAGTTTATAGTTTAGCCTAGTTAGATCTAGATTAGAGGAAGTCAAGTTCTTCATCGATCTTGGATTCCTGAAGTTGTCAAGAAGAGAAGAGTCTAGTATAGTTCTTAAGCTCTCTTCTTTCTTATTGTAATATCTGCGTTTATACGATTATTACTAGCAACATTATTCTTCATTATTATGTTCTTGATTGCATTGTTCATTGTCTACTTTGATATGTCTAGTATAGTTAGTTTGCTATTATATTCATACACTGGTTCGTATAGCGTTCATCAATTCGATTGGTTGGTAAGTGGTAGGTTGTGTGTAGGCATGGTGCCTAGATGCATTACTTATCTGCGAGTATCCCCACCGTGCTTTGGTAGTGAGGTAGATCGTGGGTGTGACAGACCCATTGAGTCCTTTGTAGGCCTTCCCCCGCATCACGATGGATTGGTAGAGTGGGATTGTCGTTAAGAGGAGGTTCCTGTACTCATCTTCTCCTATACATTGCTCCGATGTGTTAGGGAACTATAGTAGTATAACTTAGCCATGATTGTTAGACATACTTGCATTAAATGAAGTAGCTTTGACTGTAGCTTGAATACTTATGAGTTATTTCTCTATTAATTGATTAGACGACGTTAACATGATTAGATTGCTCTGAGTGAATTAGTATTATTATTAATGACTGATCTATGCTTATCATATATATATATATATATATATATATATATATATATATATATATATATATATATCTTTATCATGTGACTTATTCATGTTATGAGTAGAACATGACATTGGTTACATCTCTTATTCATTGCATATAAGTGTCATCAATGCTATAGATTATATGTTTAGCTAGACCTTCCTAGTGGTATAAATATAAATCGACAACCTGATAATACTCTAGGTAAAATGCTACAATGGTATAATTATCTGTCCGCTTGCGTAATTATTCTTCATCTATACATCATTATTATTTCTGCCTAGTCACATAAAATGATAGATTAATATTAGTACCATTAATTATTCCTAGCTATATAATTGGGGATGACAACCTAGTTCAATGCTTAGGAGTATAGGTAAGAGGTAGTGGCTAGTTGCTAAAGACAAGTTAATCAGTACCATACATCTTGTAGTATTGTTATTCTAATAATGCTATGAGATGCCAACAAGTATTTTTGGCGCCGTTGCCGGGGAAGGCATTTAAACTTAGAAAGTATTGATGACTTAGATGCACCATGAATAAGATCGATCACCCAATTTACCCCTGCTCAAGCAGGATTGCCCTTGTTTTGCCTACTTTAATATCTTATGTAGGGCAATGAATGAGTGGTTTACGACCTTTCGACAATCTCCTACAAGAAAAGAAACACATTGAAGAATCCAAGATTAGACAAAAAGGTCGACGTCACTAGAATTCAATTCATATCTCAAGTGACGGGAACAATGATGTTGCATCACTCACAAATTCTATCATGTGAGTCATGGTAAGTATGATCAAATAAAGGTGAGAAAGTCTTGCTCATGGACTTTAAATCCGATGAGTAGTTATCTTGTGCATTCCACTGTATGTTTACTTCAATCTATATATCCACCTTGTTTAGTTTAAAGTTTCTCATCCATTACATCTTTAGTTCCATTCATATATCCATCCCACTTAAATTCTTATAAAAAACTCACCATGATCATGCTCGTTCATCTCTGCTTGAATAAACTTTTATAGTACTTTCATGCTATATGTATTTGCTATAGTACGCTTAGGTTTGGAAGTATCTTCATACACCTTTGAAATTAGGCAATTGATTGTTTTTCTAAGTTAAAGTAGACATGGTGTCTAGTTTAATTTTTGAATCACAAGGTGTGTTGATCTTACTTCTAAAAGGGTTTTGAATTAAGCGAGGTGCTTAGGTTAGAATCCTTTTCTCAAAACAAATTGGACGTGAGTCTAGGTTGATTTTTGAGCCGATAATATACTTTAGTAGATATTGGTTATTTTATTGGACTAACCCCTGCAGGAGAATTTTCAAATTCAATTTGGGTAAGTCAAGAAAGGAATTCACATATGAGATGAATCAAGGTAGGTGACTCTACACAAAGAAGACCCAGCTCATCCTTCATTAATGAAGAACTGTAAGTATCAATGTCTATTCATTTATCTTTGTTGCAAGCTATCTCTGTCTTGAACCATGCAGCAACAACATGAAACATGATAGAAACAATCTATGCTAAACAATCTTAAAACCATACATCATTTTATTAGCATAGAGTTGCAAAAAGTATGGACAACAAAACTCGTATTTCAAATCTTTTATATTCCCTCGGGTATGTGTCAATTAACATTTTGCAGGAAAGAAACAAATCAACTGATCATGAGTAATGTCAAAGGCAATCTAGCATTGAGCCTTTCCAGGACTCAAGCTAGGTGGATGGTGAGAAGCAAAGAGCAATTCACTTTATATCAATCAATGAGTGTCCTGTTTTTCTCATCACCTTCGAAGACACCACTTTGTATGTCGGCAATAAGGATGTCTAGTAAAGCTATGGACAACCATGATCACAGGAAAGACACAGCTAAACCATTGGAGATGAAGTTTTCACATGGACATTAAAGAAGTTCCCTCAATAACCATCAAGACGGCTAGCGTATCACTCACAAAGAAGAACCACTCATCGCCATACCGAAAGAAGACAAAGACAACCAGAGTAGAACTTGAGTTTGCATCTTCAGTGGACCCCAGCTCATCAACCATAAATCAATCAAGATCAAGAAAAGGTTGATGAAGAGCATACAATTGTTCGTATCTATTAAAAGGTGAAAAGGCTAAGCTAATAGAAGGAAGGCCCTTCTCAAAGGACCACAAGCTATCACCGATAGATGAATCAGACAACCCTTCTTCAGGTAAAGTTTGTCACCACTTATTTCTAGAGAAAGAAGGATGAAGACATAAGGTACGTTTATCTAAGTCTCGTGCAGCATTAAACTATATTCAATATCTTACACCATGTTGCTAATTTATCTTTACCTTATGCCATGCTCAATTTTCTAAAAAGTTTAAACAAATGAAATAATCCTTTGGTTCATCAAACATATTCTTGGTTCTATTTTGAATAAATATCTTTAGTCTTTTAAGCTTCCTTGTTCTAATATAAGTATGCCTCAGAATAGTACTTAAAACATTGTAAAATCAAAGTATGCTTGTATAAGAATTTGATTGTGTATACTGACTACCTTCTCATATATAAAAATGAATAAATCATATTAGGAGACTATTTATAGAATCAAATCAAGGTTAGAGGTATTCCTCAAAATAATATCTTCATCTTATCCTTGTTGAAAAAAAAGAGTTGAAATAATGGTGAATCATTAACTTCATGGAAAACACTATCCATACCTTAATTATTATATTCCTTCGGGTATGTGTTGTCTACTAATCCCTTGCAGAGAAAATAAGAGAAGCGAAAGGCTAGAAGAGTGAGAAAGGAATACAACATATGAGACAAGATGCTAATAAACAACTCAAGATGCAAGAAAGGAAAAGACCAGTGAAATTCATCTATCCTTTACCACATGGTGTCATTACACTCCATTAATAAAGGTAACATTTTAAAAGGTAAGTGGTCATCATTTCCTCTTGATCTTGAAGAATACATCATAGCACCATTGTCTTGATCTCAGTATTAATCTATGGAGCTAAAAGATTTTATATCTTTGGAAAATGATAGTCATCATGCATGTTAATCTAAATAACTTATAAAGATGAACAATCCTTCCATAGGTTAATGAACTCCACTACTTTATCTAATAAGCTTAAATGCCATATTTATACTTCTGATCTTCTCACCCATGTTATAAATCAATAATATGAACAACATCAATCTTATTGTGCGCAAGGATAGAGAAGAATGAATAAATCGCTGGTTCTATTGGTGTTTTTCCACCAACAGAGCCCATACACTTGATCTCTACCTTGTCTTTATGAGCAGAACACACTCTGAGTACAGTATGAAAAGATTCCCCAAATCCTACAAGTGGAAGTTCTCAACTAATGATAATGATACGTATAAGATTGGTTTCAAGATGCTAACAAAAAGAAAGGAAGAAGGTGGAACAACCATTGGAAGCGCCACTAGTGGAGGTACCACCTCAATCCTCATCCTCAAAGAGCAAACCGAAGTACTTGAACCACTGCAAGGAGAAGTCTAGTTCGAAGGACTCAAAAAGTCAAACCCTCTCCGTGAGGTAACATCAGTAGTTATTCATATCTACCTTCTTACATCACATAAAGTCTACCAAATCAATATTCACCTGGTCTGCCGGCCAACGGGCTTCAATAGGTTCAACAAACAATACTAGTTTACCTAACTCTCAAATAGATCTATACATATGCGTTACTCGTGAAAGTATAACTGGATCGGCTGTTTAACCGATACAGGGTCCATGAAGCAGGAACGGACTACTTGACTTTTGAATCAACCTCAAACATAACCACAAGCAAACCCAAATTAAAACGAAACTGGCCTAATGGCCGGCGGCTCCGAGATAACCTAAATCTACTCCTGTTAAGCAAGCGTCTCCAAACACGAAGAAACCTCCAAATCAATATAGAGCTGGTCTACCGGCCGGCGGCTCTATATCAACCCTTGAGTCTATTCGCATCTAGATAAGCCTCGAACCCACAATACGTAACAACCAAGATCGACAAATTAGCCGATACGAGCCTGATCGACTATTTCGGTAAGAATAAGCGTGATACGTAGATAAACACCGAAATAATAGATCTTTGACAGAGTTTAAGCATAGTCTAATCTGCAAATCTTGATTGCGCAATGATATTGTTGCAAAAGATAAATCAAATGAAAAGCAAACAATATCGGTAACTTAATGAATCTACTAGATCGCCAATCTAATAGAGCCGATAACTAGCTTATACCGAATTTGCATGGGTCGTTAGATGCAGCCGTAGAAACAAGATATAAACTGATAACTAGCTTAAATTGAGCTTATACGAGATCAAGCAATGCAGCCGTATAAACAAGATATTGAACCGTGGCAGTACTTACAGGCAAACCGATGGTCGGACTCAACCGATGCAGCTCGATTCGTTGAAGGTCTCGCCGAGATCTACTCTACTACTCCTAAAGGGGTGGCCAGAGGCCGAAGTTGTTGTTGTATTGATTGATTGGATCTCCTTTACAATGGTCGGGTCTTTGATATATATAGCCCAAAAAATCTAACACAAGTCCTAGTCGAAAACGAAACAAAGAATAAAAGGTAGTTTGGACTCCATCTTTCCCTTTTTATGAAGTCCGACATATTTTTCCGTTGCCCGTTGGATCTTGACACGTCTTTTCCTTCTGTTTGCCGGGCTTCGATATGTTCTACATCCCGCTGACGTCACCCATCTCAGCGTTAGCTGATCTGCTTTGGGTCATCTTGACCTGCTCTGACACCATGGTCCACAGGCTACCAAATTACGGTGTCAATACATGCCCCCAATTTTGGGATAAAATTGATTTTATTCCAAAATTAGCACTATCGACTTTTGGGCCTTTTTAGCCGATGGGAATATATTTACCAGTCTGCCATCCTCTTTGTTCTTCTTCGGCCTTTCAACCCTAAGTCTTTTCCCCAAAGCCGCCATTGCCGAAATTCAAACCCTAAGTGAAATCCGGTACTTTCCTGGGGCGATTCATCACTTCTAAGCAAGCGCAAGTCTTTCATCACCAATGGCATCGATTAGTAGCATTTCTGAGGTAAATCCCATTTTCCTACTTCTCACTAATCTGTTGTCTATTGTCAATAGCCTGATTTTTCCTTTTTCTCGCTTTTAGGATCTTCAAAATCAGATCTTGATTCCTCTCGAGGGTGCTCCGCACAAGGTCGATCTTGGCCCCATGGGTGATCCAGATCCTAGCAAAGTTATTGTGGCCAAAACCAACAAGATTTCCTTCAAACACTCCACCATGAACCCAAATCACTGGGATAAGTATTCCATGAGGAATTGGCCATCGGTCATCCCAGGCTGGAGAGACTGGTTGATTAAAGTAGCAGCTAAAAAGAGACCAGACTGGGTTATCCACAACTTAGATTAGTGCATCACCCTTTCCCTCTCTGATCTTAAGAAAAATGAGCCCATGCTCAAGGCTGCCTGTTATTTCTGGTCCAGCACTTATAATTCATTCCTCTTCAGGCAGGGCCCCATGTCCCCGATTCTGGCCGATGTTCATATGCTGACCGGCCTCAATGTTACAGGGTGAGCCAACCCTTATACTCTATTGGTAAAGCCTTCTAGAAAGCTTGAGAGTGTAAGATCTGGAGGTTGGACCCAATATACTGCCACCTTCAAAACTGATAGGAATAGTGTGACTGACAAGGAACACACAACGTTCCTAAATATGTGGCTGGATAGACATCTCTTTTGTGGGCAAGCTTGTTCCCCAACTTTTAATTATCAGGTGTTGGCAGAGAAAATAGCAGATGATTCTGAGATTCCTCTTGGCAAACTTCTGCTTGGAGCCCTGCATAATTTACTGAACAAGTTATCTCAATGTTTAATGAAGAATGAAACAGTACCGGCAATTTCTGGCCCTTGGTGGTTGCTGCAGCTTTGGCTTAATCTTCATCTTCATTAACTGGTGACACCGAATCTGATGTCTCTGTCATTCCCCTCTCCAGATCATTCAGAGAACCAAGAGAAGCAATCGCCTAACAAGAATTTCGCCGATGTATGTCTTTTGGTGAAGCAGTATCGGCATTTTCCATTAATGGGTCAGTTGCTTACTTCTTCAAAATTTTCTACAATGGCCTCTCAGAAAATATCTTGGACTGGTTTGTGTATCCAGACTTGCCTGAATTCAAGCTTCTATCATCTTTTAGATTCCAGGCCGAGTATTCTGATAAAATAGAACTGAAAATTCTGCACCACCTGTTAAAACCATGTTTATTGCCGACAGAAATTAGGCATGGTAGAGAGAAACCTCCAACTTTCTATGAATTTCATTGTCCTTCAATAGTGGCTAGGCTAATGGGATTTGGTCAACTGCCCCCATCCTTGTTCTTTGCAAACAAACTGAAGCCAAGAGGAGAAGTACCCACTGCACTAGAATTCAATAGAATTCTACATTTTGAACAAACTCTTCTACCGGAAGCCATCCACTCATGGGACTGTGTACTTTTTACCTCTCTAGCCTTCAACAACTGGTGGCAGGAATGGAGTCAGCATCTCTTTAGTGAGGCTGTGTCTTCTTATTGTTTCACACTGGACTCAAATTTCACAGCAAATCCTGAGGTATGTTGTTCAGACTTCTTTTCAACACATCTCGTATAAAGCTTATACTGATAATTTTTGTAGGATTTTGTTGCCCTGAATCCCCCACTAGTTAAGTATGATATCTGGTGTCTAAATCTGAGACTAGGCTGGAGTGCACCCTCTCTCTGGACATTGGTGAAGAGAAAAGCTATCGATATATCAGATGACCAGCCGATTGTTAGTCTTAAGAGAAAGAAATCTGCTTCCTCAAAGAAATCGGCTAAGAAGCCTAAAGCTAGCTTTCCAGAAAGAGTTAATGAACCTTTCAAATCTCTAGTTGATGCTGCAATTGAGGTATTCTGTTAGTAAATACTTTTTTCTGACATGCACCGGCTGATCTTGTTTGTGTCAGGATGTTGCTCGAGAACTGGATTCTGAAGGGGAAGCCACACACTCTGATCCCTTCGTGGGGGTATCTTCTTCCAGTGAAGATGAAAACATGGGTGATATCCCAAAGACTACCTTAGGTAATAATTTAGCCGATGACACAGGACTGTTTACCCTTCTTCCACAGTTGCTTACTCATATTCTCTTGTATTTTAGAAGCTCTCCCTTATGAGGTGGGTTCATCGGCTGCTCCTAATCTCGGGATGACTACAGAGGATCAGGTACCAAACTCACTTTGACCCTAGCGAACATCATTCAGGTTTTAAACCTCGTATTTTGCAGGAGCAAATTTCTTCGCCACATTTGCCATTCTCTGAGAAGACTACGCAGAAGAAGGAACCGTTCCTGCTTTGAAAGAGGCTTCCTTACCATTGTCTGATCAAGTTAAAATTCAGTTGCAAAAATTGATCTCTTGTCTTGAGCTAGACATCACTACTTTGGTGCAAGATGCTGGGGCGATCAGAGATATTTTCAATCCGATCAAGAATGACTTGCCTTCCTCGTTGAAAGAAGCAATCCTGCCGACTGCATTCTTGGAGGGTAATGGGCCTAAACTCTTTGGTGCTCAATCTAGGCTTTCAGCTCAAGAGGCCAGAAAAGATCTGCCTGCTGAAGAGAACCAGTGTATCCAGGACATGATGTCAGTCAAAAGGACGATTGATCTGCTTAACGGGTCTCCTGCTGATATTGACAAAGAGCTGGCTATTCTCAAAGAAGAAAGGGCACAACTATTGGCCAGGCTGAAGATAGTTGATGACACCATTAAGCAAAAGGAGGAGGCTTTGTCAGAAATCCTGGCATCTTTAGCTTACCAAAGAAAGATTATGACTGGCTTGAAGACCAAACTTGACAAAATTAAGGATGAGAAGAAGGCACTGATTCCTGGGACAGCCGAAGAGGATTGGCAACAAATGGCTGAGATAGACGGCATACGGCTTCAAGCCCTGAACTCTATTAAATCTGTGTTGAATGAGTTATAACTTTTCTTCAGTTTTTTGGACCAGACTCCCTATCTCCATCTGATTGTTACTTCTCTGGATGTAATCATCTATTTAATTTTTTTATTTCGGTAGGGATGTTGTCAATGATCTTGGTAATCTAGCCGATCCGCTCTTACAGTTAGTCGATCTACCCCTCTGGCATGGTAAAAAGGGAAACCTTCCCCAACTTACGGTTAATAAAATTTTCAGGTCCGCTGCACGCCGTTTCGATTTTTATCTTCCGCTATAAATGATACGGACGGTTTCCAAGAGAAGACAATCTGATCCCATTTGCTTTTGTCTTCATCCTTTCTCCCTCTCTTTCAAAACTGCTCGTCTCCTTCTTCCAGCAAACCCCAACCAATGGCGGACAACAAGGGGAAGAACCCGGCGCCGATGTCCTCCGAGGAGGTGGAGCAACCCGCACAGCGCCGTCGCTTGAACAGGTAACACAGTCTTCATGTTTTCTTCAATCCGTTATCTCTGCATTTGGTTCATCTTTTATCGTTCCTGTAGCTCTGCCCCCCGAGCCACTTTTGGGGCGAGTGTCGCCGCTGCTGGTGCAGGTCCTAGCCGTCACCTAGGGATGGAGTCGGTGACCTCTTATCCCCCAGTAGAGGAGGCAGCTTTTGAGGAGGCAGCCGCCAGCCAAGCCGACACCGAATCGGATGGTCATGAGGATGCCCCCGGATTGGATGCCATCTTCAGCAATGATGATGCATGGGGCTTCCTCTGCCGCTACCGCCACACCCAGGACTTGTACTCTAAGGAGTGCAGGAAGTCTCATCGGCTGCAGGAGCAGGTGAGCGCCTTGGAGGCGGTGCTCGAAAGCACCGAGAGGTCTCTGGTGGTGGCGAAGGAGCAGCTGACAGAGTCTGATTCTGCCGTCGTTGGTAATTTTCTTATTTGCTTGATCTAGTCTTTACATAATCGGCTCTTATAATTTCAACCAGATCCACTCATAACTTTCCAAATCTGCGTGTGAGTGGTATCTAAACCGATCATCTTTTGCCAATCTGCAGGATTGCAGGAATAGTTTATTGTCCTCCGTCCAGCCATGTCGGCCCCTAATTTTTAGGGTCTCATCAGGCATCATATGTCGATCCCCCTGGATCAGTAGAGGCGACACGCACAAGTACACAAGATTGATATCAAAAAGCATACTTTTATTGCTAATGGGAAAACATGATACATGGTTCGGGTTTACATAGCTTGGGCCACTGGCCTTATATTGAATATCAGAGTTCTAAGACAGCGGTCCTATACTATTATGGCTCCATTCCTACAGGCAACTTGGAGTGCGGACAAAACCCTAGCGTATTCCTATATCACATACATCGTAGTCCTAAGTGTAGTCCTAGCGTAGCTTCTTCGTGAAGTCGCGTGGCTCCGTCTTCATGTATCTTCTAGGTGTCCTATCCTTGGGTAGCTCCAGTAGTCCATCTTGGTGTATACTCTCGATCAGCTTCATCCTCGGATATACTCCTGCAGCGTCCTACCTAAAAACATAGGGAGAGGGGGGGGTTGAGTACATACGTACTCAGCAAGCCCTAACTTTGGGTGGATGGAAGTTAAATGTGTAGTAGTTATAATTATAGGTTGGGCCCTGGTAGGGTATTCACCATCCTCACCAGTTCTCGAATTAAGTTATGGTTACCAAATCATTAATACGTCTTACCAGATTATCCATTGTTGTTGTAGTCTAATCATAGCGTCTCATCCCTAAGCATCTCCGCCCATTCCAAGGACGTGGCTATTCGAATAGATTCAAGTAAACTCTGCAGAGGTTGTACACTTTTCCCCACATGATAGATGTAGTCCATCCCCATCGTCATGGCTTAGACAGGTCTAACGAGAACTCGTACCCGATAGTATGCGACCTTAGATATCCATATGAATCCACTACGGCGCTCAGGGGTTGGAAACACACATCACATATCACAAGGGAGACACCATGTCTCAATTCTCAAAATATATAAGGGCTCGAACACGGCCAAAAATCTCAAGGGCTTAACGTGGAGGATCACATAGCAACCACGTCCAACCAGGCCATGGAAGATCACACAGCATCCATGCCTTCTCCTGCTCTACCGTTTGCCTGCACCGGCCCCCTAAGTGGAAACATACTTTAACCTAACGGGGTGTGAGATCCAGCCT
Organism: Chrysopogon serrulatus; assembly: GCA_015844335.1. Classification (NCBI taxonomy): domain Eukaryota; kingdom Viridiplantae; phylum Streptophyta; class Magnoliopsida; order Poales; family Poaceae; genus Chrysopogon; species Chrysopogon serrulatus. The sequence continues at coordinate 247,653 of JADLZL010001672.1, read as the reverse complement.
ACCCATATAGGCATGTGGCTGTACGAAATATCACACAGGGATGAATAAGAGACTATGAACCGGTCCTTAGGGGTGACTAAAACAGGTATCTCCGACAGGATATCCTTCACAGTAATATCCGCCAAGTAATCTACACCTAGATTACCCCTACCCGTTTCAAGTCATAGCATATGTAATCACTTCATCATAATATCTCATTATCACTTTATCACATTATCATATTGTCATATCATATTTGTTCTCATGTTCTTTCTTTAATCATCATCATGGTAAGGTTATTATAGGGTAGAGGGATGGTAGAAGGGTGGAAATTAGGACTTGCCTCCGCTCGCTGACGAGTATATCCAAGGGTCTTGATTCCTTCGCTTCTGTCTCCAGTGTCTTGGTGTAGCGGTACTTCGTCTTGGTGTAGTAGTAATCCTTCAGAGTCTTGACATCACCGTGCTTCAGGGATCCGTCGAGTCCTTGTACGTCTTCTAGTCTACGCGATCTATTGCTTGACAAACAAGAGAGCAAAACCAAACAATGCATACACAACAAGCATAATTAAGCAAGCACGATCAACCAGAACAAGAAGGGGGATCCTAACGGGGTTGGTTGTAGGTGTTGGGTAGGTTTATCCTAATTCTATCATTACTATGTGAACTTGAAATAAGAGGTAGGTAAAGATTATCTATCCAACAAGATGGCTCCTACGAGCTGGGTTAGCGTGGTGTGGTTATCTATGGAAAACCAGACTATATTATTATCCTTCACTATTATGTGAACCTGAAAAGAGAAAGCTTGACCAAGTCAGCATAGACCGCTTGGCCTACTTCTATAGATCCACTGGGGTTTGGCGGGGTTAGCTAGGCGGGTTTACGTGGAGATAGGGTCTAGGTGGTTAGGTACCGGCATACGTATTTATATACTCGTACGTAGAGTTTGGGCTAGCTATATATGGATAGGTGGTGGCTGAGGTTAGTGGCACGTATGCGTATACATATATATGTCTAGGGTTTGGTTAGTGACGCATACGCACATGCATATGTATGCGCCTTGGGTTAGGTTAGGATGAAGGGGTGGGGGTAAGGTTAGCCATACATAGGTATATGCCCAAGTATATTTATATAATTACATATACCGGACTTACCATGTATGCGTGTATATATACGGGTTAGCTATTACTATGGCGAAGGGCTATGACTAAGATTAACTATGGCGGTGTGGAGTTAGTCACATGGGGCGTGTCCGGGTATCGGACATGTCCGTGCGTGCGTGTATATAAGTGAACCTATTTTTGGTGATTGGGTACAGACATGTCAGAGTATATGATATGTCACCGAAACCTACTCACCCTAATAGATAGGTGGTTAGCTAACACTACAGACGATTATTACTACGGTTAGCATTTATATTAACTAAAGCGGGTTAGCACTAATTATAAAAGAAAGAGAAACAAACAATTATTACTAGAATTTAAATGGGCACCAAAAATGGGAATAATTACATAGATAATTAGGGCATGATTTAAGAAGAATTTTGGTGGTGGAATTTCTAGAATCGGGATTGGAATGAGGGAGATATGATTTTCTAAAGATTTATTAGGGGAGGAAATGAGAATACCCCTTTGGAATTAATTCTGGAAATTAGGATAACTGGAATGATGTGACAATTATAGGGTAGGATCTGGAGTGTACCTAGTTTATTTAGAAATTTTCTGGGAATTTTCTGTGTAAGGGAAAAATGGGTTTTCACTCCTCCGTGTACGTTCTCCGTGTGTGCGTAGCATTTACTATTCGGCTGACGCGTGGGGCAAGGTCAGGGCTGACCGGACTGTGCTTGTGCATGTGCCGTGCGTTCCTCATTCTGATCTTCACGTGAAGGAAAGGAGGGAGAGGGCCCACGAGGCGAGGTGGCAAGCTCCCATTGGTGGCCTTGGCGTGAGTGGGAAATGTCGTCATCAGCACCCACGCCCATCCCTGTCTCTGCCCTGTTTGTGTGAAGAGTGAGAAACGGGGAAGGGAGAGAGGAGAAAGGTGTGCCTTCTATGACGCGTGGGGTCCGCAGGGAGGTGGCCTAACCCCATTGGTGGGAGCGGCATTGGATGCTCTGGTGCGTCCGCTCGTCCCTGTCCCTGGTGCGCAGTCAGAGGGAAAGAAAGAGAGGAGAAAGGGAGAAGGAAGGGAAGAAGGAAGGAAGAGGAGAGGGGAAATGGAGGGGGCAGAGCACCGGCAATGGCGCACGGCGGGGAGAATGCTTTGGGCAGCGTCCCTTGGAGCCCCGGCGGCGGCGTTCGGGGCAGTCGTGCCCACGGCGCCCCCAAGCTCCAGCTCGGCGCTTCCCGCTCCGGTGTTCGAGAAAGAGAGAGACAGAGCGGAGCAGGGGAGGTGGAGAGGAAGGAGAGAGGAAGGGAAAGAAGGGGAAGGACGGGATGGAGAAGATGAAGGACGGGACAGGATGCCGGCGGCCTCAGCAGCGACCTAGAGGCGAGCTCCGAGCTCCTCCTTGAGTTCCCAATGGTGCTCCTGGTTGGCTCCCATGGTGAGCTCGCTGCCCCTTTTTATAGGCATGGAGAGGCGGTGGAAAACAGTAGGTCGGTTGAAGATATTTCTTGGCGGCCATGGCGGCGGCACTTGACGACAACACAGTGAGGCGGTTCGGCACAGTGCACGTGGAGCGGACGCGGCGCTCGTACGTCTACCCGGTATTGGCGTCGATGAACCGGAGGTGGAAGATGATGATGACATGTGGGGCCGCCTTGTAAGTGAGAGGAGGAGAAGGGCGTGGGGAGGGACTTCGGCTTGGGCTGCTGGGCTGTGTATTTCGGCCGGCCTGCTGCTGTTTGGCCCAAGAGGAAAGGAGGGGGAAAGGGCGTCGGCTGGCAGCTGGGCTCTGCAGTGCGCGTGGGCTCCGGCCCGAGTGGGAGAGGGAGGAGAAAAGAGGATGGGTTGCTGGTGGCTGGGCCAAAAGGGAGGGGAAGGAGAGATTGAGCCCGAGATCATTTTCCCATTTACGAATTCCCTTTTTTAATTCCAGAAACAAACTAAGGCACAATTTGAATTAGGATTTAATTGGGGAATGGAAACTTGGGGAGTTTGGGAATATTTCAAGAGAATGTCAAGGGTAGTTTTCCCGAGGATGATGAGCAAGGAAATCATTTGGGAGGAATGCCAGGGAATTCGGAGAGAGATCAAGAAATAATTGGTGCCAAAATAAATTCTAGAGAGCAGACAAACACACAAGCAAGCATTCGAACAATCAAGCTCATGACTAAAATGCATATGGTGAAATTTTAATGCAAGGGTTTTGAAAAAGATTTTTCTAAATATGATTTTGCGAGAAGATAAACTAATCAGGTTTTAATTTGTTGTAAATTATAAAAAGTTCAAATTTTTAGTGATTTCTAAAATGATGCAAAAACACGGGTGTTACAAGCCATCGACGCAGTCACGGGGATGGTGAATGCTCGTGGGGAGACCCAGGTAGATCGCCTCCGGGATGTTCCCTATCGCATCCAGGAGGTTGCCCTCCATGGCGTCCGTTCCGGGGCGGCCAAGGCTCTGGCGTTGGCTCAACTTTGTCATGGCACCCAGCTTTTGGAGTTCCTCACCCCAAGCTTCATCGAGGAGCAAAATGATGGGGGCTATGAAGAGCTGGTCGAAGAGTTTGCCCCCTGCGCCAACGCTGTTGCTCAGCTTTCCTCCGTCGAAGACATCATCTCGCATGTCTTTGATGATTAAAATTAACTTGTCCTTCTTTTGCTGTTGGAGTATAGAGACAACACTGTTAGGCTTCTGAAACTGCCCATCGAGGTAGTTTTAATCTTAACTTTGCCGTTCTAAGCATTCTATAGATTTGCTGGCGTTGCCCATCGAGGCAATCTGATAACTTGCATCCTTCCTGTATTCGATGAATTTTTGTTCATTCTTATTTTTTGCTCTAGAGGCGATGCGTATCGCATCGGCTGTTGAAACTGTATTTTTGTACTGAAGGCGATACTTCCTGTACCGGCTGTTAAACTTAGTTGTAACACATTGATCTAACTGAAGTAGGTTAAGTCAACATGCTAAAGTGAATCTAATTCTGTATTAATCTTATGTCGGCCTAGGCTCATCACCATCTCCTATACCCACTGTCTCTAATTCATCGGCCGACATAAAACTTTTGCCCATTTTTCCTTCATCATCATCGACTAGGGAATCCATTAATTTAAACTTTTAGAGCTGACTGCTTGTATCGGCTGTTGACCATCCCCAAATACTTTTAAGATGTTTCCTTCATGCACTTTTCTAGAGAAACATTCTACGCCTTCAAAATTCCACTCATCCGTTCCAGCGTGAGCAATACTGACAGATGAATCAGCTGGAATGATCTCGATAGTATCTCCATTCCACTAAATCAGACTTTGATGCATAGTGGATAGGATGCAACAATTAGCATAAATCTAATCTCTGTCGAGGAGTATGCTGTACGTGCCCTTGGCAAACTACAAAGAAGGTAGTAGGCAAGCTCTTACTACCAATTGTCAATTCAATGCTAATAGCTCCTTTGGTAACCGAGATGTTGCCACTGAAATCTGTCAGCCTCATGTCAGTCGGGCACAGGTCTCCCACTCTCTTGCCAAGCTTTCTGAATGTTGTATAAGGCATGAGATTGACAGCAGCGCCTCCATCAACTAACATCTTGGTCAGGGGCTTTCCATCAATGAAACCTTTAAGATATAAAGCCTTTAGGTGTAGGTACTTCTCAGGTTTTTCAAAGGTAGCGCTTTCTGCCTAATAGATCCACTGAGCTACAGCTACTTCTTCATCCGATTCTTCTTCACATTGATTAGCAGCTCTAAACTCAACAGGTAACATGAAGAGAGCGGACACCTCAGCTAAAGCTTTGCCTTTGCCTTTATCGGCTGTTTGCTAGACTTGCTAGACTTTAGATTTCTTTCTTTGCAATTCATCATTCCTTAAATGTTGAACTCGTCTCTTCTGGCTTCTGGCCAATCCTCCTGGACACCATTGTCCTTCTTGCCAAATATATTCTCGATCAACCATATTCTGATCAGCTATCTTTTCTTCTAGCCGATCATAAACATTTTCAATTTTTGCACGCCGATCTGTTTCTCCAAAGCTCAATCGTTCATGCACAGATCGGCGGTTGGTTCTTGCTTGTCAGTATCCCCAATACTGATCACTGCACTCAGGAAAGTTATTAAGGGTAGGCAACTTTAAGCCTTCATTCCAGCAGTGTCTAAAGAAAGGACAATTCCAATGATATTCATTCTCTTCCTTGACCCTCCTTTCCTCATGACGATGCCTCTCATATTCTTCTTCTTCAAGCCATTCTTGATACTCCAAATAATCTTTTTCTTGGTACATCTGATTCTTTTCCTTCTGCCATTGCCATTTATTCAATAAAATTCTGACAAAGAGGGACATCTGCGAATCTCACCAGCTTTAGAAGTCTTAGGGTAATCGTATCAACTGTTTTGCTGATCTGGTTTCTTCTTGATCTCCTGATACTCTTTAGCCGAGATTTGCCTTTTTGAATCAGCTGCTCCTGTCTCCTTGGCTCTTTTAGAGGTAAGCACCTTAAATTTACCTTTCTGAAGGGAAGATGCGACCATGTGTGTTGGGAAAGGATGGCCTTCTATACCCATACTACCTTTGGTCTTTTCCAGACTAATCCATCCTTTGTTGAAAGATTTCTGGATGATTTCTCTGAAAACCTTGTAATCATTGGTGTTATGAGTTGTAGAGTTATGATATTTGCAATACCTCATTCTCTTGAGCTCTTCGGCCGATGGTATCTTATGATTCCCTGTTAATTTGATTTGACCCTTTTCAACAGATAAGCAAAGATCTTATCAGTCTTCGTAATATCGAAGTTAAACTTTTTCTCTTCTTCTTCTATGGATTTTACCCAGGGCATATACTCAGTGTTTCTATATCCAATCCACAGTAGCTATTTCATCACTTTCTTCTTCATCGCTCTCATCAGCTATTTGTTCCAGAACGCATGAACCAACACTGCCAACCTTTTGATTCTTATTATAATATGTGTATTTGAATTGAGCCTCAATTATCGGCTATTTTTCTAGCCAAAGCAGCTAGAGTTGGGCAACCAAACCCATTCTTTTCTTTGATAGCTGGTATTAGCCCTCGAATTGCAATGCTAACCACTTCTGCCTCTGAAAGTGTCATTGTGTAGCATTGATTCCTGACCTCTCTGAACATCTGAATGTAATGACTTCCAGATTCGGTGTTTTCTTGCCTCACATCGACTAAATCTATAATTTCTTTTTCCATGACTCCCAAATCGAAATACTGATGAAACTTGGATTCCAGATCATCTCATCCATTGATAGTCATACGGCAAGGCTGCAAACCATGAGAATGCAGGTCCAGATAAAGAAAGAGGGAAGAACCACACTTTGAATGCCGGTTCATCAGCTATCTCTCCCAGCTAAGCAGGATACTGGCTAACGTGCTCCATAATTGACGTTGAGCCCGTCCCAGTGAATTTAACGAAATCAGGTAATCTGTATCTTGGCGGTAACACCACTTGATCGTACCATGCTGGATATGGTTTCTTGTAAGTGATGGATGTACTCTTAGGCTTCAAACCAAACTGGCGTTGTACCATATCGATCACTTGACTCATCAGCTGATCCACCTGAAATGATGCCCCCCTACTAGGCGTTTGAATTTCCCTGACCTTGCTGATTAACGTACTAGGTGTTATGGTGGTAGCCAGGGTTCTCTTGAGCATTGAGGGTATAATACTCAGAGACGTAATGATATCCAGGGGGAATTTCACCAGGTGCTACCCTTCCTTGGTATGGTGGAGCATTGAAATCCCTAACAATCCTTCTGCTGTGAGGAGCTATTTTTGCAGCCGATTGACCAGCATTATGATCCACTATCGGCTGTTGCACGGTACCACCTCCATTGGTATGAAGATTTCCTGTTGGTTGTTCTCCATATATTCCTCCTCCCGATGATTGACCTCCATCTAGTTGTTTACTTCCAGCAAGATTGGCATACGCTGGGCCTCTGTTCTCTATATTTAGATTGAAAGCTTCTTTATGGTATTGGATATACTGTTTAGGAAAGCTTCATTATGATTGGTAAGAGTAGCAGCCATAGCTCTACTGATAACTTCAAACATGGCTTTCTGTTGGACTTAGATAGCTGGGTCTTGCTCTCCATCTAAAATCACTCTTGGGAGGTAGGTCTTCTGAAATACTCCCTTCCCTCTATTCTTACTGAAGGATAGCAAATACTTTTCTTGGTATTGAGCAACAGCTGTAGTAATCAGTGTTTTTATATCTTCAGGAAGTTCATCTATGGTCACGTTCAGAATGTTATCGTTGTCCATATTGACGATTATGGTCCCACTGTGCATGCCAAAAGGTGTGTTGACGCAAAAAATGGACCTTCCCGCGTCAAGGGGCACACTAGCAGGCTCTCAGAGCGCGTACAGGAGCCGGAGTCTTTGATCCTCTGAGCCTGGACGAGGCAAACCGAGCTTGGTGACTTCAATCTGGGGCGTGCCAGTCAATTTGACCTGTAATTGATAAGGGATAGCAAACGTCAAATTCTGGAACATGCCGGTTTCATTGCTAGACAGTTCTAAGATGTATGATCTTTAGATGACTGATGAATCAAAGGAGATTAACTAGAAAGTTAACTCCTATCAGTGTAAAGCACAAGGTAAAAATGGCTATTCATGATATATGACAGAGAGAAATAAATAATCAGCCGGTTTCATCGGTTTATACATGCGTAATCGGATCAGCTATTTAGCCGATCTGAGGGGTCCAAATAATGGGGTAACTCATATGCATAGATTTGACTCAATCATCAAATAATACCAAGACTGGTCTATCGGCCAGCGGTCCTATTAAACTACTTTTATAAAGTCTACCAAATCTACATTCACCTGGTCTGCTGGCCAACGGGCTTCAATAGGTTCAACAAACAACACTAGTTTACCTGACTCTCGAACAGATCTATACACATGCGTGACTCGTGAAAGCATAACTGGATCGGCTGTTTAGCCGATACAGTGGACTAATTGTCTTAACCGCAGCTATCCTTCGATCAAAGTAAAGCTGGTCTAAAAGGTCAGCACCTTTGAATCAACCTCAAACATAACCACAAGCAAACCCAAATTAAAACGAAGCCGGTCTAACGGTCGGTGGCTCGAGATAACCTAAATCTACTCTTGTTAAGCAAGCGTCTCCAAACACGAAGAAATCTTCAAATCAATATAGAGTTGGTCTACCAAAATACGGTGGCTCTATATCAACCCTTGAGTCTACTCGCATCTAGATAAGCCTCGAACCCACAATATGTAACAACCAAGATCGACAAATTAGCCGATACGAGCCTGATCGACTATTTCCGTAAGAATAAGCGTGATGCGTAGATAAACACCGAAATAATAGATCTTTGACAGAGTTTAAGCATTGTCTAATCTGCCAATCTTGATTGGGCAATGTTATTGTTGCAAAAGATAAATTAAATTAAAAGCAAACAATATCAGTAACTTAATGAATCTACTAGATCGCCAATCTAATAGAGTCGATAACTAGCTTATACCGAATTTACATGGGTCATTAGATGCAGTCGTACAAACGAGATATAAACCGATAACTAGCTCAAATCGAGCTTGTATGAGGTCAAACGATGCAGCCGTATAAACAAGATATTTGAACCGTGGCAATACTTACAGACAAACCGAAGGTCAGACTCAACCTATGCAGCTCGATTCGTCGAAGGTCTCGCCGAGATCTACTCTACTCCTACTCCTAAAGGGGTGGCCGGAGGCCGAAGTTGTTGTTGTATTGATTGATTGGATCTCCTCTACAATGGTTAGGTCTTTGATATATATAGCCCGAAAAATCTAACACGAGTCCTAGTCAAAAACGAAACAAAGAATAAAAGGTAATTTGGACTCCATTTTTCCCTTTTTGTGAAGTCCGACATAATTTTCCGTGAACCGTTGGATCTTGACACGTCTTTTCCTTCTGTTTGCCGGGCTTCGATATGTTCTACATCCCGCTGACGTCACCCATCTCTGCGTTAGCTGATCTACTCTGGGTCATCTTGACCTGCTCTGACACCGTGGTCCACAGTCTACCAAAATACGGTGTCAACAGATCCTGATAGCAAAAAAGAAATAAAAAACATATAAACTACTACTTGCAGCATTCTTTCGGTGTATTAGCTCCCATGGCAGACGCAGAATATGGTACAAGCTTAGAACAATTGAGGTACCTGGATGACGTGTTTATATATGAAACTATAAACTCCACTCGTACTGCATTCGTGGTCACATGGCTAGCTAGTTACTGAGAAAAAAGTAGGAGTATGTATGATCATCAACCTCTTTGGCTCTTTACACAAAGGAGAACGAAAAAGATCAAAGGCAACAGATCGATGGGAATCAGCAATATATGTTCAGAAAAAAGAAAAAGGAGGGAAAAAAAAAAGCAAAGGGCGCCCATGCATGGCATGCTAGGCTTTGGAAGAAGGAAAAAAAAAAGAGAGGAAAAAGACAAGCAGAGGAGAGAACCAAGCAAAGCACCTCCTCCCAGGCTGCCAGCAGCAAGCAAGGGATCGTACGTAGCTGGTCTGTGATCGAGTGTTTGTGCTTTCGCTTTTGCTAGGCACTGCCTCTATGACCACCCCAGAGCTAATATAATAAGCCCACTCTCCCCCTGGTTCGCCTTGGATGGATGGTTCATTATTCCATCTGCCTCCATGTATTGCCAAGCATCTAGTATAATATAATCTGCAAACGACGACCGACTCACTCTCCATCCTCTCCATATCCGAGGATCCGGAGAAATTAAAGGTGTGTACATTATCGTCCCTCACAATATTTGGAATTAGTTAGTCCATCAAACTCGTGCTCTTGCATTAGTTCAAATTTTTAAGGATATTAGTTATTGTTTAATACATCTAACTAATAAAAAGAATTATTTATATTAAATAACATGTTTTACTCTGTTTACTTTCTAATGCAATAGACATAGGTACTCCATAGTCTGTATCCAGTTATCATAAATTTACTAATTACTTTTTACAAGGGACGACAGATCTATATGCTTTTCATGTATATTCATATTTTTTTTTCCTTAGCATGGCACCTCTGTATATATTAAATATGCAGTAAGTTCCAAATCTTGCCATTAATAGCAGTGGCCCTTGATACATCACATATCTTATAAAGTCATGAATCAAAATTTAGATTTCATGTTTGCTGTCTGGTACAGATTTTTATTTTATCCTTGAGTTAAGTTGAAACTCTTGTGCTTATTTTACGTTTTATTAGCTCTCATTTTGTATATTTTAAAATAAGGATTGTAAGTAGTACTGTATTGGTAGGTGGCGTCGAGACATTGCTCTCCAAGATAAGATCAGAAGAAGCAGACGACACAAGAAGTCGAAAAACAAGCAAAGGTTCAGAAGCCTATCTAGCAATCCACGCAATGATGAGTGAAGCATGTGAAGAAGTTGCTTTGGACTGATGAGATTGTAGTACTACTTCTTGCAGCATTGTTTCAATAAGTGTATCTGTTCCGTTCCCATGGAAATTAATGCAGAATATGCTATGAACTTAGAACAATTGAGGTTTGAAAACATATGTAACTGTATGACGCTTTTACAAAGCTATAAACTCCAGTCTCATTGCATGAGCACATGGCTAGCTAGCTATTGAGAAATAAACTAGGAGTGTTATGACCTCTTTAGTGTTTAAACAAAGGAGAAAGAAAAAGAATGATAACAGATGGGAATCAGCAAATATATGTTCAAAAAAAAAAAAGATAAAAAGGCAAAGGGGGGCTCATGCATGCCATGCCAGGCTTTGCCATGGAAGAAGAAAAAAAAAATGGAAAAAGACAAGCCTGGGAGAGAACTAACGAATGAAGCAAAGCACCCTCCCTGGCTCTCCCACTTTGACCAGCCGGCCACCCGATAAGTAACAACCAACGTGACGCTGTCTGCCTCCTTGGATCACCTTGGTCCTTGGATGGATGGTTCATTATTCTATCAGCTTCATTGTTCTTTCGTTGGTGGCCAATTAAGCATCGTCGTCTGTGCTATGATATAATGATCTGCATGCGATTGCGATGCGATCGACCGACGACCAACCCCACTCGCTAGCTCTCCATAATCTCCATCTCGACGACGACGATCTGGAGGAGAAATTAAAGGTACGGTGTGTACACGTTTAATTAGTTTGCAAATAGTTAGTGCGCGTCGTGCATGCGTGTGATGCTTTAATTTGCTTGCATATGATTCCGTCTCTCTACTGCGTACGAAAGATCTTGTTCGTTTCAGCTTATCACCCATTGCAACAATATTTTTCTCTCACAAAACATCAGTCATTCCAGCTTATCAGCTGGCTTATATTATGTAGCGATATTATATAGCATTGTTTTGCATAATTGATCAATATATATAATGCATGCTCCCTCCGGCCGGGCAGGTTTCTAAATTTTAAGGTGGCGTACGAAAATTTACAACAGCTCGCTCTAGCCAGCAGGACCTTACGTCTCGAATCGATCTCCCCGCTTCATCAAGCCTTGCATTATTCATTGGAATTATTGATTTGTTGCATTATTATTGGTGGAACACCCAAGCATCTGTGATCTGTCTATCTATCTGAGCTAGGCCTGGGATCAACAAACTCACCATGTTCCGCAGAAACTGAAGGTAAGATGTATGTTTGTACGTTATTATTATCCACATGTTTTGTTTTAAATTAAAAAGAAACTGATCATTAGTGGTGTTGTGCGCGCATGCTTGCATTGTTTGCTTGCTTGCTGTCTCAAAATAAAATCAATGCTAGATCCTCGTCGATATGCTACATCCTCGCCGCCCGGCACCCGAGTTCCCCCCTCCGCGCCTCTCCTCTGGCCGCCCGCCTCTCCGGCGTGCGGTGGCGGCGCGGTGGCCAGTGGCGGTCCCCAAAAATGGTGGTCGTTCGCACCTCCCCATCCTCCCCGTCACTCCTACTCTTCCACCTCCCCCACCACCTCCTTCCCCAGCGTTGAGGACAGCGGCATCTGGCCTCCCTAGGGTCAGATCTACTGTTTGTGAGCCTAGCTCAGCCAACTGCCACCCCTACTCCTTCCTCGGGCGGCGACCGGGCGGCGGTGTTGTGCGGGTGGCTTGAGGTGGCACCGGTCGCTTCTCTCGTCGGCCGGGCGGCCGACCAGATCTGGGTCCCCGGTGGCTGGATCACGGCTCCTCGCCGGGTGGCACCGGGCCACCTGCGCTTTTGGGTCGGCTTTTGCGGGCCGAGTGTCGACGGCGGCTGTTAGGCGCCCGTGGCGCCTGTATGCGGAGGGCCACGCTAAGCGCCCTAGCCAGGTCATGACGGGCGGGTGGCGGCTGCCCTGGCCGGCCGGGCGGCCGTGGGGCGGCCGGGGTTGTTGTAGGACAAGCACCAAACTCGCTTGCGTAGGTCGGTCGGGGACGGAAGTCGACTAGATCCTAACCAGCGCTGGTGGCTTTGGCCTTGCCGGCGCTGTGGTTCTGGGCAGACCGCAGCTGCCTGCTCCCGGCCAGCAGGCTCCGTTCCCTCTTTGGAGACCGCCACTGCCTTTGCTTGGGACATCCCTACAGCTATGATTGAACAGTTCTTGGGTGAAAACTCTACTCGACTTCGCTTCGGGCTAGCGGCGGTGGTGTAGTGACATCCACATTCTTGAAGGCGTCGCTGAAGGTTCTGTTCATTGCGCGAGTTGTGGGGGCAGTTCTGGGATGAAAGTCCCTCTCGTGTGCTCTATTCAACGTCGTTGGGCGTCTATGGATGTCATCCCCTTCTTGAAGGCTTCGTTGGAGCACTGCCACCATCTCATTCTCTCGCCAGTGTTGCGCTCCTGACTATGTTGTGCCTATGTGTGCTTCAGCTCCCTCTTCGCTTTGGTTTGCCTAGCTCAGATGTTGGTGTCGCCGTCTAGTTCTTCGCAGCAGATACTTGGCCGCGTGCGCTTCTCTTGGCGGATGCTTTGTAGCCGAAGTCGCTTCTCTTCCACGGACACTTTGCCGCATTGTGCTTCCGGATACTTTGCTGCATTTTCCCTGGTGGATGCTTTGCCGCCACGGTTCGGGCGGATGCTTTGGCACCGTAGTCATCTCTCCTCGGTGGATGCTTTGCCACTGTGGCTTCATCTCCCTTGCTGGCAGCCTTCGCGTTGTGGTTTTTCTCCTTGCAGGTCCAATCGGTTATGTTGTGGTGGAGAGAGCTCTCTACCGTGTGTCTTTCTTTCTCTTGTGTTTTTTCATTCTTAGCCACTGGCTCAGTGGTTTTGTAGCGTGCCCTATGGGTTCTTCCATAGTCACATTGTGTAAGCCGTTCTTTCGGCACTCTATCTTTTTCTTAATAAAGTACACGTGAAGTCGTGTTCTAGAAAAAAAAAATGACCGGTGAATTGAACCCCGGCCTCCAAGGCTCAAACAATGTTGGTGGTACTTGCCCGCCTGTGCGGCGTTCGAATGGGCGGGAGCCTAGAAAACACGGGTACGCGGACAAGGTGCCGTATCCCATATCGGATACGTATCTGATACAGATACGCCCCCCGATATGCCTTGGATATGTATCCACCGAGTATCCGAATAAAAATAAATGTTTACAAATCCGATACTTTGAGCGGATACGTATCTAGCGGTTCTAGCCTTGTGCGATACGGCCCAGCCCAAGTGACAGTCTTTGCCTCACTCGATACATGGCTCTAGTACGTGAACAGACAAGCGCCAACGCTTGCCGCAGGCCGCCGCTAGCCTTGAAGCTCCATATAGCCATCACGGTGGAGAAAAACAAATGCATACTACTGTAGCGACTAAGACCGGAGAGAACATTTGCATTATCGAGTTCCGATGCTTTATGTTATTATTTGTGAATTTGTACGTAATGTAGGTATGATTTTTTTAGATAGTCCAAATTATTACATCACATCCACAATTAAAATTTAATACAGATTCACAACTAAAGTTGAAGACGGTAAATGAAGGACCATCCATTCCAAACCAAGAACTCCATAGCTCTCGACTCTAGTAGCTTGCAATTGTTAAGAATGCATTCCTTGTCGTCATCATCCGAGCGCTGCAATAGAGTCCAGAACCGTAACCAGTGTGTCCCCCTGAAAAGAACCTGCAAAAAAGTTTTTGGGTGACTTTTATCAAACACCATATCATTTCTTGTGATCCATATTGCCCAGAAAACGCCGCAGCCCCAGTCAATAAAAGATGATTATGTTTAGATCCTCCTAGTTTTGACCAACTATTGAAAAAATGGTACGTGTTCCTTGGCGGATTAATGCCAAACAAAACAAAAACAGCACGCCAAAGAAAACTGGCATAATGACAATCATAAAACAAATACTGGATAGTTTTAGGTCTGCTACAAAAACAACAAGACCTACTACCATTCCAATTCTTTTTAACAAGATTGTCTTTTGTCAATATCACCACCTTTTTTAAGAACCAAAGAAAAATCTTAATCTTCAGGGGCACTTTCATATGCCAAATTTCTTGGGTAACCTTAGTGATCCTTTTACTTGTATGCCATTAAAAAAGATGCTCTAATCGTCCATGTCCCTAAAAGATGGCTTCTACCGTGTTTATCCCCGGGTGTCAAAATTTTTTTCTCCCACGCCATTCCGTCCATCTGCTGTTTGATTTCTCCGTTTGGCTATCCTGACGAGTGGGGCCCGTGGTGGCAAATGACCTCAATTGCCCCTGAAACTTTTGTTTCTCATGTGCCACTCGCTGCTGGGCATCAACCTGTTGGATTTTGGCGCCAACAAAGTTGGCCTTTGGCGCCAACAAGGCGACCGCGATCACAGGTTAAGCTTATAATAAACTAGAAGAATTCCCCGCGTGTTGTTGCGGAATTAACTACAATTCTCATTTTACTTATAATATTAATTAAATCTAGAAATTAAAGATGATTGTCGTTTTACTCTATCTAATATTAAATCATAATACTGAGTTTTTTGGTTCGTTTTTTTTTTCTTTTTCTTGTTTTTTATTGAACACAGTTCACGATAATTTCCTCCTTCAGCAATGCGGCTAATTAGTAGATTGGTTATTTAGGAACGTATTGGCCTTCTCTCGCTGGCATCTACTAACTAGAAAACATAATGCCTTCCTAGAAACAAACAAAGCCACGACAATCAAGCACGCTTAAACAACTGACGAACGCCATTGACCAGCTGAGCACGCCATGATTTTTTTGTCTTTCGCGTCGTCCTCTCCCTAAACACGTAATGTAATTCCGTTCTGTACCGACCTTGGTTGGCATGGAGAGGTCGTGTTGACGCCGGCATTGGAAGGTGCAGGAAGCAGCAGCAGCCAGCAGAGCAGGTCGATCGATCGGGCCAGGGCCAGCAGCAATGAACTCGCCGCCGGGCATCAGCGGGTTCGGGTCCGGCGGCATCAGCGGGTTCGGCTACGGCGTCGGCGTGTCCATCGGCATCCTCCTCGTCATCACCACCATCGCGGTCGCCATCTACTTCTGCACGCGCACCTCCATGCCCGTGTCCGCCGCGGCCGGTTTCGCGCCCGCGCCGCCGCGGCACGGCGGCGACATCGAGCGGGGCATCGACGAGGCGACGCTCGAGGCGTTCCCGGAGGTTTCCTACGCAGAGGCGAGGAAAGCGCCCGCGGCGGCGCAGGAGGTGAGCTGCTGCCCCGTCTGCCTCGACAGCTACGGCGACGGCGACGTGGTCCGGGTGCTCCCCGACTGCGGCCACCTGTTCCACCGGGACTGCGTCGACCCCTGGCTCCGGCAGCGGCCCACGTGCCCCATCTGCCGGACTTCGCCGCTGCCCAGCCCCATGCCCACGCCGCTCGCCGAGGTCACGCCGCTGGCGTCCGCAAGGGCAAGGCCATCGCGAGGGTTCTTTTCTCTTTTCTTCTCGCGCTCCTGGCTTAGCTCTGTTGCACTATGCTTTGCTTCATCTCTTGTTTCGCTTCATTTCTACTACTACGTACAGTGTAATTAGCGAGCGATCAGTTTGGTTAGGAGTTTCTAAATTTGTTTCTTTTGTGAGGGGGTGTAAATCTGAGTATAGGGTAGTAGGATAGTCAAGAGGTTTCGTCTCTGAAGAATCTGAAATTTGATCACACTTTACAAAGAAAAGGGGCTCATAAATCCAACAGGTTGGCGCCCAGCAGTGAGTGGCACATGAGAAACAAAAGTTTCAGGGGCAACTGAGGTCATTTGCCACCACGGGCCCCACTCGTCAGGACAGCCAAATGGAGGAAATCAAACAGCAGACGGACGGAATGGCGTGGGAGAAAAAAGTTTTGACACCCAGGGATAAGCACGGTAGAGGCCATCTTTCAAGGACATGGACGATTAGAACATCTTTTTTAATGGCATACAAGTAAAAGGCCCAACCTTAATCCCATTATTGACTAGGTATCCATACATGGATTTAACAGAAAACAGGCCATTATTATTTAAGTTCCAGATGAAAGTATCCTTACCATCATTTAAATTAATAAAGCAACTCTCGCAACAAGACTATGCCATTCCAACAGCTTGTTCCCAACTAGTGCCCTTCTAAAAGACACATTGAGAGGAGTGGAATTAAGAACATCAGCTAACGTTGATTGTTTGTTGCGCACTACATTAAATGAATTTGGGTATTGAACTTTCAAGGCATGGGTGCCCAGCCATTTATCTTCCCAAAATCTAATTTGAGTTCCATTGTCTAGTTTAAATTTCTCAAGACTTAAGAAAATGTCTTTGACTCCCAACAAACCATTCCAAAAAATGCGAAAACCCATTTTTCTTTTAAATTTGACTTAGAGTCTTGTTCTTTAGGTACTTATTCCTTATTAACTCCTGCCAAGTGCCCTCCTCATTGCACAGTTTAAACAGCCACTTTCTTAAAAGACACTTATTTTGTAGATCTAGATTTTGAATTCCAAAACCACCTTGCTCTTTTGGTTGGCACAAAATATTCCACTTTGCTAGTCTATATTTCTTTTAAACAGCCACTTTCTTAAAAGACACTTATTTTGTAGATCTAGATTTTGAATTCCTAAACCACCTTGCTCTTTTGGTTGGCACAAAATATTCCACTTTGCTAGTCTATATTTCTTTTTGTGCTCATCATTTTGCCAAAAAAAATTTTGATCTAAAATATTCAATCTTCTTTAGAACACCTCTCGGGACTTCAAAGAAAGACATCATGAACATAGGTAAGCTAGACAAGACAGAATTGATTAACACTAGTCTACCCCCATATGATGAATGTTTTCCTTTCCACCCACTTAACTTCTTTTCAATTCTTTCCTCAACCAATTCCCAATCCTTATTATTTAACTTCCTGTAATGCATAGGAAGGCCTAAATATCGAAAAGGGTATGATCCCATTTTGCAACCAAATAGGTTTGAGTATTGCTCCTCAACTTCCTTTGCTTGGCCAAAGCAAAATAATTCACTTTAATGGAAGTTAATTTTTAGACCTGATAATTGCTCAAAATTACCAAGCAAAAGTTTTAAATTTTTTGCCTGTTCAATATCATGGTCCAAAAACAAGACCGTGTCATCTGCATATTGCAAGATAGATAGGCCATTTTCCACTAGGTGTGTAACAACCCTTTTTATTTGGCTTTCCTCCTTGGCTCTAGATAAAATGATAGCTAGCATATCTACAACAATATTGAAAAGGATCGGTGATAGAGGATCACCTTGTCTAAGACCTTTCTTGGTTTGGAAATATGAGCCCATTTGATCATTTACTTTAATGCCCATATTCCCTTCTTGAACAAAAGCCCTGACCCAATCACACCACACCGGATGAAACCCCTTCATTCTTAGTGCTTGTTGTAAGAAGTTCCAGTTCACCTTATCATATGCATTTTCAAAATCAATCTTAAAGATAATTCCATTATGCTTCTTTTTATGTAACTCATGCAAGGTTTCATGTAAAATAACTGCACCCTCCATTATATTTCTCCCAGGTATAAAAGCTGTTTGGGATGGTTTGATTATGCGTTGAGTTATCTTTACAATTCGGTTAGTAGCCACTTTAGTAAAAATCTTGAAGCTATCATTTAACAAACAGATAGGTCTATATTGTTGTATTTGTTTAGCTTCTTTAGACTTTGGTATTAAAATGATCGTTCTGAAGTTTAGGCTATGTAGAGGCAATTCTCCCCTATGAAAATCAGTGAACAATGCCATCAGATCATCCTTAATTACTTTCCAAAATACCTGATAAAACTCTGGAGGAAAGCCATCAGGACCTGGAGCCGTATTATGGTTCATTTGGAAAATTGCACCTCTCACCTCCTCCTCTGTAAGCTCAGCAACCAAGAGTTCATTTTCCTCGGCTGTAACTTGAGGTATGTCATCACAGTATGACTCATCCATCACCAAATTATTGTGATCAGATGGCCCGAATAACTTTTTATAATAAGTAGTGATATATTTTTTTGAGCTCTGCATCACCATAAATTAAACCTTCCTCTTGCTCCAGCCTAAAGATCCTAGTCTTCCTGTGTTTCCCATTTGCTACTAACTGGAAGTATTTTGAGTATTTTGTATTGGCATCCCCTTCTAATAAATTATTTACTTTAGCACGTTGGTACCATTTTAGTTCTTCCTCCCTTAGAAGAGTGGACAATCGTTCATTCAGGACATGCTTAAGAATTCAATTCATTTTGATCTAACAAAGTTGATTCAGCCTTTTTATCCAGTTCATCCAATTTTTCTAGCAACTTTTCTTTTTTTTGTATTTTTGGCCCACCCTATCTTGTGTTTGTCTAGTGCGAGCAACTGAAGACCCAAATTGGCGCGCCTCTGATTTTTATATGGGGCACGAGCGCCTCCTACATGGGCTGGTTGAGCCCAGCAGGCCGCATGGGCTGCAGCCCAGGTTGGCTCGGCCTGACTAGCATAGAAAACAAATGGCCGATATTCACAAAATCCTCTAGGTTTCTTCTAATTTTAGTGCACAAATTACATAGTATAGAATGTGTCTTGGACTTCTATGTTTCTGTGTTTCAACCTTTAGGTTCTAATATTAACCTAATGTAAATATTTTTTTTTAGACGGTGGAAATGAAATAACAACACCGTTATTTGCATTCTGGCCCCTTGGTATAAAAAGCTATGATGCATAACGTTTACCCATGTAAATATTTCTGTTCACTAACTTGAGTTTATCTCATACAAATTCACCTTTTTAGATCTTATAATAATTGTTAGGAAAACCAACATGTTCAATATGTTTGTTGCATGGAAATCTCTTCAATTACCATGCAAGTTTTTAATGTTATTTTTTGCAATATTTATTTACTGTGTTTCTAACATTCCAAAATCCACATTAATTAATATTTAATACATATATTTAGTATATATATAATAGAGGAACTACTATAGCAACTATGGCTGCTGTAGTAGTTACTTAGCCCCTCCTAATTTAGCTCAAGCAATCAAGCATTCAGTGTGTGTTTGAGGCCCAGTTGGCAACTTACGTATACAACCCATTTAGCTTTAGCCATCTCGTCTGTTCGGCTGTCTCATGAACAGAAGAATGTCAAAAGTCGCTGTGTCCTGCTCGTCTTGCTAACTCGCTCGCGGCTCGTCTGTTGTCTTCTTTGATTTTAGGCTTCGCGCTTCACAGCTCCACCTCCACGCTTCTGCTCACTGCTCTGTCCCCTCCTCGCTCAGACTCGGAGACAGGCGCATGCGAACACGATTACTCGTCTATGTGAGACAACGACGACACCGCTGCCGACTAATCAGCTGATCAGATATTATTGACTCTGCATCGCACAGGAGGTAAAGTGCTACACTGCTACTCCTTGTCATCTTATCTAATCAATAATCCTTATCTAAAACCCCTTTCTAATTTTAGATAATATGGATTTTTGCGAGATTGGTTGGTACTTTATATGGTGAAGGAATTGGTTGTATTAATTAGTAAGAATGAAATTATTAAGCCTATGATATTGTTGCTAGTCGTAGAGCTAAATTTAAGTTGATAGCTATGTAATTTTGTCTCGATTAAGACTTGTGAGACAAGCTACTATTATACATGACTAAAACCATATGGCACGGCTATTGGTTCTGCCTTGCTTTGTTCATTGCCTCCCTGTACTCTTTCTGCTTTGCTTTGTTCATTGCCCAAATGAGCTCTTTTACAATGGTTGGAAAAGTACCTAGTACTTCTAGGTACTTTTATTTTTTATTTTCTTTGATAATTAATTTAAAAATATTATTTATAAAATACAATTTATATTATACAGCGTATTTTGGTAAAACACGGCGGCCTCGGCTCTATCGGACGCCGCCGCGCCCTGGACTCCTGATAGCTCGTCATCGCCTGCAAGTCTGCAATCTCTGCATCTGGCCGCTAGCTGGGACAGTAGCTCCACACGCCTTGCCTGCTGCCCTGCTTCACTTACTTGCTCCATTACTCCGTAGTGCCCACATCCATCTGCATCGCTTCTTCTAGCTGCTTGCTGCCTCAACGGCTGCGGCGGCTTTGTGCCTCCTTCCTGCTTGCATCCCTAGCCAGGGCGCCGGCCACCGCTAGACACTCCTCCATCAAGTAACCGAGGACAACAGCCGCACCTTGCTGCCACGCGGCGCTGGAGGTGCATGGCGGACATCATGCCTGGCTGCTCTAAAGCTTCAGGTTTACTGCCTTCTCCGTGTGGGCGTGCTCCGCGGCGAGGTCGACGTGGGCATCGGAAACGGGGAGGAGGAAGCTAGCCAGCTATGACTATTCCATCGGGCGGCGCTGGAGGCGGCGGCGAACGCCAAGGCCGAGGCCGCCCAACCTAGTTTTGCTCTACAGGATCCCGAGTTTCCCCGCAGCTCTGGACAGATGGACAGACGTGCGGCAGTGGCGGCGGCGACGGTCCAGGTGCTCCTGATAGTGAGAAGTAAGAACGAGTGTCTCAATGAGATGGACGAAAGAACGGTGCTGGTGCTTCCTATACTAAAGTTACCAAATTATCTTTATCATCAACAAAATAAATTCAGAAAAATATAGAAATGGTCCACCTATTTTAGTACTTGGTCCCACCTATTCTAGTACCATCCCTCACAAATTTGGTACTTTTGAGTACTTATATATGGGTACCTCTTATTTTTACACCGTCCGATCTTGCCCTATGGATGGTCCATATTTTTTTCAATTATTATAAAATTTCTCTAAATCCTGGCTCCGTCCCTGCACTTCACCAGCATAGAGCTTCGGCGTGATACATGCCCATCTCTCCATAACTCAGGGGTGACAAGCCGTCATCGTCCAAGACCTCCACCGCCACCCCTCCAGCCACTGCCGGCATTGTGCGGCGGCTACAAAATCACATCCTTTGACTATTAATCAATCACCACCAATGGATCAGTGTCATGTAGTGCAAGTGCCGGTACAAAGTTTTGAAGGGGATCAAGTGGCACGCCGTCGTCCGCCGACCCCCCCTGACCAGTACAGCTCGCTTCGGTTTAGGCCCGTCGGCCCATCTCTGGTGAACTCGCGCTTCGGTTTTTGGCCCACGTGCATGCTGTATTGCTTTCTCGGTGCATTGACCAGCCACGAGGGAACGACGTGCTTTCCAGCTCTTCTAACGTAGCAACGTGTTCAAGGTCCTACCACTAGACAGTGAAAGCGTTTGTTAATAGCTATGACACATTTCTATTTATTAAAGTATCAACCCATTTAAATCTAGAATATTAAAGAATAACACTACGTCATGAAAAACAAACAAGTCCAGAAAATAATATAGTTTTAGTTTTTGGTTGAGAAGTCCAATGCTTTTTAGTTCCACTGGTTAGTACTAACATGCTGCTGATGCCGTGTGCCCGTGCTGCCAAAGTTGCTCGCATCATAATCTGACAACACAATCTCATTCCTTTCGGTGATATTATTATCCCGAATCCTGATTACACTTGGAGAAGAGCCCAATTAATTGGGTTTGCCAGTCTCAAGCTGCCGGATGACGATACATACACCAACGCAACCTGCGCTGGCTGCACACGCTTGCAGTAGGAAGGAAGGGTACACACACATGAGCAAGTGATTCCGTCACTGGAACGACTCCGGCAGCTGCTGTCCAGAACATGGAATGGATACTAATAGAACAACATAAAATATAACATTGAACATATCATGATTATTATATGAATACTTAAAGATAATAATGAAATATTTTATTTATACAGCTTGAACATTTTAAAATTTATTGTAGAACATAGCACTTCATACTACGCGAACATCATGCATGGAATACATGAAAATAAAAAAAGATACTTAAAATAATTATAGTAAAATAAAGAATAACAAAAAGGTAAATAAAAATAAATAACAATTGCTTTGAATATATATAAATAAAATAAAGAAATAACCTATAAACAAAATAATAAAAAAATAAAGCCCGCAAAATAAAAAAAATAAAGAGAACATCCCATGGATACTACTTTTTTAAAAACATATGATACTACTGGTACAACTAAAATGTACCATGAAACATCTCATGGGTACTACATGAATAGTCAAAGATAATTGAGGCACATCTCATTTATATTATGTGAACATCCCATAATAAAATAGAAAATAAGTAGAAAAACTATGGAAATATGAAATAAATCATAAAGGGAAAAGCCAAATGATACATAAAAACTAAAAAAACAACACATGGATACTATCTAAACAATCTGCAATATACCATAGAACATCCCACGTATACTCAAAAGATAATCATGGAAACTCTAATTTATACTACATGAACATCATAAAATGCATTTAGAACATCGTATTTATACAACACGAACAAAATAATGTACATTGTAGAACACCACACGAGTATCATTAATATTATATGCATACTATATAAACTTCATGTATATATCATATAATATATAAAACAAAAAAAGTCAAAACAATATTAATGTAACTAATTAGAGTAAAATAATGAAGAATAAAATATTATTGAAAATATAATCATGAAAAATCTAATTTATACTATATGAACATCATAAAGTGAATCTAGAACATCAAATTTATACAACACGAACATAATGAAATATATTGTAGAACATCACATGGGTACCATTAATATTATATGCATACTATATAAACTTCATGTATATATATCATATAGTGTAGGGAACCAAAAAGTCAAAACAATATTAAAGTAATTAATTAGAGTAAAATAACAGATAATGGAATATATCTAGAACATCCCATGTATACTTAAAAGATAATCATAGAATATCAAATTTATACTATATGAACATCATAAAATTCATATAGAACACCACATTTATACAACACGAATATAATGAAATACACTATAGAACATCACATGAGTATCGTATACCATATGAATTTCATGTATATCTCATATAATATGGAAATAAAAATATTAAAGTAATTAAGTAGAGTACGTTAACAAGGAAGAAAATACAAATTCAAACATAAATAATAGATGCTAAATAAAACAAATAAATTAATTAAAAAAAAGAAAAGGAGAAAAGAAAACTATATATATACACACACTACGTGAACATAACATGTATATCAAGTAATATACAAAATGAAAAAAAAAAAACTTAGAAAATAAAATATGAATATGATTGAATGTTTGAAAATATTTATAGTGAAATAAAATATAAAACCATAAAACAGAAAAAAGATGAAGAAAAGGTAAAGAAAAGAAATAAAAAATATGAATATAAAAAAATAGTTAACTAGAGTAAAAATTAAACATAATAAAGATAAAAATATAAAGTAAGATGATATATAATAACTAATATGAAAAAGCAACGAACAAAAGGGAAAAAAGTGGAATAAAAAATAGAATAAAACATCACAAAGAAAATAAAAAATAAAAAAGAAATAAAAAAAGAAAAGGAGAGAAACTCTGGACGTAGACAGATCGCACGCTACCACGTACGTGGCCTGGATCCGATGGCGCTTCCTCATGGGCCTGGCATGTGCTTGTGTGGGCCGCAATGCAACCAGCGCATGCGCTCGTGTGGGAAGCGGGGGGTCGGCCGGCGACTCCTGTCCGACTGGTCGGCAGGGGAAGATTACCGCCCCCCTCCTGTTTCAGTGAAAAAAACGATCACGATACGCATACCATATCAGCAAAAATGAAATTGAGACTCGTAAAAAAAATTCTAGTGCTCGAAACTACGCACGGGCAAGGGCTTGATCAAAAGCTGTGGACTTCAGGGCTCTGACAAGAGAAGAATGAACAACAGTTTATATGATGATCCTTATCATACTATTGGTTGAGGTTGCCTCTAGAGCTTTCCGACAAGCCAACTTCTATGCACCTTGGGCATAACGTACAACATCTATTGATCCCGCACCAGCCACGACTACATGTTTATTAAACTAAATAAATATTATTGCTATGTGGTTTGTTAAGAGAACATTTCATATTTAATGAACTATACAAATATTTATTCTAATAGATGCAATTTACTCCGTCTACATGGTGGAACATAGCATTCAAGGTTACTTTTGATTTAATAGTTGCAGAAGCATGTAATAATATAGAAAAACAATTAGCATACTTTATGGTTATTAAATAGTTTTTTAATAGATTATTTTGGTATGCAGGCGTTGATTTGAGAAATGATTTATTTTTTAATAATGGCAGGGTTTTAGGTAACCTAAATAGAAATTAAAGTGACTACTTTGTCTCACCTTTCATAATAATATAAAATACAGGTAATTCAAAATCATATTTAGGCCTAATTCGCTTTATCTATCATAGTGGCATAGGTGCTAGTTTATATGTAAATTTAGGGTTACCTTGCATTTCCTTTCATAAAAGCCTATGCATGTAATCTTAGGTACAAATTTAGGTGTTGTTTTACTTTTCATAATGGCAGAAGTTGATAGTTAGATGCAAATTTAGGAGGTTGCTTTATGATTTTTTTAAATGTCATAGGCTGGTAATTCTTTTAGAAAATAGAAGAGATCCGTTGACTATTTAAAGAATGCATGATGATTAAAGTCTAGCAAATAAAAGACTAAATAAATGTTCCATATCTATAACTCCTATAAGCCTAAACCCTTCAACTTAATTCTCGTGCCTCTAATTGGTCCAATCCTGAAAAGTAATGTCATGTGACGTCATCAAATCAGTTACACCCACTAAGTCTCATTTATCACCCACTAGCTATTTCTTTTGAAATAGAAAAAAGTCTTAGAGGCTAAACCAAGTATCGTAAATTAAATCCAATTGCACCATTATGTTTCTCGTAATAAACTCTTCAAAACAAGATCCCATATAGATATATTTCAGTTTTTTTTGCAAACATTGCATCTATATATATATATATATCTTTTAAATCTTAGTCTAACTTTTTTATATTCCTACTTCAGACCCGCAGCAACACGCGCGGTATTCCTACTAGTTAAAGGGATGCATGCGTACACCTGCTCCACGGGGCCAGCTGGCGGCGTGTGGCAGGGTCACGGCCGGTGGTATGTACATATTGGATAGAGAAGTATGGTTCAAAATAGATGAATTATAGTGGCATTATCTCTAATCCATAAACTTGTATTAATTGACATCAATATTATTATAATCAAGCATCAGCACCACGATGCGTATTGTTGATGAGAATGAAAATCGAAAAATAGCGAAGGAGGCAGCTCATATATGCCAATCTTTGCAGGAAATACAAGGCTGGGCGGGCGCGCAAGAGAAACTAAAGATATATCCGGCCCTCTCCATTTCTATCCCCTGCTTCGGCTTGCATTGGACATCGATCGCCCGGCTCGTTCTTCCATTGGTGGGCAGCAATATAATCAAGCATCTATCTGCAGGGATATCGATCGACCAACGACTCAGTCTTCATCATCTTCCGCAGAAACTAACTAAAGGTACCGTGTGTACATTATCCATGTTTTCTTTTAAAATGGGTAGGTATTGCAACTAAACCCTGTCCTCTCCAATTGATCTCGCAGCTGCATCTCTCCAATTGATCTCGCAGCTGCATCGTCGTCAAGCCTCATTCCAGCTTCCAATCTATCTTTCTTTCACTCTCCACCATCTTCATCTCCGACCCATCGATCTTAGCAGAATCTAAAGTTACGTAGCCAATTTCCATTACTATCTACTCCTATATTAAGAGAAACTGATTAGTGTTGTACGTGCTTTGCATTTTATTGCTTGCTTGCCGTCTCAGCTCGAAATAAAATAAAATCGATGGAAGATCGTTGATGCTACGTCCAAGTCTCAAAAATATATAGGTATGCGTGCACGTAAATTATACTCCTCCCTACTACTAGCACTGATCGACTCATTGACAGTATGTTGTGTGCACTGCATACAGAGAATCGAATGCACTCAACGTTGCGGATCGGAGAGGTCGTCTTTGTTTTGATGATCAAATATGCTAGCTGATTGATCGACTCATGCTCCATCATCATGGGTTAAGCAGACGAAAATCTGTCTGTGCGCCCGTGTACTTCCTGTTGATATAATTTTGCTTCTCTTGTACAGTAGCAGAGGAGTTTCACCATGGCACCAGAATTGGAGGTACCGCTACTCTCTGACTCATGTTCTATGCATATTTATTTTCCTAGCAGTTTGTTTTCTTTACCAAATTCCTTATATAAATGCTGAGCGGATCTTAACTAGTTATCTTTCCCCATGTTCCAGGGAATCAATGCAATGGATGTTGTTGGTGCCAGAGAGAAAATACTGAATCTTATTCAGGGGAACCTTAAGAACAACATAATCTACTTTGATGGGTGAAATGGCTTCGGGGCAACCGCGGTCCTTAGATCCATAGCACAAGCAATTCCATCTATGAAATCTCCTCTTCCAAAGTTATGCTTTGGCAGAAACATTTAAATTAATTGCTCATGGTGGGAGAGTAAAAGGGTGATGCAGAGAAAAATTGCAGAGGAGCTGAAACTTGACCGCAAGACAATGGCCATGTTTGAGGAGCAGGACAAGAAGGACGACTTCAATGGAGTCGATCATGGATCTAGGGATGTGATACGAGAAGTTTCAGAAATGATTCACCAAACCCTGGTGGGGAGTAGATTTATGATGATTTTTATTAATGGGTGTGATGATGAGGTTGACCTAAGTGAATTTGGCATTCCAGGATATTATGGCATAATAATATGGACATTTGGAAGAAGGTTTGTGACTATGCATAAGTACGCTGGGACCCATAGTTTTCGTACACTATTAGATAATTTAAGACACATAGGCCTCTTCATTTATACCACAGAGACACCCACATATCTATCAGACTCACATATTAATGCATTGTTTCTTGAAGAGGCTGCCGACATAGTTGCTAGCTATCCATTTATGATGAATATCAACTTAACAATGATCATACATTGTTGTCGCTATGGATTTTTCCTGCACCGCAATCCTGGCAACACCTTTGGATTGGATTGGGCGGCCCATGTCCCCAACTTCTGGATATGTGATGGAATCATTCCAGAAGGGGATAGAGCTAGGGAGATTAGCATTGCATTGGATTCAGAAATAAAATTTGCAGGTGATGATTCTATGCTTGGTGAGGTGTTTGCTAAGATGCTGGAAGATTCAGACTCTTCTCATCTGCTAGTTGAAGACAAAGATGATGGCAACATTGACAAATATAAAAATCAGCCTTACCGTTGGATTTCTATCACCTCAAAGAATAAGGTACTTAAAGACAACATGCAAACTGTACTGTCGACGGCATCGTCAATCTTTCTATCATTTGACAAGACTAGTATTGCACCAAGGTTACCAAATGCATTGTTTGAACACTGCAGCAAACTTGGTGTTCTAATTCTATCATATTGTGCCTTCAGTTTTGTATCACCTCCTTTCCTCCACTGCAATACATTAAGATTTCTTGGGTTGGACAACTGCACACATCAGAATAATAAAGTGAACTTGAAGGATGGGACTGTATTGACAAGTGGATATTTCTGCATAATCTGTGGGTGCTTGACCTATGCTACACAGATTGGGGTGAGATCTTATCTGAGAAAAAGATAGGTCTTATGGCTTGTCTCAAGGAAATAAATATACAAGGAGTTAGCAGGAGCTGGCAGCATACATTTCAATTATTAGAGAAAAAGCTACCTCACCTTCAAAGACTTCGGATAATCAAACCTACACATCAGGAAGAGGCATCCATGGATACGGAGAACTCATTTCAGGATAAGAAAGAGCTGGAAATACTGGATTTGTCTGGAAATAGTGAAATGAAAAGCCTACTGGGAAGCTTATCAGTGGCAAGCAAACTTCAAGAGATTGTCCTAGATGGTTGCCATGGGCTTGAGAAATGTTGTGCTGCATAGCTCCTCACTAAGGTCATTCAGTTTTGATGGATATGGACCAGCATCACATTGGACATCAAGCGGCAAGCTACCTCCAATGAGTTCTCGTCCAGAGCATCCATCTGTTGTGGATAAGAAGGATGCCAGCGTCTCCAAAATATCTCTTGAAGGTTGCACATTGTTGGAGGATTTGTTCTTGCATGGGCTTCCCAATCTGGAGGAGCTGGACCTTTTAGGATGTGCGGTCAAGGTACTTGACCTTGGAGCTTTGCTGGTGGATGTGCCAAAGCTCAGGCGACTCTTCCTGCTAGGCTGGGAGAACCTTCGCACAATAAAATGGGGCTCATATGAGCAACGACCGGAGCCGCTAGAGTTGATCTGCATAGACACGCGGCCTAGAGTTGGATGTGCTCGGACATTGTCCCTTTGTGCCCAACATAAATCCTTCCAGCTGCAGGTGCACACAATCTTTGCAGATGCTATGCTTGCTCGGTCCCTTTGGGTTCCCATATATTATAGTGGTCTCTGTTATTTCAACATCTGCATCACCTCTTCAGCTACATACAAGGAGACTATTCAAACTGAAGCAACAACAAACAAGGAGAAGGTGACTGGGTCCATTGATCATCAACGAAACTATGATATAGCTGCTAGAGACATGTATCGTGACGTCTTTACCAAGGTTGGTAACGACCCAATCCCGATGCAGAACTTCCCGTGGGGCCCAACAGGACAACTAGATAGACATATTGAGATTGGTGACGGAAGCTGTAGCGTGCAGACTGAGATGGAGGCAGATCCTTATGGTGCTAATTTAGCTTCATTGATGAGACAGTATACCAAATCCCTGCACGTGCATGATGTCTCAACCTGGAGCAATACTATACCTGCAACAATTTTTCATTCCCTCAGGTGGTGTCGCATCGAGAGGTGCCCCAACTTGCACACCATATTTCCTCCAGGCGCAGAGGAATATCGTGGTAATATAGAGTCCATCTGGGCATCGGATCTCCTGGTGGCTCGTTGTGTATGGAGCAAAGGTGTCATCTACTATTCTGGTGATCGCTTTCGAAGCCTACGACACTTGCACCTGCGCTGCTGTCCAAGCCTCCAGTTCGGGCTTGCGATGGGTCAGCGTCCCTCCTTCCCAAGCCTAGAGACCCTCCACATAATCCACTGCGGCAATCTCAGACACATCTTCGTACCGGGTGATGAGAAGAAGTCCAAGCATACAAGCGTCGAGTTCCCGAAGCTGACCACCATCCACCTACACGACCTGCCGGCGTTGCAGCAGATTTGTGAGGCTGCCAAGATGCTGGCGCCCGCACTGGAGACCATCAAGGTCAGGGGGTGCTGGAGCCTGCGCCAGCTACCGGCCTTGAAGGGCCGCAAGCCAAGCATGAGGAGGCCGGCCGTGGAGATAGAGAAGGATGTGTGGGACACGCTGGAGTGGGACGGGGAGGACGCTGCCCACCACCCTTCCCTGTACGAGGCGCCGGTGCACTCGCGCTACTACAAGAGGCGCATGCTCAGAACCACTGTTCTCAGGTAACAATAATAAGTACTTACATTCACTGGTATATATGTGCATACATGTTGACTTGTTGTAGCTAGGAAGCCCAGTTAACTAATAATAAGGCATCTTACTTAGCTTGCTCTTACTAATTGATTTTTTCTTGATCGCTCACTCTGCTACCGCTAGGTGATGGAAACTAGCTCACTCTCTCACTCTCTCAAGGAAGTATGCATCTGTTGCTGTTGTTGTTGCTGCTGCTGCTGCTGCTACTACTACTACTACTGCTATGTCGGTCATCTGTGTGGATTGATGGATGCTGCCTGCCTGTTGATGATCAGTTTGTTTGTTGTGTGAAAGGCCAGAAGGTACGGGGCTTCAGGTTATCTATCTCCTGCCTTTCATGATGAGCAGGCAGCCGAATTGGCCAGCTGCCCCCCATTGGCCCATTTGCGATTGCAATTCTCTGTGTGTTTGGTTTGGTTTTGAAATAAGAAAGACACCACCGGGCTTGTCTGCGAGGCAGATGCATGGCTCACCTGCTTCTGCTTGCATGTCATGTCTGTGCCGTGCGTCATCAGTTTGTGTTTCAGCCTGATGAACGATGACTGTTTGTGTGTGTGTTTGCTACCCTACCCCAGCCGTTTGGGAGGGGTCGGATCAGAATAGTTGCTGATCGATGCTTTGTAATAAGAGGCGTTCGTGTTTGCCCCTATCGTCTTGTGCGATTTTATATCATGGCTCTGCTCTCATGGGATTGCTTGCTATGTATTGTATCTGATGAAACAATTGATCTACAATCTATGTACTACATGATAAAAGTTTGTGGTTTGAGATTGATTTCTACATAGTATGCTACCTCTCTGGCTGTTCCTGACTAGCTGTACATACTCTGGAAATGTTGATCATCAACACGACAACACAGGTCATGGTCATTAAGCTGGTTGCCTTTCATTACAACTAACTTGTACTAATGTAATTTGCCAGTAGTGGCTGGCTGCTGCATGCGAAAAGAACAGCAACCATAGTTGCATGGTCCACCTAGCTTGATATCACTTCACCAACAAAGAGCAACAGTGATATGTAGTTGTTGCCCCTCTTTTTCAACTCCATAACCCAAAATCAACAAGGGTGACAGGGCCCGAAATACAAATGATTTCTTATGTAAAAAACAAAAGATTGTAACTATTCTCCTTTCTTCTCCAAGACGTAGTAGGCTGCCAATTCGCAATAACCTAAGGCTCCCATACATACGGAGAAAAGCGATGGTCATGAAATTTGGACAATTATCAGGTGTCAGTTTCTAAAGCTCAGCACAATTGTTACAATACGAGTCACTGACAATCACTTGGATTCGCACCACACATACTGCTGAGCCATAACAATTTTTGCACCACATAGCGAACCATAAAAACTCGCAATAAAGTTAAGTTCTATGGGTATGCGTGTAAATAGAGCTTATACTACTTGTTCCACAGCAGGTCAAGCTGGACAGAAACAGAGCAGAAAGCATCTCATAATAGTTTCACTTCGATACAAATTATTCCAGCTTGTTCATGTCAAGACGCAAATTCTAAATAAGGGCCGGAGACGGAGAGTAATAGACCTGAGCACTTTTTTTACAGTAGTGCTGCAAATTCTTTTTGAAACAAAGTAGTGCTGCAAATCAAAGAGGGAAATCCGCATTGTTAAATTGTATCAGAAACATATTCTGCTAGCACTTTGCTGCTTGAAACCAAACATGACAACTACAAACTATATGGCCTTTCAAAGATGAAACCAAATAATGTGATGCTCAGACTGCAAATGTTGTGTCTTCAGAAACCATGCTTGCTGATCCACAGGCAAAAACCAAGAAACAACATGTGGACAGCCTCATTTTCTAAGTGCATTCACCCTGTCCCTCAGGTAGTACAGCTTAGCTCTCCAGACTTCCTTCCTGTCCAAGATCTTGATTTCTTTGATGTTTGGCGAGTAACTGAACAAAAAAAAGAGTCAAGAAAATAGTACAAGCATATAGTTGATAGCTAATTAGAAGAAAGGCATTTGGCCATTCAAAAATTGAAAGATAACAGCAGCAGGTTACCATTCAAACCATAAAACAAAATTTGGTGAAACAAACAGCCAATCTAGTATTGTATATGCAGCCACATGTAATGATATCTTTCCATGATTATGCTAGCTCTAAATATTAAAAGTTGAATGCTGAACAAAGTACAACGATCCTGCCAATAAAAAGGGGAAAATATAAACTACTAAAGAATTCTTTCAACATGTTTGTTCCCATGGAAAATGCAGAGCAACGAATTCAGAACAGGGTATGAACACGCTGGATCCTGTGTTTCTGAAACTATAATATCCACACATACCAGGATGCTTGTTAACAGGGCACAAGAAGTTATGTCTATCATTCTGCAAAATGGCCAATCTGCCTACTGTTCAGTGTATCATCATTAACTTGCTTCAGGGTCATTAGCTATATGTTGGCATGGTTCCGATGAATATAGTTTTCATGGATTTACACCAAACAGGAGGTAAAAACATGATTTCCTGAGCACAGCTTTCCCAGTTTTGCAAACATCCAACTACATTTCTCATGCAGAAACCACACATCTATGTATAGTTTAACTGTCCTTAATTTATACGAGTATATTGCAAAGTCAGGCACAACCAGAGGACAAGAACACCATGTCTGCTATCAGCATCGCAGCACAAGGATAATAAAGAATCTATATAAGAAGCACTTGAAGTTGAACCTCAGCATGATAGTTCCAAAACAAAGCACCATAAAAGCATCCCAAAAATTAGAGTAGAGGGGCAAATGTTTGCATTGACTTACAGTGGAAGCACTGACTCGACTCCAACACCAGATACTAATCTACGCAGTCTGAAGGTTGTATTGATTCCAGCATTGAGCCTTCCTAGCACAATCCCTTTCAATGTCGACTCGCGCCTTTTGTTCTCAGGAACTTGCTGTTTATTCACAGCAAGGATCAGGACCAGAAACATATCCGAACAGTGCCAGTGCAGGATCACACACAAAAAAAAAAATGATATTACCATTCTCATCTGAATGATACATCCAGGCTGTTGTACATCAGGAACTCTCCCTCTCTGAGCAGACCTTTTCAACAGGATCTGAATAGGTAAACAAGAAGCAGATTTACCTTTCTGTAGTGATTCTGTTACTGTCACTTGGATGTAACAACTAACAATATAGTCGCTGCAAATATGAAGTATGCAACACTCATTCAGCTTACATACATACTACTTTCATAATGTGCCTGGCGGTCTTGTCAGGCCTCTTGAACTTGATGCGCGGGGGGTGCTCAACCGCAGGAGAGGTGGAATCATCCGAATCAGAAGCAACCTCAGCCGCATTCCACACCGTCGACAGACCCCTGGTCGCAACCAGAGGTTTTGCGCAGAGATCAAAACCGGAGGCGGCGGCGGCGGCATGAACGCGGCCGTCACACGGAAGGCGGGCCTGGCTCTGCAGTCTGCACACGCATGGATTGATCTATACCCGATCAGACGAGCGAACCCGTAAGGCAGCCTTAGGTGTTTGACAGCCTACGGGAGCAGCGGCAAGCTCCAGGAGCCTCGCTAGCCACGCAGCTCCAATTACGGGTTCCGGGCCGGCAGGCATTCCAGAGCAACAATTGCATCCCGAGGCGCCCCGCGAGCATCGATCTGCTAGGCCCACGTCGCCTGCAAATATCATCCGTTCGATCTCCTTTTCATACTCAATCTGCAGGTCAAACCTCAAGCATCTGATAGGTCCACCTCGCCTGCAAAAATCATCCGTTCAACTGCAGATATTTGCATATGACAATATTTTTTTTTTACGAATGCCTATGACAATATTAAATGAATTTATAAAAAAAATTCCTCCTGCTACAAATTTAGTCATGAATATTTTTGAGTCCAACAAATAAATATTAGAAAATTTGAAAATTCAAATTAGAGTGTTACAGCAATCAAGATTTGAACGACATACTCCCTCCGTCCCTATTTAGATGTCGCCGTGGGATGCGTGCCACAAGTTTGACTTGATTTATAGAAAATACGTACAACATTTACATCTTCAAATAATTTTGTTAAAAAACTAGATCCAAAGATCTTTCCGATGGTACCAATTATGATACTAATCGACGATATTTATTATTTATTAAAATTGCCGGTATTTGTGTCTCGGGAAGCGAAACGACAAGTATTTAGGGACGGAGGGAGTACTAGATACAACGTGTTTATAAAACTATGAAGTCCCCTCGTACTGCATGGGTGCGGCACATGACTAGTTAGCTACTGTGAAGTATTTTCCCAAAAAAAGCCCTACTCTGAATTAAAGGAGGAGTATATATGGTTAGCTACTATGATCAAGTAAAGCAAGAGTATACATGATGGGCACATGGCTAGCTACTTCTCTTTAAACAAAGGAGAAAGAGGGGGAGAGGGGGGGGAGGAGGCAATAGATGAGAATTGGCAATACATGTTCAGGGAACAAAATGAAATAAAACAAAAAGGGCCACATGCCAGTGCAAGCGCTTTATTTGAGGGGAAACAAAAGACAAGCAGTGGCGGAGCCAGGATTTTTAAATAAGGGGGGCCAAATAATATATGGCACATTGTAAATACGATAAATATTTATAATAAGTGTATAAATTTATAATATTTTATATTTATATTTAGTATTCATAATAAAAAAGCATAATATTATCATGAAAAGTAGGTGAAAAAAGATATTTTTATGATGTATAATTGAATTTTGAGGTGTATAATTGAATTTTAGAATGTATAAATGAGTTTTTTTTTTTCCATGGTAACAAAAAATTTCATTGTTTTTAGGGGGGCCAGGGCCCTGCCAGCCCCCCCTTGGCTCCGCCACTTGAAGACAAGGACGACGGAGACAAGCAAAGCACCCTCCCACAGCAGAATACTCCCTCCGGTCCTGTTTATAAGGCGAACACGTAAAACAAGATTTAAATTTCACAATTTTTGACCAATACTTTGGTGGACAATTTTTAGATAATATAACACAAATTTAATATGGTCAAATTCATGATCAAATGTACTATCCAATGATCATAATTTTATAATCATAAAAGTTATAATATACAATAAATAAATGGTTAATTTGTGATTTAAGTGACCGTGCCATGTTTGAGCGGAGGGAGTATATGAAGATGCGAAGCGAGACGTCCTTGTGTCATATATTGAGCTACTAGTACGTAGTGTTAGCACTCTTGTTGAGCAGGTCCACAAGAAGACTACCGTGCAGGACGAGCTACAAGAAGCTTACTGGGCCTGAGTGGTGTAGTGGGTGATTGTAGTTTGATTCGGTCCATCGCGGTCCAGTATCGATTGATATATGTACATGTACCTGGAGTTGCGTGAGAGTCCACCTCAGCCTCGGCCTGCTTGGTGGATTCTCAACCTCTGCTGCTGAGTTGGGTTATAGGTCCTTCCTGTGAGCTTGTCAGGTTGTAACAGCAAGGACACGTGACTGCGATTGTTCGACTCTAGAACTAAAGCTTTCTTAAGTTGATGAATACTCAGAATGATGTGTTTGAGGAGCTTGTGTTCTTTAATTTTTAGCACATTGCTTGATGCAGTGGTCTGGTTCTGCTCTGCTGGAATTTTATTTTTTTGAAACTTGCTCTTCTGGTTGTTAGAAGAATGTGAATCGTGTAATGGTTCTTATGTTAATTGATTATACAAATCTCGTACTTGTATTTACGATAAACTGCTCAGAATGATGCCACTATGTACAGGGTGCAGCGCATTTTCCCAGGTGGCTTCATGGAAATTCTCAGTGTGCTCCTCCAGGCTGTTGTTGAGGTCGTCTTACATGACATGAGCGGAGCAGGCTCATCTTTCTCTCGATGTCAATTTTGTTGAGCGGAGCCTCACCACTCTCTTGGTCTTCCCGTCGGCTCCCAGTCCCACCACCGGCTTGGATGGAGAACTTTGACGAAAACAAACACAGTAGAAGTTGCTTGCCACATCATTATTTGCCCAAGAAGATCAAGATGGAAGGCTCCATATTACACGTGGCATGCGTTGCCATTATTGGCAGCATGACTTGAAGAATTTTGCGACCAAATTGTATTTATTTTCAGACACTATAACTCAGCAGTCTTCTAGCTTGAAGCTGACAAAATAAACTATGCTATTACAATATTAGAGATATCAAGTCCTTTAGCTTGTCAATACACATCACCAAATTTGGCATACCAGAAAAAGGAAAGCAAAATAATGTAATATACTCTCACTTAAAGATATGCGTAGAGGGATTAAATTTAATTACAAACTTTTATATGCCACAACGTTTTAGTAAAAAATATATAAAAATCTAAAGTTAAATCTTACAAATTTGTTATCTTGGAATATATACTTTAATTGGACATTAGTATTATTGATATGTGGTTTGCTAAGAGAATATTGCATGCTTAATAAAATAAATAAATATTTATCCTAATATATGCAATTTACTTGGCCTTTAAATTTAATAGCCTCAAAAGTGTGTAATATAGAAAAACATATAGCATACTTTATGGTAATTATTGAATTGTTTTTTTTTTAACGTCCCCGCCTCCTCGAGGCCGGGCCCGCTATTATCGGACAGCTTTTAATAGGACCAATACTACCCCTCACGCACCAACACCAGGTCTTTTTTCTGCAAGCACTTTGTCCTCACTCATGCGCACCGGAACAAATTCCCGGTCGGTCACCCATCTCGAAATTACCTGTGCCAAGCACGCTTAACCCTGGAGTTCTTTCGAATGAGCTTCCAAAAAGAAGTTGCAACTTATTGGTATGAGTATCATATTAATCCTATTAAGCCCTAGACGGGGGTGTTACATCCTCACCCCCTTAAGCGATCGACGTCCCTCGTCGATCACCCCAAACCAAGAACCTCCTCCTTGGCCACGTCCGTGTGTCGATGCCAAGATAATGTGCCATGCCGTGTGACCACAACGGATCCACACCCGACCATGCGCACCATGCTCAAGCAAAAATCGCGACACACGCCCCGTGAAACCGCGAGAGTCAGCTCGATACCATTGAAACGTCCCGCCTCCTCGAGGCGGGCCGCTTTATCCGACGGCTTTAATAGGACCAATACTACCCTCACGAGCAACACCGGTCTTTTGGTAAGCACTTTGTCCTCACTCATGCGCACCCGAGCGAATTCGGTCGGTCACTCATCCCGAAATTACTCCGGGCCAAAGCACGCTTAACCCCGGGTTCTTTCGAGATGAGCTTCCGAAAAAAAGTTGCAACTTATTGGTATAAGTATCATATTAATCCTATTAAGCCTGGACCGGGGTATTACATCTTTAATAGCTTATGTTGGTTTTCATATGTTGATTCAAGAAATGTTAAAATTATTATTTTTTTATAATGGTGAGGATGTAGATAACGTAGATAGAAACTAAATTGACTTCTTTATTTCATCTTTCATTATAATGGAAAATACGGGCAATTAAAAAAAAATCATATTTACAGCTAATTTGCTTTACCGATCATAATAGTGTGTATGTGCTAATAATTTGTATGAAAATTTATAGTTAGATAAAAATTTAGGGGTTATTTTACCTTTCATAATGGCAGAAGTTGATATGTAGTTAGATTCAAATTTAGAAGGTTACATTATGATTTTTTTTCAGGATGGTATAGGTGGACAATTCTTTTAAAAAATAGAAGTCATTTGATGGCTATTATTAATAATGATAATTAAAGTCTACCAAATTAAAGGCTAAATAAATGTTCCAAATTGAAGGGATGTATGCGTATGCATGCTCCATAAAACCAGCTGGCATCATGTGGTAGGTCACGGATAGTGGTATATATTGGATAGACAAGAAATTATAATAGTATGATTAGCATGATTCGAAAATAGATGAATCGTAGTGATAAATCTCCAATCCATGAAAGTTGTATTGGAATCAATCTAATTAAATTTTATTTTTAAAAGAGGAGGAGGTAAAACATAAAAAAAAAAAAAGCAAAGGCTGACAGAATCATCAGCTTGCACCACGGTGCATAGACGATGACGTGAACGAAAAAAAAGGCGAAGGGGCCAGCATATATGCATGCCAAGCTTTGCACGAAAGACGTACAAGGCCGCCCGCGCGAGAGAAACAAAGAAAAGCGGCCTCCCAATGCAACAAAAAGAAGCAAAGCACCGTCCATGCATGCATATATCGGATCAGATGCTCCAACAATGCAATGTGCAAGCAAGGGATCGTGCAAGCAAGGGATCGTGTGTGCCTGGCTTGCGAGTGAGCTTTTGCTTTATGTTGCCTTGACTTGTTGGATCTGAAGGACTAGCAAGGAGGAGGACACAACAACAGCTAGCTACCATCATCTTATTCATTCCTTCATCGGCTTGCATTATATTGGATCTTTCATTCCATCGGTTTCTTTCCGGCCCATTGGTGGGCTGGGCAATTAAGCATCTATCTATCTGGGATATCGATCGGCCAACTCACTTCCCATCCTCTTCCGCAGAATCTAAAGGTACGGTGTGTACATTATCCATGTTTTCTTATAAAACGAGTCGGTACTGCAACTAATTAAACCCTGTCCGCTCCAATCGATCTCCCTGCTGCATGGTACGTACGTCGTCAAGCCTTGCATTAATTGGAGCGTCCAGTCTATCTTTCTGCTGGGGTCGATCAACTCACTCTCCACCATCTTCATCTCCGACCCATCATCCATCTTAGCAGAAACTGAAGGTACGTAGACAATTTCCATTATTTTCTACTCCTACATACTTCCTCCGTCCCTATATAAGTGTCGCTTGAGATACGTGCCACAAATTTAACTTGATTTATAAAAAATAAGTGTAATATTTATATGTCCAAATAATTTTGTTAAAAAACTATATCCAAAGATCTTTCCGATAATACTAATTATGATACTAATTGATTATATTTAATATATTTATTAAAATTATTGGTATTTTGTTCTTAGAAAGCAAAGCGACAGTTATTTAGGGACGGATGGAGTAGTAGATAGGTACTACTCCAATTAAGAAACTGATCAGTGTTGTGTGTGCGTGCTTGCCGTCTCAGCACGAAATAAAATAAAATAAAATCGATGGAAGATTGTTGATGCTACACGTGCAAGTCTAAAAAATATATAGGTATGCGTGCACGTAAATCATCATCATCATGGGTTAAGCAGACGAGAATCTGTCTGCGCACCCGTGTACTTCCTGTTGATATAATTTGCTTCTCTTGTACAGTAGCAGAGGAGTTTCACCATGGCACCAGTATTGCATACCGATACTCTCTACTCTCATGTTTTATGCATGCTAGGTAGATGTCCATACATTGCAGTGGGAACGAATACATAATACCACGATAACATGTGTGTTATATTGTTTCTTAAAATAAATACAACAATTGTGATATTTGAAACATCAATATTACACAAATCTTAAAGAAAAATATATAATTAAAATGTAACTCCACATTTTGATGTGAAACGGAAACATCAACTTTATATTATTCATAATGTAACAACCTTAATGGCATGTGACAGCCTTGATGCCAATCAGAGCCTCTGAGGTGTTCTAAACTGTGTAATGATGACAAGGATATTTCATATTAGGTAACCGGAGAGATGGTGGAGCAACTGAAATAACTGACTGATGATGAACTACATGTGAGAGGTGCCAGCTTGCCATAAAGCAGATAATTATGAAGTCACTAATCACATATTATTTGGATTGGCCAACCAATATACCAAATTTCTGAATGACTGGACCAATACTGGACAGCTGATAAAAATAGGAGAAACCGATCAGTCAAGTAAAGTATGCTGATTCAGTATTTTAGTCGACACATATAAATTGCATATTGTTCATGTGATGATTTAGGACCAATAAGCGATGATTCAATCTATTAATAATCAACAAAAAGCTCACTGTAGTTGACATGGCCAAAACCTGAGTTTCCAAGGATTAGGAACTTCAGATTCCACCAACAGTTGACACGCAATGATGCAATTGAAGCTTGCAGTCTTTTCTGTTGTCACCTAGGCAATGATTTAGGACCAACGATTATTCAATCTACTAATAATCAACAAAAAGCTCACCGTAGTTGACATGGCCAAACCTCAGTTTCCAAGGATTAAGAACTTCAGTCCAACAACAGTTGACGCGCAATGATGCAATTGAAGCTTACAGAGTCTTTTCTGTTGTCACCTACAATGCAAAAA
Source organism: Chrysopogon serrulatus (assembly GCA_015844335.1). Taxonomy (NCBI): domain Eukaryota; kingdom Viridiplantae; phylum Streptophyta; class Magnoliopsida; order Poales; family Poaceae; genus Chrysopogon; species Chrysopogon serrulatus. The sequence continues at coordinate 207,617 of JADLZL010001672.1, read as the reverse complement.
TTATGAACAACCTACAATGCTTTATTTTGGCCATATTCATGTATAATTTTTACATTTTAAAATCATAAAATCCATATTCATGTCAGACCAGAGGACTCGGTTCGGAAAAAAATGGCAAGACAAGCAACTAACGAACTATACAATTTAAAAATTCAACAGGAAATGCTCTGATTGGAGGATTGAAAAATAAAAGTAAGTAGTTCTCTTTAGTATGAGACAATAAAGAACAAGCTGACCGCAGGAAGCAAAGTAACATGCATTGTTCAGCCATTCAACCCTACTATTGGTCATTCCCAGAATTCCAAAACATCCTGAACAAAAGGGAGTGATGGCAAACCTGGATCTTTTGTTGTTGCCTCTCCAATTTCGCAACGACGAGTATAGGAGAAGCGCAGCATCACTGTTGTGTCGAGGACACAAAGTTGAGGACAAGGCCACTGTTGCGTCGACCACACAAATCACTTGAATTCAGTTAACAACTTGAGCAGTCTAGAAGTCTACATATCTAAATTAAAGAGATGACTGCATATAGCTAGATATCACCCATTAAAACCATAATCTGTAGAATATGATCTCTTCCACGACATAGTACGTTCACCCCCGTGTCGCTCTCTGGCTCAGGCGGCGACACTGACCTCGCCCCCAGCCTCTCCCTCAACGCGCCCACCCCTGGCCGCCGCCCGAGCCCGACCCGGCAGTCCGGTCGAGGGCAAGGACGGCGGCAGCTGGGCCTGCCCCTTCCCTCTCCTACTCCCTTCCCTCTCTCGTTGGTGCGGATCAGGCGTCCCCATGACCGGATCCAGGCTGCCGGTCTTGCGCGGATCTGCGGCTTGGTGGTGGTTGGCGGCCGCGGCGGCGCGATGGAGTTGGGGGGTGGGGGGGCGGTTGGCCGCTTCCTGGCTGTCCGCCTGCTGCTAGCCGGCCCGGGGCGGGCGCGGCGGTTGGACCCGCGCGGACTCGTCTGCTGGCGAGCTTCTCTCTAGAGGCCGCGCGGCTTCTTCGGCGATGTCGTGGTGGCATGGCCGGTCATGGCATCAGCACGCCGGTGGTGCTATGGTGGTGCTACTGCGGTGCCAGTCCCGATGGAGGCCGCTCTTCTCCATTGGGTCTCGTCTACGGGCTGATGCGGGGCTATTGCCTATCGGACACAGGGGGCAGCGGCGGGTTCCCTCCCTCTCCGCTTGCCCCCTCCTTTTCTTCTTCGTGGCGGCCGTCTGGTGGTGGCGGCCGGGGTTGTGTTGGTGTTGGGGGCAGTCTTCGTCTATGCCATCTCCCCCATGCCCCCGACTGCCGTCACGGGGCGATCGTTATGAGGACGGAGGCTGTGGCGTCCTTGGAGGTGTTGGTCCCGGGCTCCGCTCCGGTTCCAATACTTTCAGGGTGATGGCGATACCAGTGACGGGAGCTCGGCCGGCGGCGGTGGTCGGCGGCGGCTACGGCTTCGGCGGGCGGATGGTGGACGTGCACGGTGGCGGGAGGCTGGTGTTCGGTAGGTGGTCTGGCGGGGTGCTGGCGCAGCTTTGCGGTTGCTCACGTGGCAGGTGCGTCGAACCCGGTGAGGCTTCTACTGGATGATCGGCAACGACGTCTTGGTAGTTGGCGGGGAACCGACATCTTGACCAATGTATGTGTTGGGGTTCTTTGGGCGAAAGCCTGGCGACGGTGACACTTATGGGTGTCGTTCCCCTATTGAGGGTATCGTGTCTCCAACACACTCCATAGGTGAGAACACAGTCCTGTGGACGAACGACGGCGGCGCCTGGGCGTCGTAACCTTCTTGAAGGCGTCGTTGTGGGACTTGACTCGGTTGGGATGTTTTGGGCAGTGCTAGTTCATCGTTCTCACCGTTGTTTTCGTGGTTGGTGCAGTGGTGGAGTAGGCTTAGTTTGTTTTTAGTTGCTCAGTTGTTTTTGTAGTCTTTAGTTGTTTGCTGCCTAAGTAGCGGAGCTCCTAGTGGTTTAAGTGGAGGCTCGTGTTGACGACCCAAGCCGACTGAGTTCTGAGGCTTGTATCGATGTCCCAATCCAACCAGGCAAGGAGCTGAGTTGTTTAGTGGTGGTTTTCATTGGTGATTTGGTTTCCAGTCAAAAAACTGGGCTGGCGCTTGCCTTTTCTTTTATTCGTTTAATAGAAATCACGACAAAGCTTTTACCGTCCTTTTGAAAAAAAAACATAAGTCACAACATAAAAAGTCATACCTAGCCGAGAGTAAAACAAAGGTAAGCACAACAAAATCCTTGTTAATATGAAGTTCTGACTACTGACCATAGAAAATAGGCTTTCTTTTTTTTGTCAATTATTAAGTATTTTAGTTACCATACATTAGTAGCAACAAAGCTACTGTAAGGTATCATATACTATATATATGGGTGAATGGTCAATTGTTAATAACCAGCCATGCCATGCTACCATCTGTTCCACTGCTCACCTCAAACTGACGAGGTCCTGCAGCCCCTGCAGAGCTAGGCTGAATTGCTATTGCAGTGCCTTAATAAGTTATTCACTCTGGCCTCTAGGTAAGCAAACTCTGCAAATTGATGTTCAGTGCATTTTCCATTCTCAGAGATGATGGTGACATTCTTCATATCTGGAGCAGTTTTCCAGTCCATTCTAAAACTGATAACATAATACAGCCTATAATACAGCCATTAGTGGAACTCATTAATGTTTTCTTACATTGCTATCACCCCCATTTGTTTAACCAATAACATAATACAGCCTATAGATCGGTAGTCATTCTTGGATAAAAGGAAGAAAAGAAGACCCGCTAAAGAGCGCACATAGTTCCTTTATGAATTAGCTCAGATATTAACTATTACTTAGACAGAATTAACCTTTATAAATTAGCTCGAAAAGACTGCATCCTCAACTCCTTTCTGAATTAGGTAGTTAATAGCAAGATATTTCATAGGGCTTTCATAAAATCAATCAGGGAACTACCAAAAACAAAGAAATGGCACCAGATTAGTTTTTCTAAGAACAGTCCAGATAAAGTTCCAGGTGCAATATTATAGATAGGATAAACCAAAAATATGGGGATACAATCTTCGACACTATGACCCAAAACCATGGGTCAGGAATAGATATTGTCTAACCACAAGTCACTGCAAGATAGCCATATCGCCGATGCTAACGCCCTTTCAAAAATACCCTCAAAATACTTAATGGTTGACAGTCGAAAATGAATGGTAAAAAAACTGCTGGCTTACTGCCCTATGACACAGCGGCTATAGACTCGTGGATTAACATCGATGGATGAAGATGACTGCATAACCAGCCTTTAAGAAGTACCTGTATCAGCAGGAAAAATGAAAATCAGTAGTTGAGATCGAGGTACTTACTATTCATCAAACTGTGTTGTACTGGAAAGAGACTATTCATATTTTGAGTGAAAATATGGTTTGGTTTATTGTTTTTTAGCATATGCTAATTACCAGGGTCAAAACAAACCTTGAGAAATCAAAAGGAATACCTGTCAATTTTTTTTAGCGCGAAGGGAAGAGAAGGGTGGGCATACCTATTGGGTGCTCATCACCGACAAAGGGGCCTGAGGAAGACCTGATCCCCGGGCGTGCATCAGCGGCACCTTCTCCTTCTTAGTGCTCCGTCCTAGGAGCAGGGAATGACGGGCTTGGGATGTTCTTGCCGTGTCGGAATGGCCTTGCTGTGGCAGCATGGGGCGGGGCATGGCGTCGTCGTCGACGTCTGGCTGCATGGATAGCCGATCCGCCCAAATTCCCGTGACCAGGGTGACGGCGCGGGCGGCGGACGACGGCGGTGGCGGCGATGGCGTGAGACGGGCACGGCGGCCTCGGCGGCGTGCAGCGGCACGGATAGGAAGCCCGGCCCAAATTCCTGCGACGACAACGGCACGGGCGCGAGGACTGCAGAGGAGAGGGCGAGGCGAGAGCGAAGAGATCAAGATCCGGATCACTTGATTGGGAGAGAGTGGTTGAGCAGAATCACCCGCACACGCACAGAGCAACGCAGGAGCTTAAACATTGTTGGAGGGGGGCCTGTGGGGAGTGGTATTTGCAGGGGAATAGATTGGGAGGTTCCACCGTGCTGTCGATTGAGCGTGGGATGGGAGTGCCGGGGGGGTTATCTTGCGACGGAGCGAGCGAAATTCCTAGCAGTTTGTTTTCTTTACCAAATTTCCTTATATAAATGCCAAGCGGATCTTAACTAGCTATCTATCCCCACATTCCAGGGAATCGGCGCAAGGGATATTGTTGGTGCCAGAGAGGAAATACTGGGTCTTATTCAGGGGAACCTCAAGAACAACATAATCTACTTTGATGGGTGGAATGGCTTTGGGGCAACCGCGGTTCTTAGGTCCATAGCACAAGCACTTCCATCTATGATATCTCCTCCTCCAAAGTTATGCTTTGGCAGAATCATTTACATTGATTGCTCAAGGTGGGAGAGTAAAAGGGCGATGCAGAAAAAAATTGCGGAGGAGGAGCTGAAACTTGACCAGAAGACCATGACCATGTTTGAGGAGCAAGACAAGGAAGATGATTTCAATGGAGTGGATCAAGGTTCTAGGGATGTGATACGACAAGTTTCAATAATGATTGACCAAACCCTGAGGGAAAGTAGATTTATGATGATTTTTTTTTTAATGGGGGCAAAGTGATGAGGCTTCCCTAAGCGAATTTGGTATTCCAGAATTTTATGGCATAATAATATGGACGTTTGGAAGAAGGTTTGTCACTATTTATGACTACAGGATCGTCGAAGATGTTGAAAGAGTTGCAAATAATTTAAGATACACAGGCCTTTTCATTTATGCCGGTTACAATCCCACCAGTTTATCAGACTCACAGCTTAATGCACTGTTCTATGAAGAGGCTGCCAGCATAGTTGCACGCTATCCATTTATGCAGGACATGGACATAAGAATGATCATACATTGTTGTCGCTATGAGTTTTTCCTGTGCCGCAATTCTAGCGACACCTTTGGATTGGATTGGGCGGCCCATGTTCCAAACTTCTGGATATGTGATGCAATCATTCTAGAAGGGGATACAGCTAGGGAGATTATCAATGCATTGGATTCAGAAATAAATTTTACAGATGATGATTCTATGCTTGGTAAGGTGTTTGCTAAGCTGAAGGAAGATTCAGAGTCTTCTCATCTGCTAGCTGAAGACAAAGATGAGGTCAACATTGACAATTATAAAAATCAGCCTTACCGTTGGATTTCTATCACTTCAAAGAATAAGGTACTTGAAGACAACATGCAAACTATACTGTCAACAGCATCATCAATCTTCCTATCATTTCACAAGACTATTAGTGCATCAAGGTAACCAAATGCATTGTTTAAACACTGCAACAGACTTGGTGTTCTAATTCTATCATATTGTGCCTTCAGTTTTGTATCCCCTCCTTTCCTCCACTGCAATACATTAAGATTTCTTGGGTTGGACAACTGCACACATCAGAATAATACAAGTAGTGAACTTGAAGAAGAGGACTGTATCATCATGTGGACATTTCTGCATAGCCTGTGGGTGCTTGACCTGCATTACACAGACTGGGGTGAGATCTTATCTGAGGAAAAGATAGCTCTTATGGATAATCTCATAGAGCTAAATTTACAAGGAGTTAGCAGGAGCTTGCAGTATACAGGTCAATTGTTACAGAAAAGGTTACCTTACCTTCAAAGACTTCGGATAATCAAACCTACACAACAGGAAATAACATCCATGGACATGGAGAACTCATTTTTGGATAAGAAAGAGCTAGAAATATTGGATTTGTCTGGTAACAGTGACATGAAAAGCTTGCCGAGAAGCTTATCAGAGGCAAGCAGACTTCAAGTACTTGTTCTAGATGGTTGCGATGGGCTTGAGAATGTTGTGCTGCACAACTGCTCACTAAAGTCATTCAGTTTTGATGGGTATGGACCAGCATCCCATTGGACATCAACCGGGAAGCTACCTCCAATGAGTTCTTGTCCGAAGAGCCCATCTGTTGTAGACAAGAAGGGTGTCAAAGCCTACAAAATATCTCTAGAAGGTTGTACATTGTTGGAGGATTTGTTCTTGCGTGGGCTTCCAAATCTGGAGGAGCTGGACCTTTCAGGATATGCGATCAAGGTACTAGACTTTGGAGCTATGGTGGTGGATGTCCCAGGTCTCAAGCAGCTCTTCCTGCTAGGATGTGAGAACCTTCGTGCAATAAAATGGGGCTCAGATGAGAAACAATTGAAGATGTTGGAGTTGATCTGCATAGACACACAACCTAGAGTTGGATGTGCTCATCCATCGTCCCTTTGCGCCCAACAGAAATCCTTCCGGCTAAAGGTGCACGCAATTTTTGTGGATGCTAGGCTTGCTCGGTCCCTAATGACTCTTATAAGAAATGCACCTTCTGATGCCTGTTATTTCAAGATCAGCATCACCTCTTCAGCTGCATGCATGGAGACTATTCAACCTGAAGCAACATCAAACAAGGAGGTGACTGGGTCCATTGATCGTCAACGACACTATGACATAGCTGCTAGAGACATGTATCGTGACGTCTTTACCAAGGTTGGAAACGGCCCAATCCCGATGCAGACCTTCCCGAAGGGCCCAATGAGACAACTGGATAGGCACATTGAGATTGGTGATGGAAGCCATAGCATGCAGAGTGAAGTGGAGGCAGATCCTGATTGTGATAATAATTTGGCTTCATTGATGGGACGGTATACTGAATCCCTACACGTGCATGATGTCTCGACCTAGAGCAATACCATGCCTACATATTTTTTTTATTCCCTCAGGTGGTGCCGCGTCGAGAGGTGCCCCAAGTTGCCCGCCATCTTTCCTCCGGGAGCAGAGGATTGGAGCGAGAAGTTGGAAACCATCTGGGCATCGAATCTTCTGATGGCTCATTGTGTATGGAGCAAAGGGGTCTACGATTTTGCTTATCGCTTCAGAAGCCTACAACACTTGCACCTGCACTGTTGTCCAAGCCTCCAGTTCGGGCTTGCGATGGGCAAGCGTCCTTCCTTCCCAAGCTTGGAGACCCTCCACATCATCCACTGCGGCAGCCTCAGACATGTCTTCGTACCAAATGGCGAGAAGAACAAGCATACAAGTGTCGAGTTCCCGAAGCTGACCACCATCCACCTACACGACCTACCGGCGTTGCGGCAGATAAGTGAGGCCGCCGAGATGCTAGCGCCCGCGCTGGAAACCATCAAGATCAGGGGATGCTGGAGCCTGCGCCAGTTGCCGGCCTTGAAGGGCCGTGATCCAGACATGAGGAGGCCGGCCGTGGAGATGGAGAAGGACGTGTGGGACGCGCTAGAGTGGGACGGGTTGGATGCCGGCCACCACACTTCCCTGTACGAGGCGCCGGTGCACTCGTGCTACTACAAGAGGCGCATGCTCAGAACCACCGTCCTCAGGTAAGGTGATAATAACTACATAGTATATCTTATATACGTGACGTACATTGTTTTTTTTTTTTTTGAGTGAATCTGCCCTTGTTGACTTGTTGTTCTAGCTAGCTAGCTAGACCAGTTAATTAATAATAAGGCATCCAACTTGGTTTGCTTCCTTGATCAACTCACTCTGCTGTCGACAGGTGATGGAAACTAGCTCAATCATTCTCAAGCAAGCAAGTATGCATCTGCTGCAGCTGCTACTTCGGTTCCGTCGTCTGTGGGTTGTTGTTCTCTCTGTGTGTTTAGTTTGGTTTTGAAATAAGAAAGATGGCCAGGCGCCTAGTTGGTACCTGGTGTCTGCACGCAGCACGCCGGTGTCACCTCTGCATGTCTGCGTGTGTCAATTTGTGTTTCAGCTTGATGAACGATGAGTGTGATGTGTGCCTGTGTCTGTCTGCTACCCAGTCCAGCCTGTTTGAGAGGCAGGGATCAGATCGGTGATCAGAGTAGTAGCTCAAGGCTCATGTTTGTAATAATAAGAGGCATGTGTGTACATCCGCCCCTGTTGCGTGTGATTACATTTGATGGAATGGAACATATGTATTTTATTGTATCTGATGGAACATATATGTATTGTATTGTATTGGTCGTGTGCGAGAGCCGTATTGGCGATGAACCATAAATCTACAATCTATGTATAAATGATAAGAGTTTGTGGTGTGAGATTGATTGATTGATTTCTACACATGCTACATCTCTGCTTTGTAGCTGCACGCAGTCTTGTTAGGTAAAACAAAACACTGAGCATCAACACGACAACACATGTGGTGATTAGCCTGCATGCTTGCCTTTCATTGCAACTAACTAGTACCGGTTGCCTGTTCTCTTTCACAACTGCCTGTCCTCATTGTGGGTGCATGCCAAAAGAACAGCAACCATAGTTGCATGGTCCACCTTGATATCACATCACCAACAAAGAGAGCTTCTGTAGTGCATAGATGTTGCGTTAATCCATAGCCCAAAATCACCAGCCACCTCTCTTTCAACTCCATAGCCCAGAAAATCAATACGGTTGATAACTGATTTGGCCTGACATACAGATGCTTTCTTATGTACAAACACTTGTGTACAAAACACAATACTGTAATTATTATTCTCTTTTCTTTGTAATAACTGAAGCGCCCACACACCCACCCCCCCCCCCCGCATTACGGAGAAAGGCGATGGCCATGAAATTTGGACGGTCATCAGGTCTCACGGGTGCCCAGCAGATCAAGCTGGACAGAAACAGAGACGCCTAGACCATTGTTTAGAACAACTGGTTTCTGTGAACAAACACTAAACGGTTTGATATATAAAATCAGCGATCTCGATTTCAATTTGTTAAGTATTCCAGCTTGATTATGTCAAACGCACATCCTAAATAAGAATGGGGAATATAATATAATACACCTGAGCACGTTTTTTTTTTGCACTGAGGTTACAGTGCAGCAAATCAAGGAGGGAAGATCCACATTGTTAAATTTTGTGTCAGAAAACATATCCTGCTAGCACTTGCAGCTCAAAACTAAGCATGACATCTACAAGCTATTGCATTTCAAAGATCAAATCAGATAATGTGATTCTCAGACAGAAACCATACTCATCCACATGGCAAAAAAAAAACCCCTAGAAATAACAAGTGAACAGCCTCATTTTTAAGTGCATTCATCTTGTCCCTCAGGTAGTACAGCTTAGCTCTCCTGACTTTCTTCTTGTCCAAGATATTGATTTCTTTGATATTTGGCGAGTAACTGAACAAAAAAGGGAAAGTCCCATCAAGAAAATAGTTGATAGCTAATTAGAAGAAAGGCATGTGTCCAATCACAAAATGAAAGGTAACAGCAGCAGGTTTCCATTCAAACCATAAAACAAAATTTGGTTAAATCTCAAGTCAATCTAGTATTGTATATGCACCTATATGTAATGATATCTTTTCATGGTTATGCTAGCTCTAAATATTAAAAGTTGAATGCTGAACAAAGCACAACGATCCTGACAATAGAAAAGGGAAAAAGTATAAAGTACTGACAGAATTATTTCAATGTATTTGTTCCCATGGAAAATGCAGAGCAATGAATTCAGAAAAACTGGGAATGAACACAACTGGATAACGTGTTTTTGACTGGATAACGTGTTTCTGAAACTATAATCCACTTGTACTAGGATGCTTGCTAACAGGGCACAAGTTATGTCCATCATTCTGGAAAATGGCCAATCTGCCTACTCTACAGTTCGGTGTATCATCATTAACTTGCTTCAGGGTCATTAGCTATGTGTCGGCATGGTTCTGATGAATATAGTTTTCATGGATTTACACCAAACAGAAGGGAAAAAAAAAAACTAATTTCCTGAGTACAGCTTTCCCAGTTCTGCAAACATCCAACTACAATTCTCATGCAGCAACCACACATCTATCTATAGTTTAACTGGCCTTAATGCAAACAAGTATATTGCAAAGTCAGGCACAACCAGAGGACAAGAACTCCATGTCTGATATCGTAAGTTCGTAACACAAAGTTTAGTGGTTGTTGAATAATTATCAGGTATCGATGAACAAAGAAATTAATTCTATACTAAAGAATCTATATATGAAGCACTTCAACATCAGCATGATAGTTCCAAAACAACCCAGCAGATCAAGCTGGACAGAAACAGAGACGCCTAGACCATTCTTTAGAACAACTGGTTTCTGTGAACAAACACTAAATGGTTTGATATATAAAACCAGCGATCACGATTTCAATTTGTTAAGTATTCCAGCTTGATTATGTCAAACGCACATCCTAAATAAGAATGGGGAATATAATATAATATACCTGAGCACGTTATTTTTTGCACTGAGGTTACAATGCAGCAAATCAAGGAGGGAAGATCCACATTGTTAAATTTTGTGTCAGAAAACATATCCTGCTAGCACTTGCAGCTCAAAACTAAGCATGACATCTACAAGCTATTGCATTTCAAAGATCAAATCAGATAATGTGATTCTCAGACAGAAACCATGCTCATCCACAGGGCAAAAAAAAAAAAAACCCTAGAAATAACAAGTGGACAGCCTCATTTTTAAGTGCATTCATCTTGTCCCTCAGGTAATACAGCTTAGCTCTCCTGACTTTCTTCCTGTCCAAGATCTTGATTTCTTTGATGTTTGGCGAGTAACTGAACAAAAAAGGTAAAGTTACATCAAGAAAATAATCCAAGCAAATAGCCGATAGCGAATTAGAAGAAAGGCATGTGGCCATTCAAAAAAATGAAAGATAACAGAGGCAGGTTTCCATTCAAACAATAAAACAAAATTTGGTGAAATCTCAAGTCAATCTAGTATTGTATATGGTCATATGTAGTTATGGTTATGCTAGCTCTAAATATTTAAAGTTGAATGCTGAACAAAGCACAAAGATCTTGAGTTCCTGATAACAATAAAAAAGGAAAAATTAATATAAACTGCTACTTACAGAATTTCTTTCAATATATTTGTGTCCATGGTAAATGCAGAGCAAAGAAAGAATATGCTACAAATTAGCTTACTTAGGGTCAATAACTAGGTGTCATGGCATGTTTCAGAATATAGCATTCATCGATTTACAACAAAAATAAGGATCAAACCTGACTATCTGACTACCTGAGCATAGTTTTCCCAGTTATGCAAACATGCAACTGCATTTCTCTTGCAGGAATCACACATGACACATCTATTGTTTAACTTGCCCATAATTTATCAGAGATATTGTAAGGTTATGCAGAAAAGTAGGGCAAGAACTCCATGTCTTCCATTGTAATGGACACGGACAAATGACCCACTAGAGTGCAAAAACATGAAGTTTATTGGTTGTTGAACGATTATTAGGTATGGATATCAATGAACAAGACGTTAATTCTGGCAGAACAAAGATATTAAAGAATCTATATAACAAGTACTTTAACCTCACCATGATATGTTCCCAAACAAAGCAGAGTATATTAAAAGTAAGAATTAGAGTAGAAGAGCACATGTTTGGATTGACTCACAGTGGAAATACAGACTCGACTCTAATACCAGATACTAATTAATCTCCACAATCCGAAGGTTGTATTGATCCCAGCGCTGCGCCTTCATAGCACAATCCCTTTCAATGCCGCTCGCGCCTCTTGTTCTCAGGAACTTGCTGTTTATTCACAGGAAGGATCAGTACAAGAAACACATCCGAAAAGCGCCAATGCAGGAACACACAAAAAAAAATGATATGACCAGTCTCATCTGAATGAAACATCCAGGCTGTACATCAGGAATCACCCTCTCCGAGCGGACCTTTTCGACTGCCTCTTTGTTCAGGATCTGCACAGTCAAACAAGCAGAGTTATCTTCTTGTGGTGATTCTGTTACTGTTACTGGATGTAATGTAACACAATATTAGTCCCTGCAAGTATGTAACACTCACTCAGCTTACATACACACATTCATAATGTGCCTGGCAGTCTTGTCGGGCCTCTTGAACTTGATGGGCGGGGGGTGCTGAACCGCAGGAGAGGTGGAATCATCCTAATCAGAAGCAACCTCAGCCGCATTCCCCACCGTCATCAGACCCCGGGTCGCAACCAGAGCTTTTGCGCAGAGATCAAAACCGGAGGCGGCGGCGGTGGCATGAACGCGGCCGTCACACGGAAGGCGGGCCTGGCTCTGCAGTCTGCACACGCATGGATTGATCTGTATACCCGATCGGATGAGCGAAGCCGTAAGGCTGCCTGAGGTGTTTGACGGCCGAGGATTGCTGCACCGCCCCCGGATGAGCTGCTACGGGAGCAGCGCAAGCTCCAGGAGCCTCGCCGCGCAGCTCCACTTACGGCTTCCGGGCTGGCAGGCATTTCAGAGCAACGATTCCATCCCGAGGCGCCCCGCGAGCATCGATCTGTTACGCCCACGTCGCCTGCAAATATCATCCGTTCGATCTCCTTTTCATACTGAATCTGCAGGTCAAACCTCAAGCATCTGATAGGTCCACCTCGCCTGCAAACATCATCCGTTCAACTGCAGATATTTGCATATGACAATATTTTTTTTACGAATGCCTATGACAACATTAAATGAATTTATATAAAAAAAATCCTCCTGCTACAAATTTAGTCATGAATATTTTTGAGTCTAACAAATAAATTTTAGAAAATTTAAAAATTCAAATTAGAGTGTTACAACAAATCGAGATTTGAACGACATACTAATTAACTGGATACAACGTGTTTATAAAACTATAAAGTCCCCTCCTACTGCATGGGTGCGGCACATGACTGGCTAGCTACTGTGAAGTATTTTCCCAAAAAAAGCCCTACTGTGAAGTAAAGGAGGAGTATATATGGTTAGCTACTCTGATCAAGTAAAGCAGGAGCATGCATGATGGGCACATGGCTAGTTACTTCATGAACCTCTTTAAACAAAGGAGAGAAGAGGGGGAGAGAGAGGGGTGGGGGAGAGGCAATAGATGAGAATTAGCAATACATGTTCAGGAAAAAAATGAAATAAAACAAAAAGGGCCACATGCCAGTGCAAGCGCTTTATTTGAGGGGAAACAAAAGACAAGGACGAGGAGACAAGCAAAGCACTCTCCCACAGCAGAATATATGAAGATGCGATGCGAGACGTCCTTGAGTCATATAATGAGCTACGTAGTGTTAGCACTCCTGTTGAGCAGGGGCACAAGAATACCGTGCAGGACGAGCTACAAGAAGCTTACTGGGCCTGAGTGGTGTAGTGGGTGATTGTAGTTGGATACAGCCCATCGTGGTCCAGTATCGATTGATGTACTCCCTCCACATAGGAAAAAAAATGTCGTTTTGGACAAGGTTTCGGTCAAATATTAGGAACATAAATCATGAATAACTTTGAGTTGTTGAGTTTGGAGATGTGAAAATTATATGAATAAATTTGTCTTGAAAAATACTTTCATAAAAGTATAAATATATCACTTTTTATGAGTATTTTTATAAAAATATAAAGTCAAAATTATACTTTGGAGACCGTGCCATTGTCCAAAAGGATATTCTTTTCCTATACGGATGGAGTATATGTACATGTACCTGGAGTTGCGTGAGAGTCCACCTCAGCCTCAGCCTGCTTGGTGGATTCTCAACCTCTGCTGCTAAGTTGGGTTATAGGTCCTGTGGGGATCTCCTCCACAGTCTTTTACGGTCAAAAAAAGTTGGGTTATAGGTCCTTCCTATGAGCTTGTCAGGTTGTAACAGCAAGGACACGTGGCTACGATTGTTCGACCCAAGAACTAAAGCTTTCTTAAATTGATGAATACTTAGAATGGTGTGTTTGAGGTGCTTGTGTTCTTTAATTTTTAGCACATTGCTTGATGCAGTGGTCTGGTTCTGCTCTGCTGGATTTTTTTTTTTTTTTGAAACTTGCTCTTCTGGTTGTTAGAAGTGCAAGAATGTGAATCGTGTAATGGTTCTTATGTTAATTGATTATACAAATCTCGTACTTGTATTTACAATAAACTGCTAAGAATGATGCCACTATGTACAGGGTGCAGCGCATTTTCCCAGGTGGCTTCATGGAAATTCTCAGTGTGCTCCTCCAGGCTGTTGTTGAGGTCGTCTTACATGACATGAGTGGAGCAGGCTCATCTTTCTCTTGGTCGTCTTGTTGAGCGGAGCCTCACCACTCTCTTGGTCTTCCCGTCGGCTCCCAGTCCCACCACCGGCTTGGATGGAGAACTTTGACGAAAACAAACATAGTAGAAGTTGCTTGCCACATCATTATTTGCCCGCCATGGACAACGGCTCCCCCTCCCGTCGCTCGTGGGCCGACGAGGCTGAGGATGAGCTCCCTTCCCCGCGGTCGCTCGGGGCTGGTTCTCCTGGCCTCCTGGGGCGTGTCTCCCTGAGCGACTCCGAGGACTACTCCGACTCCGACGGCCTCTCGCCGCCGCCGCCTGGCAAGGGCAAGGCGGTGATGGAGGCTGGCCCCCGCCGCCGTCGGCAGCCGCCGCCGTCGGCGTCACCACCGCCGAAGCCGAGGATGGAGGCTTCATGGCTGCGGCTCGGCGCTCCCACCCGCCCGCTCTACCACGCGCCCTAGATGTGGCCCGCAGCTCCCCTCCCTGAGTTCAACCCGACATCGGCTCCTCGCTGCCGGTCACCGCCCGCCGGCGGACAGCGGCATCACTAGCACCGTCGTCGCCGGGCAAAGGCTTCTACCAGGTGCTCGGCCGCCGTCGGCTAGCGCCGTCGTTCCCCCCCCCGCACCAAAGAACGATCGAGGCCTGTTTCCCCGGCGCTGGTTGGGCTATGCTTCAATTGCCTGGCGGACAACCACGTCAAAGCCGACTGTACTTTCCCGGCGAAATGCTTCAACTGCCGGGCTGAAGGCCACCGTTCCTACGGCGTGTCCGTTCCCGACACGGCGAGCGGGGGGGGGGCAGGCGCGGCGCTCCCCCCCCTCGCGCGCGGGCTCGCCCGAGTGCGCCTCGGGACCGCCTTTGCGGCGGTATGCGTCGGATGATACAAGGTCGCCGCGTTCTGCTTCCGCGGGGCGGTCGCCTTCCGTCCCCGATGCTGTGCTCCTCCGACCCCCCTCCCCGGCGCCTCCTCGAAGGCCCCCCCCGCCCGTCTTCGGGGAGGTCCTGCTATCGAATGCCGGCATGGGTGGCTCGATTGTTGTACCCATTCGCCGGCGTCGCACGGAGCTCGCCGTCATCCCTCGCTCTGCTGAGCTGCAGGTTAAGGAGGACGCGCTTCACTTCGCCCTCTTCACTGTCGTTGGGGGAACCGGCCGCACGTCTCTACGGCCATGGTGAGGCACTACCTCCTCGAGCGCTTTGACATCCAGGAGGCGGACGCGGTCGTTCGCCGTCATGAGCCCGAAGATTTCATCGTGCGCTTCCGGCGGTTGGAGGGGCGAGGAATCGCGTGCTCGCCGCGCCGCCGATGGGCCCTTTGCTTCCCCTGGTCTGGCAGCCCTGGCATCGGCACGCCTGGGCTAGCTCTGGCTCCTTCAAGTTTCGAGTTCTTGTCGCTCTTCGCCGTGTGCCCCTCCACGCCCGGAGCGCCTCGACTGCGCTGACCGTCCTCGGGCCGGCATGTGCCAATGTCGTCGTCGTTCGGCCAGATGATGTCCCGGTGGATGATGACCGTGAGTTTTTCGTGACGGCCTGGTGTCTGCACCCCAGCTTCATCCCTGACGAGCGGATTATCTTCATCCCGGAGCCGCACATCCAGGATCCTGTCGAGGCCTCCTCGGAGGAGCTTCCAGGCCTGCGCTACCTCGTGCGGATTCGGCTTGTTGCTTTCTAGGACTGGAGCACCCCCCCGGCCTCCCCCCCCGTGATGATGATCATGGTGATGATGGCGACGGCGACGGTGGTGGCGAGGGTGGTGATGGGCCCAACGACCCGAACCGCTTTCCCCCGGACGCTGGCGACGGCGGTGGAGGCGAGCCGTCGTTTGACGTTGAGGACGAGGGCTATGGCGGCTGTGATGACGACGAGGAAGACGGGTCTGATGATAGCAACTACAACCGCTACCATCCGGGCCTTGACCGCAGTGCTGGCGTGGGCTCGCTGGCGGAGCTCGCCGTCGTTACCGCCGACGCCGGTGTGGTCCCCATGCCCACTACAGTGTGTGGAGCGCACAGTGGTGGGCCCGCCTCGCAGCCAGTACTGGTGGGGTCCATGACATGCGCACTCCTTGGTTCTGGATTTCGCATCGGTGCGGCGCAGGTGGGATTCTCGCTCCTGCCACGTACGGACCGCGTGGGGCAGCATGGAGGGATGCCCATTGTCAACTCTGTGGTGCTGTCTGCCCCCGTCAGTCGCTTCGTGGACAGCTCGGGTGTTGACACTGACCCGATGGCCTACGAGCATGCGCTCCAGCCTATGCTGCTGCCTGCAGGGGAGCAGGCTTCATGGGCCAGTTCTGACGAATTGGCCCCCGTCCCTCAAGACTACTGTTGCAGCACCCCTGGCTTCCTTGGGAAGCTGCTGCGCGAGGACGTCGACCTCTTGCGCGGAGTTGCAGTGCGCTGGGTGGCATCCCTGGACCATGATGGGCCGGCATTTCTACTGGACCCCTGCAGCCAGCCGTTGGGGCCTGGGCCGCATTGCAACAACGATTTGGAGTTAGGCCTTCTGTGCCTTGGGCCCCGGGTTGAGGCCGCTCTAATCCGTACCCCGGCGCGCGCGGACACGGCCTTCCCCCGCATCCTCGTATGCATGTCGCCCTCCCGCGCTCTGGGCCCTCTGCTGGAGCTGCTTGAGGATAGGATGCTCGGGGATTCTGACAGGCTGTCTTCCCCTGGACTGCATGCCTTACCCGTCTTGCCCTCACCGGACCGATCGCCGGGGCAGCTCCCTTTGGGGGGACCTGTGTTGCCCCAGACCTCCTCGTCAACGGCTCCGCAACCCCTTGCCACCTTCATCGAGTCCGTCCGCCTTCCCCTGCAAGAGCCACTATTAACCTCATCGCCAATACGTTGCACCTCCCACCGGACGAGCCCGGTTGTCCCGCGACGGAGCGTGCGCCTTGCTGCAACGACGCACCTGCGTGACCCGAACCCTAAAGTGCAGGCCAAGAATGTGTTGCTTCGCAAGTGGCGCCCAGCGGCTGGTGCCTCGCCGCCGCGCAGCCCCGACCCGGCGTACGCGATCAGGTTTCGCGAGACATTCAAAGAGCCTTTGTCGTCCTCCAAGCGCGCGGCAATGCGCGAGCTGTTCCCGCCTGGTGCGCGTGCCGGCGCTGCTCTGGCATTCGTGGACTAGGGGCCCCCTGTCCGTGGTCGCGCAAGTACCTCCATGAATTACAACCAATTCCTAGTCTGGAACGCTCGCGGACTCAATAGCCGCGCGCGTCGTACTGCTGTTCGGGAGATCATTGTCCAGGATCGCATCTCTGTTGTATGCCTCCAGGAAACTAAGGTGGACTCCTTCCCTGTAACTTGGATCTAGGAATTAATGGGATGCGATTTCAACTACTGCTTCTTGCCTTCCGTAGGTGCATCGGGTGGTGCCATCATCGGATGGCGCACGGACTCCTGGCGAGGTGCGAACCCCAGGATAGTGAACTTCTCCGTGTCGGTGCTCCTCACCCCAGTCGATAGGGCCAATGTGGGGGAATTTTGGCTTACCACGGTGTACGGCCCGACCGAGCATGCGCGTCGGGAGGATTTCCTCCGTGAGCTTGAGGATCTCAAATCCACCTGTGTTGGCGCGTGGCTCGTTTGTGGTGACTTCAATTTGATCTACCAGGCACAAGACAAGAACAACGATCGCCTTGACCGCCGCTCGATACGCCGCTTCCGCCAAACCATTGATGACCTACAGCTTGCTGAGCTGCATCTCCACGGGCGGCTGTTCACCTGGAGCAATGAGAGGCAACGATCGACCCTGGAGCGCCTTGACCGTGTGTTCGCTTCGCTGCCGTGGCTGGAGACTCACCCATTTCACTTCCTGCACTCGCGCTCGACAGACTCCTCTGACCATGCCCCCCCTTCTGCTTGTCCTGAGCACCCAGCCTTGGGCACGCCCCTGCTTCCGTTTCCAGTCATTCTAGCCCAAGCTCGAAGGCTTCCTTGATGTCGTCGCACTTGCCTGGGGCACCTCCTTGCCTTTGGCTGACACGTGCTGGAACCTAGATCACAAACTTCGCTGCGTGGCTAAGGCGCTCAAGAGCTGGAGCGCTAGACACGTGGGCAGCGTGCGCCTCCAGCTTGCTCTGGCCAGGGTGGTTATCCATGAACTTGAGATTGCGCAAGATTCCAGGCTTCTCACGCCTGAGGAGTGCGAGCTTCGTAGGGAACTGAAGGGGTCCACGCTTGGCCTAGCGTCCCTTTCTAGGACCATTGCTAGATAGAGTTTGCGCTGCAGATTTCTGCAAGAAGGCGATGCCAACACTCGCTTCTTCAATCTGCAGGCCTGCCATAGAAAGCGGAGGAGCTATATCCCGACACTTCAACAGGGGGGGTCACCTTCACTTTCGAGGAAGCTAAATCTGACGCTGTCTTTCATTATTACGACGGGCTTCTGGGCACCCGCTTCCACCGTATGCACCGCATTGATCTCTCGCGCCTTCAGCTGCCAACGGTCAACCTGCATTTGCTCGAGGCTGAGTTCTCAGATGAGGAGGTATCCAGGGTCATTCAGGAGTCTCCACTTGACCGCGCCCCAGGGCCGGACGGGTTCACGACAAGATTTTATCGGGCTGCTTGGGACGTAACCAAACCGGACATTTGCCAAGCTTTCAGGTCCCTATGGTCTCAGGACTAGAGGAGTTTCTATCTCCTCAATGATGCACACATGGTGCTGCTACCCAAGAACAATGCCCCAGCCGGGCTAAACGACTACAGACCTATCAGCCTTATCCACAGCTTTGGGAAGCTGGTGTCTAAGGCCCTGGCTTTGAGACTCACTCCGTTCATGGAGGCGCTGGTCCGTCCTAACCAAACAACATTCATCAAGGGTCGCCATATACACGATAACTTCCGTTCTGTGCAACTATACTGCAAGTGGCTACACGCGAGGCATCACCCCTGCCTCCTGCTCAAGGTCGACATCGCCAAAGCCTTCGACTCTATAGCATGGCCCTTCTTGCTGGAGGTCATGGAGCATTTTGGTTTTCCTGAACGTTGGCGGGATTGGGTCTCGGCCATACTGTCTTCGGCTAGCACCAAGGTCATTGTCAATGGCCGTGCCGGGCGGCGCATCTGTCATGCAAGGGGATTGCAGCAAGGCGACCCCCTCTCACCAATGTTGTTTGTTCTCGTCATTGAAGTGCTAAATGCGCTCGTCGCCCAAGCGGACAACTGTGGCCTCCTCTCGCCGCTGCCTGGGAACCAGCTCGGACCAAGGATCTCCCTCTACGCTGATGACTTAGTCATCTTCCTCGCGACAAGCAACAAGACTTTATCTGCATCAAGGCAATCCTTGACGTGTTCGCGGGTGCTTCCGGGCTCCTAACCAATGTGGACAAGTGCCTTATCTCGCCCATCCGCTGCTGTGAGGATGACGTCCTCATGATCCAACAGGTGTTCCCATGCCGCGTCGCCCCACTGCCTTGTCGCTACCTGGGCGCGCCACTGTCCACGGGGAGGCTACTGCGTGTTGACGAGCAGCGGCTGGTGGACGCCATCGCCGAGCGGATACCAACTTGGAAGGCCAGCATGCTCAACACTGCTGGCCGGCTCACGCTGTCCAAAGCCACGCTCTCGGCCATCCCGGTTCATGTCTCCATCACCTGTTGCCTCTCCTCGTGGGCGATCAAGCAGATTGACAAGCGGCGGCGGGCTTTTCTTTGGTGCGGTACTGAGGTTGCTTCGGGTGGGAAATGCAAAGTGTCCTGGCTGATTGTGTGCTCCCCAAAGTGCTATGGCGGCCTGGGAATGACTGACCTCCAGGTGCTTGGCCTGGCTTTACGTCTCCGTTGGGAATGGCAGCGTAGAACGCCGGGCGCGCCGGCTTGGACTAGGCTGCCACACAAGCCTGAAAAGCTAGTTACAGCCATGTTCAACTGCTCGGTCCGTGTCGAGGTCGGAGATGGAGCATCTGCCAGGTTCTGGATTGATTCTTGGCTGCCGGATGGTTGCATTGCTAGCTTCGCGCCCCATCTGTTTGCTGCTATTGGCCACCGGTTTCATTCGGTCTCAGTCAGAGATGCTTTGTCCGGGCGACGCTGGGTACGCCACATTTCTGGAGCTTGCACTGCCCTAGTGCTTTGCGATTATGTTGATCTCTAGGAGAAGCTTGAGGGCATCCTCTTACGCCCACTGGAGTCTGATCGGTTCCTCTGGCGTTGGACGAATGATGGGTCCTATTCCGCTGGCTCGGCCTACCGCTCCTTCTTCGTCGGGATGGCTTCTCTCCTTGGGGCCAAGCAGCTTTGGCAGGCGTATCTGGACTGCTGAGCGAAGGTTCAGACATGGCCTCCAAGACTCCGCGGAATGCGCTCTCTGTGGTCAGGATCCTGAGACCGTTGATCATCTGCTGGCCTCCTGCGTGTTCTCCAGGGAGCTTTGGTACCGCTTCCTGCACCGTCTTGGTTGGGGTGCCATCGCACCGCTGCAAGGTGCCCAGCTCTCTGACTGGTGGCTGGCCAGTAGAGACCTTGTGCCGTCTGCTGCTCGGAAAGGCTTCGACTCGGCGGTGCTTCTCCTCTCCTGGAGCATTTGGAAAGAACGGAATTCACGCACCTTCAATCGTCTCTGTGCCTCGGTCTCGCAGGTTCTGCAACGTGTCCAGGAGGAAGGGGACCTCTGGGTGGCAGCTGGTTTCTCTTCCGTTGCCTTGTTCCTGGTGGCAAGCGCCGGTGCCTAATGTCTGCAAGTTGCAAGTCGCTGTCCGTTCTCGCTTTCAGTCTTGTAATTTTTGCTTTGTTTCTTATGCTCCTGTTCAGTTGAGGCAGCTCGCCTTGCCTGGGTTGTACCTGTTTGTGTTGTTTGTGTTGTTGGACTTGCCGTTTCTCCTTAATGAAATACACGTGAAGTCGTGTTCTAGAAAAAAAAAAGATCAAGATGGAAGGCTCCATATTACACGTGGCATGCGTTGCCATTATTGGCAGCATGACTTGAAGAATTTTATGACCAAATTGTATTTATTTTCAGACACTATAACTCAGCAGTCAACTAGCTTGAAGCTGACAAAATAAACTATGCTATTACAATATTAGAGATATCAAGTCATTTAGCTTGTCAATACACATCACCAAATTTGGCATACCAGAAAAAGGAAAGCAAAATAATGTAATATACTCTCACTTAAAGATATGCGTAGAGGGATTAAATTTAATTACAAACATTTATATGCCACAATGTTTTAGTAAAAATATATAAAATCTAAAGTTAAAATCTTACAAACTTGTTATCTTGGAATATATACTTTAATTGGACATTAGTATTATTGATATGTGGTTTGCTAAGAGAATATTGCATGCTTAATAAAATAAATAAATATTTATCCTAATATATGCAATTTACTCGGTCTTTAAATTTAATAGTCTCAAAAGTGTGTAATATATATAGAAAAACATATAGCATACTTTATGGTAATTATTGAATTGTTTTTTAATAGCTTATGTTGGTTTTCATACGTTGATTTGAGAAATGTTAAAATTATTATTTTTTATAATTGTGGGGATGTAGATAACATAGATAGAAACTAAATTGACTTCTTTATTTCATCTTTCATTATAATGGAAAATATGGGCAATTAAAAAAATCATATTTACGGCTAATTTGCTTTATCGATCATAATGGCGTGTATGTGCTAATAATTTGTATGAAAATTTAGAGTTACTTTGGATTTTCTTTCATAAAAGCAATGCGTATAATTTACAAAAGAAATTTAGGGGTTATTTTACCTTTCATAACGGCAGAAGCTGATATGTAGTTAGATTCAATTTAGGAGGTTACTTTATGATTTTTTTTTTCAGAATGGCATAGGTGGACAATTCTTTTTTAAAAATAGAAGTCATTTGATGGCTATTATTAATAATGATAATTAAAGTCTACCAAATTAAAGGCTAAATAAATGTTCCAAATTGAAGGGATGTATGCGTATGCATGCTCCGCAGAGCTAGCTGGCGTCATGTGGCAGGTCACGGATAGTGGTATATATTGGATAGACAAGAAATTATAATAGTATGATTAGTATGATTCGAAAATAGATGAATCGTAGTGATATATCTCCAATCCATGAAAGTTGTATTGGGATCAATCTAATTAACATTTATTTTTAAAAGAGGAGGAGGTAAAACATAAAAAAAAAAAAAAAAAGGGCTGACAGAATCATCAGCATGCACCACGGTGCATATACGCTGACGACAAACGAAAAAAAAAAAAAAAAGCGAAGGGGGCAGCATATATGCATGCCAAGCTTTGCACGAAAGACGTACAAGGCCGCCCGCGCGAGAGAAACAAAGAAAAGAGGCCTCCCAATGCAACAAAGAAGGAAAGCACTGTCCATGCATGCATATATCGGATCAGATGCTCCAACAATGCAACGCAATGCAAGCAAAGGATCGTGTGCCTGGCTTGCGAGAGCTTTTGCTTTATGTTGCCTTTGGATTTGAAGGACTAACAAGGAGGAGGACACGACAACAGCTAGCTACCATCATCTTATCCATTCCATCATCGGCTTGCATTGGATCTTTCATTCCATCGGTTTCTTCCATTGGTGTGTACATTAAGCATCTATCTATCTGGGATATCGATCAAGACCAGATCAGTCTCCGTCATCTTCGATCATCTCCTCTTCCACAGATTCTAAAGGTACGGTGTGTACATTACCCATGTTTTCTTATAAAACGAGTCGGTCCTGCAACTAATTAAACACTCTCCGCTCCAATCGATCTCCCTGCTGCTTCGTCATTAAGCCTTGCATTAATTGGATCATTTAATTCAATTCCAGCGTCCAATCTATCTTTCTCCTGCGGTCGACCAACTCACTCTCCACCATCTTCATCTCCGACCCATCGATCTTAGCAGAAACTGAAGGTACGTAGCCAATTTCCATTACTATCTACTCCTACATACTGTAGTAGATAGATACTACTCCAATTAAGAAGCTGATCAGTGTTGTGTGTGTGTGCGCTTTGCATTATTGCTTGGTTGCCGTCTCAGATCGAAATAAAATAAAAATCGATGGAAGATCGTTGATGCTACACGTGCAAGTCTCAAAAATATAGGTATGCGCGCACGTAAATTATTACTCCTCCCTACTACTAGCTCAGTAGCTCTGATCGATCGACTCACTGACAGCTTAAACATATATAATAATGTTGGGTGCACGCCTGCCTTCATACAGGGAATAGAACGCACGTGCACGTTGCGGATCGGAGAGGTCGTCTTGGATTTGATGATCAAATATGCTAGCTGATTGATCGACTCATGCTCGATCATCATCATGGGTTAAGTAGACGAGAATCTGTCTGCGCACCCGAGTACTTCCTGTTGATATAATTTGCTTCTCTTGTACAGAAGCAGAGGAGTTTCACCATGGCACCAGTATTGAAGGTACCGCTACTCTCTGACTCTCATGTTTTATGCATACTAGGTAGATGCTCGTACGTTACAGTATGCTCGTACGTTACAGTGGGAACCAATACATAATACCACGATAACACGTGTGTTATATTGTTTCCTAAAACAGATACTGCAAACGTGATATTTGAAACATCAATATTACACAAATCTTAAAAAAAGATAATTAAAATGTAACTCCACATTTTGATGTGCAACTGAAACATCAACTTTATATTATTCATAATGTAACAACCTTGAAGGCATGCGACAACCTTGATGGCATGCGACATCCTTGATGCCAATCAGAGCCTCTAAGGTGTATTATGTAATGATGGCAAGGATATTTCATATTAGGTAACCGGAGAGATGGTGGAGCAACTGAAATAACTGACTGATGATGAACTACATATGAGAGGTGCCAGCTTGCCATAAAGCAGATAAATATGAAGTCACTAATCACATATTAATTGGATTGGCAAAACAATATATCAAATTTCTGAATGACAGGACCAATACTGGACAGCTGATAAAAATAGGAGAGATCAGTCATGTAAAGTATGCTGATTCAGTATTTCAGTTGACACATTATAAATTGCATATTGTTCAGGCGTTGATTTAGGACCAATAAGCGATGATTCAATCTATTAATAATCAACAAAAAGCTCACTGTACTTGACATGGCCAAACCTGAGTTTCCAAGGATTAGGAACTTCAGATTCCACCAACAGTTGACGCTGATGCAATTGAAGCTTGTAGAGTCTTTTCTATTGTTACCTAGGCGATGATTTAGGACCAATCAGCGATGATTCAATCTACTAATAATCAACAAAAAGCTCACTGTAGTTGACATAGTCAAACCTCAATTTCCAAGGATTAGGAACTTCAGTCCACCAACAGTTGATGCGCAATGATGCAATTGAAGCTTGAAGGGTCTTTTCTGTTGTCACCTACAATGCAAAAATTATGAATAACCTACAATGCTTTATTTTGGCCATATTCATGTATAATTTTTACATTTTTAAAATCATAAAATCCATATTCATGTCAGACCAGAAGACTCGGTTCAGAAAAAAATGGCAAGACAAGCAACTAACAAACTATATAATTTAAAAATTCAACAGGAAATGCTCTGATTGGAGAATTGAAAAATGAAAGTAAGTAGTTCTCGTTAGTATGAGACAACAAAGAACAAGCTCTGACCGCAGGAAGCAAAGTAACATGCATTGTTCAGCCATTCAATCCTACTATTGGTCATTCCCAGAATTACAAAACATCCTGAACAAAAGGGAGTGATGGCAAACCTGGATCTTTTGTTGTTGCCTCTCCAATTTCGCAACGACAAGTATAGGAGAAGCGCAGCGTCATTGTTGTGTCGAGGACACAAAGATGAGGCTAGGGCCACTGTTGCGTCGACCACACAAATCACTTGAATTCAGTTAACAACTTGAGCAGTCTAGAAGTCTGACATAACTGAATTAAAGAGATGACTGCATATAGCTAAATATCACCCATTAAAACCATAATCTGTAACGAAGTGAATATAGTCACAACATAAAAAGTCATACCTAGCAGAGTAAACAAAGGCAAGCACAACAGAATCCTTGTTAATATGAAGATCTGACTACTGACCAAAGAAAATAGGTTTTCTTTTTTATCAATTATTAAGTATTTTAGTTACCATACATTAGTAGCAACAAAGCTACTGTAAGATATCATGTACTATATATATGCATGAATGGTTAATTGTTAATAACCAGCCATGCCATGCTACCATCAGTTCCACTGCTCACCTCAAACTGACGAGGTCCTGCAGCCCCTGCAGAGCTGGGCTGAATTGCTATTGCAATGCCTTAACAAGTTATTCACTCTGGCCTCTGGGTAAGCAAACTCTGCAAATTGATGTTCAGTGCATTTTCCATTCTCAGCGATGATGGTGACATTCTGCATATCTGGAGCGGTTCTCCAGTCCATTCTAAAACTGACAACATAATACAGCCTATAATACAGCCATTGGTGGACCTCATTAATTTTTTCTTACATTGCTATCACCCCCATTTGTTTAACCAATAACATAATACAGCCTATAGATCGGTAGCCATTCTTGGATAAAAGGAAGAAAAGAAGACCCGCTAAAGAGTGCACATTTTTCCTTTGTGAATTAGCTCAGACATTAACTATTGTTTAGACAAAATTAACCTTTATAAATTAGCTTGAAAAGACTGCATCCTCAACTCCTTTGTGAATTAGATAGTTAATAGCAAGAGATTTCATAGGGCTTTCATAAAATCAATCAGGGAACTACTAAAAACAAAGAAATGGCACCAGATTAGTTTTCTAAGAATAGTCTAGATAAAGTTCCAAGTGCAATATTAAAGATAGGAGAAACCAAAAATATGGGGATACAGTCTTCGACACTATGACCAAAAACCATGAGTCAGGAATAGATATTGTCTAACCACAAGTCACTGCAAGATAGCCATATCGCTGATGCTAATGCCCTTTCAAAAATACCCTCAAAATACTTAATGGTTGACAGTCGAAAATGAATGGTAAAAAAACAGCTGGCTTGCTGCCCTATGACACAGCGGCTATAGGCTTGTGGATTAACATCGATGGATGAAGATGACTGCATAACCGGCCTTTAAGAAGTACCTGTATCACCAGGAAAAACGAAAATCAGTAGTTGAGATCGAGGTACTTACTATTCATCAAACTATGTTGTACTGGAAAGAGACTATTCATATTTTGAGTGAAAATATGGTTTGGTTTATTGTTTTTTAGCATATGCTAATTACCAGGGTCAAAACAAACCTTGAGAAATCAAAAGAAATATCTGTCAAAAAAAATTTAGCATGAAGGGAAAAGAAGGGTGGGCATACCTCTTGGGTGCTCGTCACCAACAACAAAGGGGCCTGAGGAAGACGTGATCCCCGGGTGTGCGTCGGCGGCACCTTCTCCTTCTAAGTGCTCCATCCAAGGAGCAGAGAATGACGAGCTTGGGATGTTCTTGCCGTGTCGGAATGGCCTTACTGCGGCAGCACGGGGACGGGCATGGCGTCGTTGTCGACATCCAGCTGCATCGGCGACGTGCGACTGCATGGATAGCCGATCCGGCCCAAATTCCCGTGACCAGGGCGACGGCGCGGGCGGGACGACAGCGGCGGCGGCGGCGACGGCGTGAGATGGGGCACGGCGGCCTTGGCGACGTGCAGCGGCACAGATAGGAACCCCGGCCCAAATTCCTGCGATGAGGCTGACGGCGTGGGAGAGGACGACAACGATGACAACATTGTTGGAGGGGGCCTGTGGAGAGTGGTATTTGCAGGGGAATAGATTGGGCGGTTCCACCGTGCTGTCGATTGAGCGTGGGATGGGAGTGCCGGGGGGTTATCTTGCGACGGAGCGAGCGAAATTCCTAGCAGTTTTTTTTCTTTACCAAATTTCCTTATATAAATGCTGAGTGGATCTTAACTAGCTATCTATCCCCACGTTCCAGAAAATCGATGCAATGGATGTTGTTGGTGCCAGAGAGGAAATACTGGATCTTATTCAGGGCAACCTCAAGAATAACATAATCTACTTTGATGGGTGGAGTGGCTTTGGGGCAACCACGGTTCTTAGGTCCATAGCACAAGCAGTTCCATCTATGAAATCTCCTCCTCCAAAGTTATGCTTTAGCAGAACCATTTACATTGATTGCTCAAGGTGGGAAAGTAAAAGGGTGATGCAGAGAACAATTGCAGAGCAGCTCGAACTTCATCAGAAGACCAAGGCCATGTTTGAGGAGCAGGACGACGAAGATGACTTCAATGGAGTGGATCATGGTTCTAGGGATGTGATACGACAAGTTTCAATAATGATTGACCAAACCCTCAGGGAAAGTAGATTTATGATGATTTTCATTAATGGGAGTACTGATGAGGTGGACCTAAGGGAATTTGGTATTCTCGAGTATTACAGCATAATAATATGGACGTTTGGAAGAAGGTTCATGAATACTCATGACTACAGAAGACTCGAAGATTTTGAAAGAGTTGCATATAATTTAAGATACACAGGCCTTTTCATTTATACTTTCACAGCCACCATTTTACCAAGCTCGTAGCTTAATGGACTGTTCTGTGAAGAGGCTGCCAGCGTAGTTGCACGCTATCCATTTATGCAGGACATGGACATAAGAATGGTCATAGATTGTTGTCGCTATGAGTTTTTCCTGCATCGCATTTTTCACAGCACCAGTGAGTTGGAGTGGGCAGCTCATGCTCCCAATTTTTTGATATGCGATGGGATCATTCAACAAGGGGATAGATCAAGGGAAATTGTCAATACATTGGATTCAGAAATAAATTTTAATGGTGATGATTCCAACCATGGTAAGGTGTTTGCTACGATGATGGAACATTCAGAGCCTTCTCATCTGCTAGTTGAAGATGAAGATGATGGCAATGTTGATAAATATAAAAAGAAGCCTTACCGTTGGATTTCTGTCACCTCAAAGAATAAGATATTTAATGACAACATGCAAACTATATTGGCAACGGCATCGTCAATCTTCCTATCATTTGACAGGACCAGTAGTGCATATATGTTACCAAATTCTGTGTTTAAACATTGCAGCACACTTGGCGTTCTAATTCTCTCCTGTTGTGCCTTCAGTTTTGTGTCCCCTCCTTTCCTCCACTGCAATACATTGAGATTTCTTGGGCTGAGAAACTGCACAGATCAGAATAATAATACAAGTGAACCTGAAGGAGGGCAATGTATCACTAACTGGACATTTCTGCATAGCTTGTGGGTGCTTGACCTGCGTTACACAGACTGGGGTGAGATCTTATCTAAGGAAAACATAGCTCTTATGGCTAATCTTACAGAACTAAACATACAAGGAGTTAGCAGGACCTGGCAATATATAGGTCAATTATTACAGAGAAGGCTACCTTATCTTCAAAGACTTCGGATAATCAAACCTGGAAATCAGGAAGAGATGACATCCTTGGACATAGACAACTCACTTGCAGATAAAAAACAGCTAGAAATACTTGATTTATCTAGTAATAGATACATGAAAAGCCTGTCGGGAAGCTTATCAGAGGCAAGCAAACTTCAAGTACTTGTTTTAGATGGTTGCGATGGGCTTGAGAATGTCGTGCTGCACAACTCCGCGCTAAGGTCATTCAGGATGGCTATGGATCAGCATCCCGTTGGACATCGACCGACAAGCTAACTCCAATGAGTTCTCGTCCAGAGTGTCCATCAGTTGTAGATAATAATGATGTCAGAGTCTCCAAAATATCTCTAGAAGGTTGCACATTGTTGGAGGATCTGTTCTTGCGTGGGCTTCCCAATCTGGAGGAGCTGGACCTTTCAGGATGTGCGATCAAGGTACTTGACTTTGGAGCTATGGTGGTGGATGTCCTGAGGCTCAAGCGACTCATCCTGCTAGGCTGTAGGAACCTTCGTGCAATAAAATGGGGCCCAAACATGCAACGACTGGAGTTGATCTGCATAGACACACGGTCTAGAGTTGGATATGCTCGACCGCCATCCCTTGGTGCCCAACAGAAATCCTTCCAGCTGCAGGTGCACGCAATCTTTGCAGATCCTAGGCTTGCTCGGTCCCTTTGGGCTCCCATAATGAGTGTAGATTCTCATTTCAGTATCAGCATCACCTCTTCAGCTACATGCATGGAGACTATTCAACCTGAAGCAACACCAAACAAGGAGGTGACTGGGTCCATTGATCGTCAACGACACTATGGCATAGCTGCTAGAGACATGTATCGTGACGTCTTTACCGAGGTTGGTAACAGCCCAATCCCGATACAGACCTTCCCGAAGGGCCCAACGGGACAACTGGATAGGCACATCGAGATTGGTGAGGGAAGCCATAGCATGCAGAGTGAAGTGGAGGCAAATCCTTATGGTGATAATTTGGCTTCATTGATGAGATGGTATACTGAATCCCTGCACGTGCATGATGTCTCGGCCTGGAGCAATACCATGCCTGCAGAATATTTTCGTTCCCTCAGGTACTGCCGTGTCGAGAGGTGCCCCAAGTTGCACTCCATCTTTCCTCCAGGCGCAGAGGATTGGAACGAGAAGTTGGAAACCATCTGGGCATCGGATCTCCTGATGGCTCGTTGTGTATGGAGCAAAGGGGTCTTCGATTTTTATTATCGCTTCAGAAGCCTACAACACTTGCACCTGCGCTGTTGTCCAAGCCTCCAGTTCGGGCTTGCGATGGGTGCGAGCCCCTCCTTCCCCAGCCTAGAGACCCTCCACATCATCCACTGCGGCAGCCTCAGGCATGTCTTCGTACCAAATGACGAGCAGTACCAGCATACAAGCGTCGAGTTCCCGAAGCTGACCACCATCCACCTGCACGACCTGCCGGCGCTGCAGCAGATATGCGAGGCCGCCGAGATGCTGGTGCCCGCACTAGAGACCATCAAGGTCAGGGGGAGCTGGAGCCTGCGTCAGCTACCGGCCTTGAAGGGCCGCAAGCCAAGCATGAGGAGGCCGGTCGTGGAGATGGAGAAGGATGTGTGGGACTCGCTGGAGTGGGACGGGGTGGATGCCGGCCACCACCCTTCCCTGTACGAGGTGCCGGTGCACTCACGCTACTACAAGAGGCGCATGCTCAGAACCACTGTCCTCAGGTAAGGTGATAATAAGTGCATAATAACTGTGTATCTTATATACGTGCATACATTGTTTTGTTGAGTGAATATAATCCGCCCTTGTTGACTTGTTGTACTAGCTAGGTAGGTAGACCAGTTAATTAATAATAAGGCATCTTACTTACCTTGCACCTATAAATTGGTTTGCTCCCTTGATCAACTCACTCTGCTGTCGACAGGTGATGGAAACTAACTCGATCATTCTCAAGCAAGTATGCATCTGCTGCAGCTGCTACTTCGGTTCCGTCGTCTATGGATATTGTTCTATATTGTTGTTGTTTGTCGTGTTGTGTGAAATTAAGGCCATGGAAGGGAAGGTACGGGGCTTCAGGTTAGCTCCCGCCTTTGATGACCTGCCGGCGTTTGCAGTCCTCTGTGTGTTTGGCTTGGTTTTGAAATAAGAAAGATGGCCAGGCGCCGCCTAGTAGGTGTCTGGTGTCTGCACGCCGGTGTCACCTGCCAGCCTGCATGTCTGCTTGATGTGAGTGTGCCTGTGTCTGTCTGCTACCCAGTCCAGCCTGTTTGAGAGGCAGGGATCAGATCGGTGACCATAGTAGTAGCTGAAGAGGCTGGTGATGCTTGTAATAAGAGGGCAAAGAGGTGTGTCTGCCCCTGTCGTGTGTGATTTGTTGGAATTGGAACATGTGTATGTATTGTATCTGATGGAACATATGTATGAATTGTATTGGTCCTGTGCGAGCTGTATTGGTGAACCATTAACCTACAATCTATGTATGTGATTTTGTGGTGTGAGCTGGATTGATTGATTTCTACATATGCTACATCTCTGCTTTGTGGCAGCACGTAGTCTGGTTAACTGAAACATTGACCATCAACACAACACAGGTGGTGATTAGGCTGGGACGGTTGCCTTTCATTACAACTAGTACCAGTTGTCTGTCCTCTTTGACACCTGCCTGTTCTCATGGTGGATGCATGCTAAAAGAACAGCACACCTTGATATCACTTCACGAACAAAGAGCTTCTGTTATGCATAGATGCCGTCTCACTCCACAGCACAAAATCACCAGCTAACTCCTTCAACTTCATAGCCCAAAATTAATAAAGTTGATTCCTGATAAGGCCCAACATACAGAAGCTTTCTTATGTACA
This sequence comes from Chrysopogon serrulatus, assembly GCA_015844335.1. Lineage (NCBI taxonomy): Eukaryota > Viridiplantae > Streptophyta > Magnoliopsida > Poales > Poaceae > Chrysopogon > Chrysopogon serrulatus. Next base: position 176,413 of record JADLZL010001672.1, on the reverse strand, counting down.
AACACAACACTGTAATTACTCTCCTTTCTTTGTAATAACTGAAGACTCCCCTGCATATATGGAGAAAGGCGATGGCCATGAAATTTGGACGGTCATCAGGTCTCAGTTTCTACAATTCAGAATTAGCAGGCCTCAATTCCTATAGCAGTCACTGACAATCACTTGGATCACACCACACTTACTGAGCCATAAAAACTCCAATAAACTTCAGTTCCATGCATTTATTATTCCACACCTAGACCATTTTTCAGAACTTGTTTCTGTGAACAAACACTAAACGTATTGATATATAAAACCGGTAATCTCGATAGAATGAAGCATCACACATCACATAATAGTTTCAATTTGATAAGTAAAGTACTCTAGTGTGTTTACGTCAAACGCACATTCTAAATATGGGTGTGGAAGTAATAGATCTGAGCACATTATTTTTTGTACTGCAGTTCCAGTGCTGCAAATCAAAGAGGGAAGATCTGCGTTGTTAAATTGTGTCAAAAACATATTCTGCTAGCACTTGCAGCTCAAAACTAAGCATGACAACTACAAGCTACGGCTTTTCAAAGATCAAATCAGATAATATGATTCTCAGACTGCAACTGTTGCATCTTCAGAAACCATGCTGATCCACAAGGCAAAAACCAAGAAACAACATGTGGACAGCCTCATTTGTCTAAGTGCATTCACCTGTCCCTCAGGTAGTACAGCTTAGCTTTCCTGACTTTCTTCCTGTCCAAGATCTTGATTTCTTTGATGTTTGGCGAGTAATTAAACAAAAAAAAAACAGAAAGTCGTATCAAGAAAATAGTCCAAGCAAATAGTTGATAGCTAATTAGAAGAAAGGCATGTGGTGGCCATTCAAAAAAATGAAAGATAACAGCAGCAGGTTACCATTCAAACATAAAACACAATTTGGTGAAACCTCCAGCCAATCTAGTATTGTATATGCAGCCACATGTAATGATATCTTTCCATGATTATGCTAGCTCTAAATATTAAAAGTTGAATGCTGAACAAAGCACAACGATCCTGACAATAAAAAAGGGAAAAAAAAATATAAACTACTAACAGAATTCTTTCAATGTATTTGTTCCCATGAAAAAATGCAGAGCAATGAATTCAGAACAACTGGGGTATGAACACACTGGATGACGTGTTTCTGAAACTATAATATCCACTAGTACTAGAATACTGCTAATAGAGCACAAGAAGTTATATCCATCATTCTGCAAAATGGCCAATCTGCCTACTGTTCGGTGTGTCATCATTAACTGCTGCTATTGGGGAAAAGGGAGACAGTTTTGAGGGAACCGTGGCAGGCGGAGTGACTGCGCTGGTGCGGCGCCTTGGCTCCATCGCGCGTGCCTCTCAGTCTGACGAGCTCGAGGCGGCCAACGAGACGTCGCCAGCGGCGACGGAAAGCAGAGGAGTTTGCATCCCCAAGGCAGAAGGGGTCGCAAAAAGGAAAACCAAAAAAATGGAGGGGCGGGTGGTGTTGGGGGAGAGAGGATGACAGTCGACAGGATAAAAGCCTGACTTCTGACGTGACGGTGAATACGATATATGTCAGCGTATTCAAAATGGGTGCTCGGCTGGCTGGAGCTGGCTGAAAAATGTCTCACGGAGTACTGTAGCGCTGGCTGGAAATTGTCTCACGGAGTACTGTTCGCTCCAGCCAGCCGAATACACCCAATGTTTTTTTTTCTGTATTACAGGAGTAAAAGGTAGATGAGCACGATCTCCAAATGGACCATCCAACGGGTGCATGCAAGAGAGCATGTGCCCTGCAGAGCAAATTTACTTTCTCTGCTCTGGTCTCTACTGCTGCTCTCGTCGTCAGGTCCGGCAAGTCACGGGACGGCGCATCCCCGACGAGCTCCGTGGCCGGTGTCTCAACTGCTTATCCTGGACACACCGCGTGGCGACATGCCACCTCCCGTGCCGGTGCCTACGCTGCAATGGGTTGCACCACATGGCCCGTGACTGTAAGCGTCCGTGAACGGTTCCTGCTCCGGGGGATGCCGGCGACGGGAGCCACCAGCGTCGGCGCTGTGGCGCGCAGGCTGGTCGTCGACCTCTGCATGCTTCTAGTGGCGCTATCCTAGGACGGTCGCTCTCCCAGGGTTGTTCCAAGTCGCGGGCATCGTGCCGGGCCGCTTCGCCGCCGCGACAGCTCTGGCTGGCACTTCCTCCCAGGGGGGTCGTGGCAGGGCTCGTGGAAGTTCGGGAAGGTCGGGCGTGCACTGGACAGATCGTGCCCCAGGTCTCCTGGGCCTTGTGCAGAGCAACTGCTTCCTTCGCTTGACACATGTGGGGTGGTTCTTGGCGAGCACTCAGTGGAAGCCGAAGCCTACCCTACGCCGGACGGGACGTGATTGATGATCCAATGATATGATGGTGGAGGTCCTTGCCTCGCTCCCTATCATCCTGGCAGATGGTGCACTGACATTGGGGCCTTCGTCTCCCGTGCTGCCTGCTCCCATGGAGCACGAAGCCCCACCATCTTCGCCTATATGCAGGGCTGTGGGTCATCGCACACGGATGGGCAGGCTTCGGATGTACCGAGCCCTGCTATCCAGCGATCAACTTCTACGCGCTCCACAGCTGTGCCCATGGCCGACGATGTGGCCCAGGTCGTGACCCCAACCGCTCAGCCTGCAGCGGCTGCTGCTGGATCAACTGTAGTGCCTGCGGCCTCCTTGCAGAGCCTCATCGCATCCCTGAAGTTACCACTGGAGGAACCGTTGATTGCATCCTCACCGCGCCGACGTGTATCGCGTCTTGACTCCGTGTTCATCCCAAGGCGCAGTGACAGGTTAGCCGCCAAGTAAATCCACCGCGACCCCAGCCCGGAGAAGCAAGCGAAGCGTGTCCTCCTCAACAAGTGGACACGCTGGCCTCCGAACGGATCGCTGACTCCGGATGCGGGCATTGCGGCAAAGTTTCATGAAACGTTTGTCGAGCTGCTCTCCGCCTCCAAGCAGGCTGCCATGCGGGAGCAGTTCCCGATGGCTGCAATGCGTGAGGGTAGGGTGCTGCCCGTGTCAGATTGAGCTTGTCTAGCGGGCAGCACTAACACATCTCTATATGGTCATTCAGTTAGTTTCTTAGTCAGTCAAATCAGTTGGCTTTCCACCGCCTCGCGGTGCATTTTGTTTGTGTTTTAACCCAATCACTAATGGCTACTCGCTGTGATGTGATGTAGAGCGTGTATGTTTCTAAACTTCTTAATGAAACACATGCTAAGCATGTTCTAGAAAAAAAGGTGTTCCCCTAGACCAGCAGCGCCTTCTCTTCGCTGTGAAGCAACTTGAGGATGGCCGCACGCTTGCTGATTACAGCATCCATAAGGAGTCCACCCTGCACCTTTCCTTACGCCTACGCGGTGGCATGCAGATTTTCGTGAGGACCCTTTCTTACAAGATAACCCTTAAGGTTGATGCATCTGACAGATAGAAAGTGTCAAGGCAATGATTTAGGGTGAGACTGAACGCACTGGGTCCGGTAAACTATCCGGTACACATCCACGTCAGGCAATATGGCGGAAGACATCCTGCAGCACACACGGAAAACCATCCTGGAAGCATGTGCCTTCCTCCAAATTCACCGGCATGAGACCATGCAGTGGGTGAGAGAGAGGAAAGAACATGCAGCGGGTCCTGCTTTTTACAAGAAACAAAAGATGTTATAACTCGAAAACCAAAAAACCAAATTAAATTCTGATTGCACCATTAAACTCGTTCAATAAATCCTTCAAAACAAGATTTCACATGAATATATTTGGATAAAATTTATAGAGGATGACAAGTGGGGGGTCACTGTTAGTAGTTGGTATAGTGAATGATGGGTGCGGAAGAAACGTGTATAGTGGAGAGAATCTTGATGACCATGACATATAGAGGATAAAAATAGAGAATGATGAGTGCGGATAGCTTAAGGAGGGTGTTCTCCTAGACCAGCAACTGCTCATCTTTGCTGACAAGCAGCTTTTGGACTGGCACACACTAGCCGATTATGGCGTTCAGAATGGGTCCACCCTGCATCTTGTCCTTCGTCGTCCACGTGCAGGTATGAAGATCTTTGTGGGACAGAAATTCAGCTCATTCTACCCAAATATCACCCTCGAGGTAGTCATCTAATACGATTGCCGTGTTAGGATTGATTTCCTCACGTTGAGACCCAACGGTCCTCATGATCTGCTCCTGATCGGGGAGCCCAGCCCAACTCATGGCTGGTGGGCCCCTGTCATACTGCGGATATAAAAGGAAGGGAGGCCGGGGCACTCTATACGAGGTTCACCGCCGCCAACACTCCCTTCCACAAAACCCTAATCCGATCCGAGGGCTGCAGCAAGTGACAGGAAGCCTGCCGCCGCCGCCACTGCGCAACCCGACGCTCCTCTTCACCGACCATCGTTGCCCGTGCGCAACCCATGGCGGACTCCAGCGATTCTGCACCTAAGGCCGATGGTCCTTACTCATCCCCTAATTCCATTTGCATTGCTATACATGTAGATTAGATCGTGTACTAGATTATGTATGCACCACTTCTACTCTAAGTTAGTTTCCCCGGCTAATCTACTGCTAAGTGATCCTACGCTAGTATTCTATCAATGGTATCAGTCGCCTAATTAGTTAGTGGATTAGATCGGGCTTAGATCCGTACTTAGAAACCCTAATCTAGGGTTAGCCGCTGAGCGACATGTCAAGAGCATCGTCCCGGCCTACTAAGAAATTAGGAGGGGACTTCGATCCAAACCCTAACCCTAAGTTAATCCTGCGCGAAATCAGAAAGGGGAAGATCCATCGATCCAACCCTAACTCAGTCAAACCGAACCCTAAGAATCAAATCCGGACTGGGGAAGGAAGTCACCTACCTCACCGAAGAGCTGACCGCCGCCGGCGGGAAGCTTCACCCTGGCCGAGCCCTGCGCTCGCCGGTGGTCTACTACTTAGCGCGCGGCGGGTGCACTTGGCACCGCACGCGAAGCCCTCTCGACGGCGGCGTGCTCAGCCGAGGGCGAGCACGCTCGCCGGCGCGAAAAAGCTTCGCGGCGGCGCCACCTTCGCTGCCGTCGCCGTCACGTCGTCTTCGGGCCGATGCGGTTGCCGCCGAGAGCAAGAGGGAAAGGAGAGAAATGGGTTTAGGGTTTCAGCTCGGCGGCCTTGGTCGGTTTTGTTCCCCAGCGAAGAGGGCGGGCAGCCGTCCGATCTCCATCGACGGCTCAGATCCGCCGGCTCCTCATTTCTGGCGGTTTGAGCCCAGGCGCGTCCCGCCGCTTCGGCGAAATGGCGGCCTAGGCCCCACGTTGCGGCCTGGGTGCCGCTCGGCCTTCAGCGCCGCGCCGGCCGTAACAAGTCAGGTCGTCATTGCCGCCGAATACAAATTCGTTTTTCTCTTTTCTTTTTCCAGAAATAGTTCTTAGCATGTAAATTTTTGATCCCTTTTGATTTTCGATTAAATGTTGCTCCTATGTGACACTTTATTTAGAAATAAAATTAGTAATATTTCTGGAATTAAGTATTAGTTTATGTTAGTCATGTTTTTCCGCTTGCTTAGTAAGTTTATTTGCTCCTAAATTAAATTCGAACCAACGGGAGATTTAATTTTTGGGCAAATTTGAGAATTAGAAAATTTAATAATATTGTTATTTTTTGGACCAGCATTGATTATATCAATATTATAATTGTTTAGTCTATCGACTTATTTTGCATTATTTCTATTTTTTACCCAACGGTGATATAGATTTAATGTAAAGAGGATTGTATGTATTAATACTGATCAACGTTGTTTTAATACATGCAATTTTAATTTCAGTCATTTCTTTTGATTAAGTTTACTCACCATTCTTGTATCTAAATTTCAGGACTTACCAACTGGATTCAGCTGGTCACAAAGCTCAACGGGATAAACTATAAGGTGTGGCGTGAGCAGTATAAGTTAGCCCTTATCATGACTGACAATGACAAAGCTCTCAATGAACCATGCCCTAAGGAGCCTGAGGAGCCGGTCATTACAGAGAATGAGACTGATGCAGCGTTTGCTACACGCAAGCGTGAGCATGCGTCAGTGAGGATGTCCTATGACCTTGCTAAGAAAAAATGGGATAACTCCAATAAGAAATATCTGATATTGGCTAAGGCTACTATTTCAGAGCTCATTAGAGGGTCACTGCCTGAGTGTACCACCATCACTGAGTACTTAGAAAGGGTCAAGACCTAGTTTCATGGCACAACTAAGACACAAGCCAGTGTGCTTATCAGAGAGTTCATCAACAAGAAATACACTGGTGGTGGTGTTAGAGAGCACATACTGAGGATGAACACCTTGGCATCTAATCTCGCATCAATGAAGATGGTTCTTCTAGATGCATTTGTCGTTCATGTGATCATAGCTTCTTTGCTAAAGGAGTTTGAAGCCTTTGTTGTGCACTACAACATGGCACCTGAGGATTGGACCATTGAGAAGCTCCTTGGGCAAGCCACTCAGGAGGAGGAAAGACTTAAGGAATCACAGGGAGACTCTGCTCTCTTCGTGAAGTATAACAATAATAAAAAGTTCTACCATTAAAATGCCAGACCACAAGAAAAACCAAACTGGGATGGCAGCTCTTCCTCCAACACTCAGGCACCACACTCTCAGGGTAAGGCTCCTCAGAACCCTCAGACTCAAAATCCTCAGAACAACAATGGGCCTCAGGACTACAACAGGCCACAGAACCCGTACCGCAAGAAGCCCTGGCTAGCACCAGATCAGTGCATGTACTATGAAAAGACAGGCCACATGCAAAAAGATTGTCCTGGCTTCTTGAAGTACCTCAACAGGAATGGTGAGGACTTAGTTACACTTGTAGATGAATCCTTGTATATTAGTTATGATAAGTCTACTTGGTGGATTGACTCAGGTGCAACAATTCATGTTGCTAATTCTTTACAGGGATTCCATACGAGGAGAACTCTGCAAAGAGGAGAAAGAACAATTAAGGTGGTAAATGGAGTACAAGCCGACGTCGAAGCCACTGGTGATTTGTCTTTAGCATTATTAGATGGTTTTGTACTTAGGCTTTCTGATGTACTCTATGTTCCTTCTTTGCATCGAAACTTAATAAGTGTTAGTAAGTTAGATGATGATGGATTGGCCTGCCATTTTGGTAAAGGCAGATGTGAGATTTTTTTTTAATGATAAGTGTGTTGGTCTTGCCATCCGACAAGACAAACTTTATTTGTTATTAGTTTCTGAGAATGTTAATGCTATATCCATTGAGAATGAGAATGTTTGCTTGTCTATGAATGTAAATAGAAAGCGCAAGAAAATTCAGATTGACTCTTCAAAATTGTGGCATTGTAGATTAGGCCATATTTCAAGAGGGAGAATTGATATATTAGTCAAGGCTAAAATTCTTCCGCCATTACAACTCTCAGAATTAGATCAGTGTGTAGATTGTATTAAGGGTAAGTATGTTAGAAAAGTTAAGAAAGATGCCAAACGAAGTGCAGAGAATTTAGAAATAATTCACACAGACATTTGTGGTCCATTTCCTATTAAGAGTGTGGACGGTTATGATTCGTTTATAACTTTCACTGATGATTATTCGCGATTTGGCTATATTTATCCAATTAAAGAAAGATCAGAAGCTTTAGATAAGTTTAAGATATTTAAGGCAGAAGTAGAAAATTAGCATAATAAGAAGATTAAAATAGTAAGATCAGATCGTGGTGGGGAATATTATGGGCGACATACCCGTATATGGCCAAGTTCCAGGACCTTTTGCTAAGTTCCTTCAGGAAAATGGCATAGTTGCCCAGTATTCCATGCCAGGAGACCCTCAGCAGAATGGAGTGGCTGAGAGAAGAAACCATACCTTAATGGATATGGTAAGAAGCATGATCAGCTACTCCACACTACCAGTAAGTTTGTGGATGGAGGCGTTAAAAACCGCTATTCACATTCTTAATCGCGTACCAAGCAAATCAGTGCCCAAAACACCGTACGAGCTATAGATAGGCAGAGTACCATCACTTAAGCATTTAAGGGTGTGGGGCTGTCCTGCTGAGGCTAAGGTCTTTAACCCAAATTTAGGAAAATTAGATCGTAAGACAGTTAGTTGCCATTTCATTGGCTACCCAGACAGGTCAAAAGGTTACCGCTTTTATTGCCCTGACAGACATACTAAGTTTGTGGAAACCAGACACGCTGAGTTCTTAGAAGATGATTTGATCAGGGGGAGCAAGGTAGCACAGGAGATTAATTTAGAGGAGAAACAGGTTTATGCCCCTAATCCCATGCTTCAGGAACAATACTTTGTGTTACCTATAGCTGTTGCGCCAACTGTTTTAGACACTGTAGTGCCAGCACCTGTTGTTAGTTCTCCGTTGCTGACACCTAATGAGAATCCAGAACCTGTCCCTCAGGAGCCATTAGAACCACAGGTCAAGCATCAGGAGGAACAACAACAGCCCCACATAGCACCAAACGATCAGAATCCTAGAAGATCAGAAAGAGTTAGAAGATCAGCTATTTTAGATGATTATGAGGTTTACAAAACCGAAGAATTTCATATGGAGGATGATCCCACTACATATGAACAAGCCATGAGAAGCGAACACTCTGAGAAGTGGTTAGAAGCCATGAGAGATGAAATAAGATCCATGGATTCCAACAAAGTTTGGGAACTAATGGAAATCCCTAAGGGAGCTAAGAAGGTTGGTTGTAAATGGGTTTATAAAAGTAAGTATGACTCCTAGGGGAATGTTGAGAGGCATAAGGCGCGACTTGTGGCAAAAGGCTTTACTCAGAGAGAAGGAATTGATTACAATGAGACTTTCTCTCCGATCTCATGTAAAGATTCTTTTAGAATTATGATGGCACTAGTAGCATATTTTGATTTAGAACTGCATCAGATGGATGTTAAGACGGTATTGCTTAATGGGGATCTTAGGAAGATGTCTACATGGCACAACCGAAAGGTTTTGTCGTGGAAGGCAAAGAGAACATGGGGTGCGGACTAAGAAAGTCCATTTATGGGCTAAAACAAGCTTCAAGACTGTGGTATTTGAAGTTTGATAATACAATAAGAAAGTTTGGGTTTAAGGCAAATGTAGAGGACAATTGAGTTTATGTGAAGTTTAAGAATTCTAAGTTCATTTTCTTAGTCCTACATGTGGATGATATTTTGCTAGCAAGCAATGATGTCACTCTACTAATGGAAACCAAGAAGTTCTTGTCCTCGCATTTTGACATGGAAGATTTCGGTGGAGCCTCTTTTGTTCTGGGGATTGAGATTCACCATGATAGAAATAGAGGGGTATTAGGGCTATCACAAAAGGCATACATAGATAAGATTCTTAAGAAATATAGTATGCACAAGTGTAGTCCATCACCTACACCCATTGTCAAGGGCGATAAGTATGGAGAATATCAGTGTCCTAAGACTCAGATCGAGCTCGAGCAAATGAGATCAGTACCTTATGCTTCAGCTGTCGGAAGCTTACAATATGCTCAAATTTATACACGCCCTAACATAGCTTTTGTTACCGGGTTACTTGGTAGATATCAGAAAAATCCAGGTGTAGAACACTGAAAGTTAGTTAAGAAAGTCTTGCGTTATTTGCAAGGCACAAAAGGCTTCATGCTAAGTTATAGTAAGGCTGACTCCCTTGAGATAGTGGGGTTTTTGGATTCAGATTATGCGGGGGGTGAAAGGAAATCCACGTCAGGTTACATATTCACCCTCGCAGGTGGAGCCATATCGTGGAAAAGCTCCAAATAGACTTTCGTTATGTCGTCGATGATGTACGCTGAGTTCGTACCATGTTATGAGGCCTCGGGGCAGGTGAGTTGGCTTAAAAAGTTCTTGCCCAGATTAGGAGTGGTAGACAGCATTGAGAGACCACTTAAGTTATAATGCGACAATAATCCCGCAGTTGAATATGCTCACAACAATAAGTCAAGTGGTGCCGCCAAACACATTGACATTAAGTATTATGTTATGAAAGAAAAAGTTCAGGATCATGTCATAAGTCTGGAGCATATTAAGACAGAACATATGTTAGCGGATCCCCTCACAAAAGGCTTACCACCCAACGTGTTTAGAAAACACCTAGCCGGCATGGGGTTAAGGGAAAGCCTATGATTTCTGAACACTTAGGGCCCGTTAGTTAGAACTCTGTCTCAACTTAGAGAGGTACACTTTAGCCGTCAAATCCAATGGAAGATCTTTTCTATGACGATGAGACGCGCTCTACGAATCTCTTTATAATGAGGGGGAGCTAAGTGTCAAGTATTGAAGTTAAGATTAAGATAAGTTATTTAGATTAAGATAAGTGATTAGAAGAGATCAAGGGGGAGAATGTTAGGATTGATCTCCTCACGTTGAGACCCAACGGTCCTCAACGGACCCTGATCTGCTCCTGATCGGGGAGCCCAGCCCAACTCATGGCTGGTGGGCCCCTGTCACATTGCGGATATAAAAGGAAGGGAGGCCGGGGCACTCTATACGAGGTTCACCGCCGCCAACACTCCCTTCCACAAAACCCTAATCCGATCCGAGGGCTACAGCAAGTGACGGGAAGCCTGCCGCCGCCGCCACTGCGCAACCCGACGCTCCTCTTCACCGACCGTCGTTGCCCGTGCGCAACCCATGGCGGACTCCAGCTCTTCTGCACCTAAGGCCGATGGTCGTTACTCATCCCCTAATTCCATTTGCATTGCTGTACTTGTAGATTAGATCGTGTACTAGATTATGTATGCACCACTTCTACTCTAAGTTAGTTTCCCCGGCTAATCTACTGCTAAGTGTCAAAGAAATGATCCATGCCGAGGAAGGCATTCCTCTGGACAAGCAGCAACTTATATTTGATGGCAAGCGGCTTAAGGATAAACACACACTTGCCTATTACAATATTCACAATGAGTGCAGTCTGCACCTTGACTTTACAGTGCTGTCTGATAGCTTTCAGATTTTCGTGAAGACCATTGCTGGTAAGTACATTACCCTTGACGGGATGACATTGCGTGACACTGTTAACGATGTCAAGGCAAAGATTCACAGTAAGGAGGGTATTCTGCCAAGCCAATATCATATCTTCTTTGCTGGCAAGCAGCTTAAGGGTCAATACAAGCCGTTGCGCTCCTATGGTATCCGTCGCAGGTCCACCCTGTACCTTGGGCACAACCCGCATGGTGGCATGCAGGTCTTTCTGAAGCCCCTTGTTGGCAGGACCAAAGTTTTGGATGTTGCGCCCTCAGACACAATTGACAATGTGAAGGCCAAGATTCAAGATACAGAGGGAATTCCGTCAGACCAGCAGCGGCTCATCTTTGCAGGAAAGCAGCTTGAGGACCTGTGCATGCTGGCTGAATACAACATCCAGGACGGCTCCACCCTTCACCTTATCCTCCGCCTGCGTGGTGGCTTCTGATTTCTGAACTTGCTCTGGTGGGCTGGTTTGCATGCAAACCTTGTCGATACACTCACTGGAGGGACAATGTATCACTTTTGAGGTTGGAGTCATTAGATATGTAATATAGGTGACAATGTGAAGGCAAAGAGTCAGGACAAGGAGGACATGCAAAGAGTCAGGAGTAGTCAGGACCAGCAGTCCGGGCGAGCAAGCACCTCATTTTGGAAGGCAAGCAGCTTGAGGACAGGCTTGCTGCACTAATGGACTGCAGTATCCATGAGAATTCCACCCTCCACGTCAGCCTCGGCCTGCTTGTTGGATTCTCAAAACTTATGCTGCTGAGTTAGGTTTTATTAGGTCCTTCTGTGGTCTTGTCAGGTTGTAACAAGGACACGTGACTGATTGTCCGACCCTAGAACTAATTAAGCTTTCTTAAGTCGATAAAATCTCAGAATGGTATGCTTGAGGTGCTTGTGTTCTTTTATTTTTAGCAAACTGATTCATGCAGTGATCTGGTTGTGGTCTGCTGGTTGTTAGAGGTGCCCAAATCCAAATGTGAATCATGCACGGACGAGGCTGGCAGGCTCATTTTCTCTCGATGTAATTCTTCCCGTCGGCTCCCACCACCAACTTGGAGAACTTTGAAGAAAACAACAGTAGAAGTTGCGAGCCACATTATTATTTGCCCAAGAAGATCAGGATGCATGGAAAGTTCCATGTTATACATCGCATGCCTGCCTTAAGAAGAATTTTGCGATCAAATTCTATTTATTTTCAGACACTATAACTCAGCAGTCCTCTATAACTTGAAGCTGACAAAAATAAACAATGTTATTACTCGCTCTATTTCAAATTATAAGACATTTTGGCATAGACACTATGTTTGGATACATAGCTAAAACAACATATTTAGAAAATTCAAAACATTTTATAATTTGAAAACATTGTACCTTGTTAGAAACACATAGTTCCATGGAGTAGCCGCATGCATATTGCATAGAAAAATTATAATGTAGACATTATAATTTGGAAACATTATACCATGCTAGAAACGCATAGTTCAAAATAGAAGAGAACCATGGGAGGCACGGCTCGTGGCATATATTGGATAGAGAACAAATTGTAATAACATGGTTTTTTTTTTTTTGGTTGTGCCCATTTTTCATTAAAGAGAGAAGGTAATAGCATGGTTTGAAATAGACAAATTGTGGTATCCTTCCTTAGAGAAAGTTGTAATGGCATCAATCTAGTGAACCCTTGTTTTAAAAAGTTAGTGGGGGCAAAACAAAATAAAAGCAAAAAGCAAAAGGCTGATAGAATCATCACTTCATCAACACCACGATGGGATCTTAATTTTTTTCGACCCGCGCCTAGTAGCGAGTCTTCTCCCCGAGCTCCCCCAACGAGGCAACTCGGGGGCGTCCACCCCCGCCGCCACGAGCCCCCCCCCCTGTCTCCCCCTCCGGCCGCCGTCGCCGCCTTCCTGTCTTGCGGCCAGCGGCGGCCCATAAACGGACAACCGTCCGCTTCTCCCCGTCCTTCCCCCTTCCTCCTGCACCACCCCTCCTCCTCCCCCTTCGACTCCGGCGGCTCGGGTGGCCGGGCGGGGCGGATCCCGTCGCCCCGTGGCGGATCCGGCGCCTGCTGCTCCGGATCTGGGTTGCCATGGTGGTTGCGGCCTGCTATCCATTCCTCCACCCCTCCCCTCTCCTCTCCCGGCGTGCCGGGGCGGCCGGGCTGGCCGGTTCCGGGCTCCCGGCGGCCGACCTGCGGGGCTGGCTGCCGGGGCAGGGCTCCCGCTAGTCCGCGGCCTGTGGGCTTGGCGGCGGCCGCGACTGGCCGGGCCGGGGGGCGGGCTGGCTTGGGCGGGTGGCGGCCTGATCTGCTCGGGGCTGGCGGGCCGGCGGGGCCTCCTTGCGCCAGCGGGCCGACGGCCGTGGACGCAACTGCCTCCCGGCGGCCGGATCCGGCCGGCTACGGCCCCCCGGCGGCCGGGGCAGGAGCGGGTGGCTGGCGTGGGCCCCGGGCTCTCTGGCATCGGCTTCCCTTCTTCGCTCGTGGGCGGCCTATGCTGGTGCGGAGCCCCTAGGGCAGGCCCTCACTCGCCCGGGGGCGACCCGCCCATGCCCCTGGCGGTGCGTCGGGCGGGTTGTGCTCCGGCGGCTTGTGATGGCTGGCGTGCGGGGCTTGGCCAGAAGAGTACGCCGTCTCGCACCGTGGTGGTGTGGGCGGCTGCTCTGACGGTACGTCATCGACGCCATGGTGGCGTGGGTGGTGTCATCTCGCTCGTCCCATGGCATGACTTGGATGCATCGAGCTCCGGGCGAAAGCTCAGCCCGATGATGGTCGGGCGGATGACAGTGACGCCTTTGGCGTCACACCCTTCTTGAAGGCGTCGTCTTCGAGTCTCATGCTCTTGTCATCGACGCCGGATTCCAATCTCCTACAGCCCATCGCTTGTCTACTGCCGTGGTCGCTGTGCTGCGCCATTTGCGCTTCATGCTTTCCCTCGCTTTGGTTTGTCCAGCTGGTGTTTGTGGTTGTAGTAGTCGTCGTCTGTTGTCGCTAGGGCGGATGCTTCGCCGCCGGTGTCGCTTAGGCCCCCTCGCATGCAGATGCTTTGCTGCTGTGAGTGTGTCGGCCCCATCCGCGGATGCTTTGCCGCGTCGATGGTTGTTGTGCTTGGGCGGATGTTGCCGCCAGTGTTTAGGCCCCCTCCCTTGCTGATGCTTTGCTGCGGCGAGTGTGTCGGCCCCATCCGCGGATGCTTTGCCGCGTCGATGGTCTTCGTGCTTGGGCGGATACTTTACCGTCTGGATCTTCTAGCGGATGGTTTGCCGCTGTTATCTTCTACTACTTCACTTCACTGCTGGCCTCCAAAGTGTTGGGTTCTTTGTATTTGGTTCAGTTTGCTAGGGGATGTCAGGTGGAGGGTCCCCTCCCTCATGTTTCTTGCTTTCGTTCGTGTTGTGGGCTTTGTTGGTAATCCATGGATTACTTGCGAACCCTTTGTATCGGTTACTTTGCCGTTCTTCCGGCTCTTCTTCTTAATGAAAAACGCGTGAAGTCGCGATCTCGAAAAAAAAATCAACACCACGATGCATATATCTTGTGAGATGAGAACGAATAAAAGAAAGCAAAGGGGGCAGCTCATATATGCATGCCAAGCTTTGCAGGAAAGACAAATAAAGCGGCCTCCCAATGCAACAAAGAAAAGCAGTGTCCATGCATATGACATATCAGATGCTGCAACTAACAATGCAAGCAAGGGATCGTGCCTGGTTTGTGAGTGTGCTTTTGCTTTTTGTTGCCTTGTTGGATCGGCAACAGCTGCCTGCTACTTCATTCCAATTCTATCGGCTTCTTCCATTTGGTGGCATTCATGCACTGGCATCTTCATCTCCTCTCCTCTTCCGCAGAAATTAAAGGTACGATGTGGTATTATCCATTTGTTTTTGCATTAAAAAAAATCCATTTGTTTTCTTTTCAAACGAGTCGGTACTGCAACTAATATAAAACCTGTAACTCCAATCGATCTCCTTTTCTTGGTCAAGCGTCCAAGCATTGGATCGTGTTCAATTGATTCCAGCGTCCAAGCATCTTCATCTCCGTGTTCCTCTACTGCAGAAACTGAAGGTACCGTGTATGTGTACATATTATCCACGTTTTTTTTTAACTAATAACGAGTCGGCACGTTGCCAGTTTCATTATTATATTAAGAAACTCATTGGTGTTGTGTGCGTGCGGTGCGTGCTTTGCATTGCTTGTTTGCATGTGTTGGCACAAAATCTGCACCCTGCGCCAAGCACACAGCAAGCCGAAAAGCGTGACTTCAATCGGACAGCCGCACGGTTTGGAGATCCGGAAGCGTGCCAGTCAGTTTGACCTGAAAACTGACAAGGGACAAAGAAACTGTTAAATACAAAATCGGAACGTGTCGGATGAGACCAGCACAGTTCCGTATATATACGGCCCCGGCCACTTACTTTACGGCGACATACAGCTACAGAAGCCTGCGCCAATCATGCATACGATTCATTCGGCTAATATGAAGGTGAAACACGTAGCGTATTGATTGCCGAACATGCATGTGTAAGAAGACATGTTTGAACAAGTGAATAATTAACTATAAATTGAAGCATAACCAAGCTCGGCAGTACGGCCGACTTGGGGTCCATGAAGAAGGAACATACAAATTATCACGACTAAACTAATCAAAGACCTGCATCTGCCGCACGATACCCGATCCTGTCAAAGTCTAACTGCTTCTAACATGCAAGAACCCGCAACATGTAACAATCTAGATTGATCCAATTCGGCTATGTAAGCATACGATCTATTTATCATGATAATATAAGAGTAAAGAACGTTAGAGAGCAAATAGATCTATAAAATAAGAAGCCAAAACCGATCAAATCTAGATTGGGCAAAAGAGTGTTACAAATAACTAAAATATTAAAGTCATGCAACACGTGATATCTTAATGAATCTACTAGATCTTGCCAAATCTAATAGAGCCGATAACTAATCCTTAAACCAGATCCTAGCCTGCCGCACGACTCACGATCTAACTAAGAATCGATAACTATCTTGCCTCGCTAAGCTATCAAGCGGGCGCTTTGCCGCACGGCCATCTAGTCGAGATAGACAAAGCATAAGCAAAGACTTCTTGATCATCAAGTAGACGCCTGCCGCACGGCCATCCCATCGAGACGAACAAGACTACTTGCATCAAGATCTAAATCCACCGCATGATACTAGACATGATAGCAAGGTTGCCGGAACTTACGGAGGTCGACGGATCGATTGGCTCCTCTCGAAGAACTCGACGACACGACAAAAGGACTCGAAACGTGGCACGGGGCCGGTTGTATTGATTTGATTGTGAATCCTCTTTACAATGGTCGAGGGTCTATATTTATACCCTGGACATAACATGAATCCTAAGAGATTACGACGTACACAATATGTTAAAGGTAACTCAAAAGTATGGCGAGACTCTTGCTATAATTCTCCTCGGAGTCCTTGATCATCACGCTCTTCTCCTTCTATTCGGCTTCTTGCTCGCCACCTTTTGCTTTCCGAATGGAGCCACTGTCTACAAAGATAGCCGACCGCACCAATGCTTGCCGAATCACCCAGAGTCAATTGCACATACGCTTGCCGAATAGCTCAAGGTTAACCGACCGCATGCTCATTTGCCGAACGCGTTGGATTTCTTCTTTCTCATAGACTTTACCGAATCGGCCCACCTGTCATTGGTTTTTACCAAAATCCAGTGTTAACACATGCCCCCTCAATTTCGGGATAAAAGTAATTTTATTCCGGAATTGAACACAGACTCTTTTCTCATTTAGGTCAACACTGTTCAACTCCATAGCCGCCACTCAAAATCTGATTCTTCTTCGTTCTAGATTCGAGCCTACTTTTAATCCCCAATGGCGACCCTTGATGGAGTTCCAGAGGTATTTTTGATTCCTTTCAGGTATTCGGCAACTTTTCTTTGATCTTTCATCTTTTCTGATTCTCTTTCGGCCGTACTATCTTTTTGAAGGAGTACAAGGACGGATTTTTGATCCCTTATGCCCCCAATCCTGATTCGTACTTTTTGGGTCCGATGGGAGATTCCAACCCAATCGAATTTGTGGAGAAAGAAACTTCGAGAATCCCCTTCAAATCTGGAATTGCTCCTCCAAACAGATGGCCAAGCACTTTCAAAACCTGGCCCTTCTCTCCGATCTTTGGATGGCGGCAGTGGTACCAAAGGATGCTGAACAAGAGTAGCAGTCACTGGGACTCCCAGGATATCCAGCACTGCTTAGAGTTATCCCTTTCGGGAACACCTCGGAATGATTCTCTTCTGATAGCAGCTTCCCACTTCTGGTCCGATGCTACCAATGGTTTCATTTTTGGTCATGGCCCAATGTCTTTTACTTTGGCTGACATATTCATGATGACCGGCCTTAATGTGACAGAGCCAGATACCCTTCCAAATATAAGCACAATAGCAAACTGAAGGCGGTCAAATGAAGTGGATGGACCAAGTACATCCAAACGTATATGTCAACTGGTGCTGTGACTGACAAAGAATATAAGGCCTTTTTAAACATGTGGCTATGCAGATTCATGTTTTGTGGCAAATCCAATGAGCCAACTCTCAATCACATGGTGATGGCCGAGGAGCTGGCTGCAGGAACTTTAATTCCTCTAGGCAAATATCTTCTGGGAGCTGTCTATCACATGATGCATCAGATCATTGTTCAGATGCGTCAACATGGGGAAATTCATTGTGTAAATGGTCCCTGGTGGTTTGTGCAGATGTGGCTACAATTGTACATGCACCAGATAGTCTCCGTGGACCTTAACACTTTGGGTTTTCCTTCTGTCAATGATGATGAGGATGGCCAAATGAAAGAGAAAGCCTGTCAAACTTATGGAGAAGCAGCAGCTGCCATCACCATTGATATAGATCTTGGCCATCTATTCAAGCTATTCTTTAAGGGCTTCAATCATGTGATATGGCTCCCTTATAGAGAAAGTGACACTTTGACTCTGCCTTGCAAATTCAGCTATGAGTCCGGCCGCCGCATGGGGTTGCTACAAAGATCTTCAATTCTTTCATTAAGCCCCGTGTCTTGCCAGCAGAGTTCCATCATGGAAGGTTGCTGAATCCTTCCTATGAATTTTATAACCCAAACATGTGTGCCGTGCAATTGGGGGCGTGGGCAACGCCCCCAAGACTGTTTTTTTTTCTCAACCATCATAAGGCCCAGAGAGAATAGGAGATGAAATGGAGGCCAAAAGGGTTTTTGAGCTTGGATGGGATCTGCCCAGAATTCATGCCCTTACCTTTGGGATTAATAGAAGCTGCCCATCCTTTGTTTTCCTCTTGGTGGCAAGAATGGCGTGCTCATATTTTTAATATGCCTGTGCACCCTTTGTGTCAAGATTTATATGCTCAATTTGATTCTGACAGTGAGGTAACTTTCTTCATACTCTCGCCACCTCTTTTTTCGACTTTGTTTTTAATTTCAGTATTGTACTTGTCTTTTGCAGGACCCCGAGCCTACCCCTCCTTCACAAGTAGTCCAATATTACCGAAGCTGGACCCATCCCCCTCGCCTTTAGGTTTTAATGCTCCATCCCCGGCAACCCTCATGAAAACACCAAGAGCTCGGGGTACAGCTTCTTCTTCGAAAGGAGAAGGTAAGAGGAAAGCTATTACTGGATCAAGCAGAGATATTAATGTGCCCAGAAGAACAAGATCCAAGAAAGCTAAGCTCTCTCCCAAGGTATGCTCTCGGTCGGTTTTGTTCTGAACCATGATGGGGCTTATTTTACTTATTATATGTTTTCCTTCAGCCACAGGTCAGGCCTTCAAACTCAGCCAATGTGTTGAGAATTACTGAAACATCTTCTCAGGCTCCTGAAGATGTTGAAACTCAAAAGGAGAATGCAGAAATTCAAGAGTCCACTGGCCATACAGGTGATTACCTTCTTAACTGATTATTCCCCTTTTTACACCAAATGAACTGATTTTGCCACTTGATACTCAGAAGCAGATCATTCCCTGGATAAAATGGCAGAAGAATCTCCTCCTCATGCTTCTATTGATAGTGCAGAAATTCACAAGGCTATTGGTCATATTGGTAATAATGTTTTCTACACATTTTCTCTTCTTTCTTCTGTCAAGGTTTATCTACTGCACTTTGCATCTTATTATTTATTTTCAGATGATATCTTGGATGACATAGCAGAAGGATCTTCTCCTCATCAGGCTTCAAGTTCATCTTCTCTGGGCATTCAGCTAAGCCCTCGATCAAGCCAGGATAGGAATCAACCTGAAGAAGCTTCTGCACCAAAGGTAATACTTTATTCTATTGATCTCTCAAATAATTCTGATCAATCGGCTAATGGTTCTCCTTCTTAAAGGATGATGCTAAGCCGACTGTCAGCTACTCTTTCACCATCGAAGAGTACATTAATGAGGGTGGTGAAGAGGTTACTTCTCGGCCAGAGGTTATCGCCAGAGAACCAAGCTCGGCTAAAAGAGATATCCCTCTTCTTGGCCAAAGATATAAATGCTCTTGTTCAAGATGCGCACCCGGATAAGAGAACTGGTTGAGCTTATTGACCAAGATATCCCTCCAACTCTCAAGGTCTCTCTAGAATCTGCAACTCATCTTGATGATCACCTTGGCAAGGTCGGGAGAGCAAACAGGAATATAGCCTCTAGAGCTGCTCTGAATGATGATCTGACCAAAAAGCATCAAGTTAAAGAACTGCACTCTCGGATCCAGTACGCTAAGCGGTCTTTGGTAACTCTAGAACCTGAACTGGTAGCCATGGAGGATGAAAAGACCAGGTTGGAAGCTCAATTGGCTCAATTGAATATGAGAATCCAATCTCA
The DNA here is from genome assembly GCA_015844335.1 of Chrysopogon serrulatus. Lineage (NCBI taxonomy): Eukaryota > Viridiplantae > Streptophyta > Magnoliopsida > Poales > Poaceae > Chrysopogon > Chrysopogon serrulatus. Next base: position 156,604 of record JADLZL010001672.1, on the reverse strand, counting down.
CAAAGATAAAATTGCCACCTTGCCGAACTCTATAGATGCAGCCAAGACAAAGATATCATCTGTCATCAAGGAGCATCGGCCAGATCAAAACCAAAGCTTACCGAGAATCCGAGTTAGAAGATGATGACAGGAAGGTGCTAGAAGAAGTCACCGAATTAGGGATGATATCATAGACGCAATCAAACTGTTCTTAAATGAGTAAAACATTCGGCTTGTAACATGCTGTGATTTCTTAAACAATTGTATTCTTTGTTGTGCTTTGGTTTTTTCCATTCTTGTCTGACTGATGACATAGCCGAATGTTCTTAAGCCTCTCGAATAGACAGATGCGGCCATCATTCTCGATTTCCCGATCATAGGATTAGCCGATTCTTCCGAACCGTCGCTTTTCGATTTAGCCGAAGCTTGGCCCAGTCCGTAACGGCCCAAAAGAGAAGTAAACCCTACTTTGTCGTTTGGTATACTCCGAGTCGTGCGCCCACGAATTCCATTTTGGCCTATAAATAAAGCCCTCTTCCAAATTCCACCATCATCGCCGGTTAGCATTCATCATCATCTTCTCATCTTCTCGCCGAAACTTTTAGGAAGAAAAACCCCACCTCCAAATCACCAATGTCGAAGCCGGTGACCATGGGAAGCGCCCCTGGCGAGGGAGAGGCCGGAGGGAGTAGGCGCGGCGTCGGCAACGCCATAGGTAAGATTAATCTGCCATCTTCGTGTGTTCTTGTTCACTGTTCATCTTCTAACCCTTCGGTTCTTCCTCTTCCTCGGGCCGCGAGTCATCACGGGGGCAATACCATCTGCTGCCCCCAATGGTGGTGACTCAACCGGGCACCTCCACCAACCGGTGTCTGTCTCCCGGCTCCTCGAGTTCGTCGAGCTCTTCCGAGTCCGACAACTCATACAACGCCAACCCTTAGGGTCCGGCGGAGAACCCAGAGGGCGAGGACCCTTTATACATTCATGAGGAGGCGCCCGGTTCCGCAAGGAAAGGGATGAAGCCCGGACCGAGCTGGGCGACGTCTCCAAGCAGTTCGGCATTGCGCAAGCCGAATGGGAGGATCAGCGCAGCGCTTCTGCGACGCCATCACTGGTTCGGCATCCTTACATAGATTTCCTTTTCTCTCAATCCTCTTCGCTGTCTCGATTAACTTTTCATCTTTCAAACTCTCTGCGGAGAAACGATCGGTTGAAGGCAAAGCAGAACCCGGGCGGCCGACAAGGTGAATGCCCGGGAGAAACTCCCGAGGCACGCCTGGATGCCATGGATGGCCGTGTTGATCAGGCCGTCATCCAAGGTGTCCACCTTGGTGTGTCCCTCGGCCTGGCAAATATGTCCTCTCGCACCAACGAGGACTATTCTGCTCAGGCCGTTGGATTTGTAGAAGGTCATCCTCACGAGGTGGAGGACATCGAGGAGCAAATTGGAGCTCTACGGGGACCATGCTATTGCCCTTGGCGAATCCACCAATCCCCAATCTGTTCTTAATAAGTTGTTCCGGGAGTAGTTTTGTAACTAGGGATTGATCTGTGAATAATGAAATCATCTTCTCGAGATTGTGTCTTGTTTATGATTTTGTGTTGATCGCCAAATGAATGCCTTTCATTATCTTCTTTGATTCGAAGCAGTTCTTGAGTGATTTTCCCGAATGCAAAGTGACATCACTTTAGTCGATTAGATCTTAGTCTTACGCCACAAACGATTTGACGAGTCACCGAAAGCAAAGATCATTCGGGGATTTCATCTTTCTCTTTTCCCGATAAACCAACCCGGTCGAGAATGTTGAGGTCAACATAAGATCATTCGGTTATATTTTGAATCTGAAGGCGACACGAATCGTATCGGCTATTTACCAACTTCATATTTTTTTCACTAAAGGCGATGTTATCTCATCGGCCGCTTTGATTCAAATTCTCTTTACTGAACCAACTTCGATCTTTGGGGTAATATTTTTAAGATATCGTCCGTTGATAGCTCGTAAATTCTTCCCCAAACAAAGTCTTCAAAATATATGCATTGCCGCACGCATCTTTCTACCCGAAAGGGCCCCTTCCCAATTTGGAGACCACTTGCCGAATGCCCCCGTCTTTTGATCCAATCGGCAAGATAGTTTTCCAAACCAGGTCACCTTCAAGAATTGCTTTTCTCTAACTTTCTTGTTATAATATCGGGCAACACGTATTTTATTCTTCTCAATATTTTCCAATGCCTTGAGACGAATGAAATGTAAATCTTCAATTCATCTATCATCAAATTTGTATAATCTTCTTTTTTCCAAATCTTTTTTGCAACATAACTCTTCTTGAACCCGATTGCAATTCCCATGGTAAGACAAAGATGATGCCCGTAAACCAATTCGTAAGGAGATGTTCGAGTTGACCCATGACAAGCCATCCGATAAGCCCACAATGCTTCATTGAGAACCAAATGCCATCTCTTCGGTTTCTCATCAATCTTCTTTTTTGAATGATCTTGATCATAATCTTGTTGGATGCTTCAAGCTTGCCCATTGGCTTGTGCATAATAAGGAGAAGAATTATACAGACTTGATCCCCATGTCTTCGGCAAAGTCGCAAAATTCGAAGAGGTAAACTGGGTTCCTTGATCGGTTGTTATAGTTTGAGGGATTCCAAACCTATAAATTATATGCTCTTTAACAAAACTGATCATATTTTCTGATGTAACTTTCTTCAAAGGAATGGCTTCGACCCATTTAGCAAAATAATGCGTGGCCGGAGCACAAACTTATGCCCTTTGCTCGAAGGAGGATGTATCGACCAACCAAATCTATGCCCCATCCTCTAAATGGCCAAGGTTTGATTATTGGGTTCATAACGAATCTTTGGAGCCTTTTGAACATTGCCAAATTTTTGACAATCATGACACCCTTTATAATAATCAAAGCAATCTTCCAAAGAGTTGGCCAAAAATAACCAGTTCTCCGAATTATCCATTTCATTCGGTAAGGCGATTGATGTGCACCACATAATCCTTCATGCACTTCATAAATCACCCTTCTGGCCTCTTCTTGGCTTAGACACTTGAGCAATACTCCATCTATAGACTTGTAATACAAGTGATCATTGAGAAGGACGAACTTAAAGGCTTTGTACCTGAGCTTTCGGGTAACTTTCTGCGATGGATCCTTCAGATATTTGATGATTTCATGCCTCCAATCGCCAACCACCTGTTCAGCATCTGGAACATTCTCTCCTATAGTGAAGACTTCTTGATTTTCACGATATCTAGAAGCAGTTTGGGCCAACCTATTTGCTTCTTCATTATGCCCCCTAGGGATATGATGCAAGGTTGCTACCCGAAAGCTTTTTAGAAGTTCCCGGCATTCCTCATAGTATTCTCTTAGCGCGCGTCATTCCTACACTCATATTGGCCAATCAGCTGGTTGATCACCAGCTTCGAGTCTCCAAAGATTTCAACAAATGACGGCTTTTATCTCTACAAGAAGCCGAAGCCCTCTAAGCAACGCTTCATACTCGCTTGATTGTTAGTCACATGAAATTCAATGGGAATAGCATACTCAAAAGTTATTCCCCGTGGAGAAACTAATAGAATGCCAGCGCCCCCACCTTTGCTTTGCAGGATGAACCATCGAAAAATAGAGTCCAAGGTACAATGCCTACTATACTGTTTTGCTAAGGTCATGATGTTGCCTAATAAAATCAGCAATAATTTGACCCTTCACTTTGCTTTTTGCCGATTCGTATTTTAAATCAAATTCCGACAAAGCCAAAATCCATTTGCCAATTCTTCCATTCAAAATTGGCATTGACAACATATGCTTGATCACATCATGACTTGAAATAATCACGCATTCGGCTTTTAATAAATAATGCCGAAGCTTAGTACATGAGTAATACACACATAAGCACAATTTTTCCATAGCCGAATATCTTGTCTCTCGGGTCTAACAACTTTCGGTTAAGATAAGCTATGACTCGCTCCTTCCCTTCATACTCTTGCATGAGGACCGATCCTATCGTTAGGGTATCGGCCGCCACGCACAACTTGAAAGGCTTGTTAAGTTGTGGAGGTACCAAAACCGGTGGTGTCTTCATGTATTCTTTAATTTCATCAAAAGCCTTTTGTTGCACGTCACCCCATGCAAATTCTTGATTCCTCTTGAGCTTTAATAATGGAGAAAAGGGCAAGATTCTTTTCGATAAATTGAAATGAACCTTCTTACGAAATTGATCTTGCCGAGCAGGGGACTGTAATTCTGTGAGATTAGTTGGGGAACAACTTTATCTATTGCCTCCATGCTCTTCTTTCCAACTTCAATTCCTCCTTTATGAATAAGGAATCCCAAGAACTCACCACCGACACTCAAAAGCACATTTGTTTGGATTCATTTTCAAACCATGTTTTCTAGTGCATTTCAAAGTTCTTCTTAGATCAGCTAAATGTTTCTCATAGTCTTTAGATTTGACTACTACATCATCAATGTAGATCTCCACAATTTTGCCGATCAACTCATGAAATATGTAATTCATGGCTCTTTGATAAGTTGCACCGGCATTCTTCAATCCAAACGTCATTACAATCCATTCAAATAAACCAATGTGGCCGGGCATCTAAAAGCCGTTTTTGAAATATCTTCTATTGCCATGAAGATCTGATTATAGCCAACATTACCATCCATAAAACTAATGACTTCATACCCGGCTTTGCGTCTACTAACAAATCGGCAATTGGCATCGGATACCCATCCATTGGAGTGGCCTTGTTAAGATCTCTCAAGTCTATACAAACTCTCATCTTCCCATTCTTCTTGTAAACAGGGAACTATATTCGAAATCCAATCTGCGTACCTGCACGGCCGAATGAAGTTTGCTTCCAATAACCTTTCAATTTCCTTCTTCACATCGGCCAGTACCTCTTCTTTATAGATCTTCCTCGGAGGTTGTTTATAGGGTCGATACCCCGACTTAATAGGTAATCGATGCTCAACAATAGAACGATCTAGTCCAGCATCTCTCAGATAGTCCCAAGCAAAGCAATCTTTAAACTCCTTGAGAAGATTTACTAATTGCTCTCTACATTCGGACTCAAATTTGCACTAATGTACATCGGCCTTGATTTGGACTCATCACCAACATTTATCTCTTCTAATTTGTCGGCCGACATAAAACCGTGTCCCAACTTTCCTTTGTTGCCATCGATTGGGTTACCCATCAAAAATTGCTGTTCGAGCCAATCGCTTGGATCGGTTGTTGATCCTTGTTGAATACATTAACGGGACCTTCTTTCCATACTTTGCCGGAAAAACAATCAACACCATCATATTCCCAATAAGCTAGCTCGAAGCAGCCACACTTACCGAATCATCGGCATGTATGATCTCCACGTCATCCCCTATCCATTGAATAAGGATTTGGTGCATAGTTGAAGGAATACAGACAATTAGCATGAATCCGGTCTCTCCCAAGAAGCAAACTGTATGCCCCCTTGCCGTCAATGACGAAGAACGTAGTGATCGGGGTTTTAGACCCAATCATCAACTCAACATGCACGGCTCCTCGAGTGTCGGAAGGATTGCCCGACAAAGTCTCTAAGGATCATGTCGGTTTTAAGCAAATCTTCATCCGTCATCCCGAGCTTTCTAAACGTGGAATATGGCATTATATTGATAGCAGCTCCTCCATCAACAAACATCTTGGTCGAGGCTTCCCATTGACGTATCCTTTCACGTAAAGCGGTTTCAAGTGACGATGTTTGGCCGGCTTGTCAAAAGTCGCTTGTCGTGTTAGTATAAGGCGAGCCATTAGATCCTGAAACTCACTTTCATCAAAATCGAGTAAATCTCCTCTTGTACTTCTTGATTGTCGGGGAGCTATGAATTCTCGATGGGAGGAAGAAAGCCATGCATGCATCACCCGAAGGACCCTTCTCATCGGATTTCTTCTTTGGGCGCCATTCCTTCTTTTCTTCTGCGGCGCCTGTTCCAGCTCTTTGTTTCTTAATCGCTGCACTCTCCTCTTCCGACTTTTCCTCAACCCCTGGTGGGCACCATTGCCCTTTACGCCATCTATATCCATGAGTATTTCCTTCCTCATCGTATTCTTCGGGATGAACCCAATGCTGATCCGCGAATCTCTTCCTCCGATGATCAAAGTCATTTAATTTTATACGCCGATCGTCCTCGGGAAATTGAATTCCAAGTCTTTCATGGACTGGTCGGGCGGTTGACTCGAGACGCCTTTGTAGCCATAATCTTGATCACGCATTACGGGCAATTGTTTCTAGCAAACGACTTCAAGCCTTCATTCCAACAATGCTTAAAGAATGAACAACCCCAATAAGACTGTTCTAGTTCCCTCATGTGTTCTTTTTGTTCTCGGTGGTACATTTCTTCTTCATATCTCCACCGTTCTTCTAAGAACTTTCGTTCTTCATAATATTCTTGCTCTTGCCGCCTCGCCATTTATTCAAAGAAGATTCGTGATGTCACCCTTGGTCTAGACGTTTCACCTTTCTCGGTTCGGCTATTTTTGAACCGAACTTTCTCTTTAACTCTTCAGCGGTGATCTGTCGGTTGGGGTCTACAATGCTACTTTTCTTAGCTCTTTTCGATGTCAACACTTTCATTTTTCCCTTGCTTTTAGGGTCATCTGCAAAACCATTCCGACAGAAAAGAAATCATGTTCTCGAGGGAAAGGTTTGCCATCAATCTTCATCTTGCCATCAAATTTCAGATGCCCCTCTTGAATTGCCTTACGAATCCGAACTCAACACTCGGCAATCATTGATGGAGTGAGAATTAGTGTTATGATAACCACAATATCTCTTGTCTTTCACCCCTTCGGGGCGTAGCATGGGATGTCCCTCGGCGGCTTGATGCGTCCTTCCCTCACCAACAGATCAAAAAGCTTATCCGATTTGGAGACATCAAAATCGTAAGTCCCCTTTTTGTTGTTTCAGCCACCGCCGACTTACTTGGGTAGGCTCTTTATCCCAAGTCAACTTCAATTACAATTATTTCATCCTCATCCTCGTACTCGGTTGCTTCTTCCAGAAACTCGATACATCTCACTAGCAACATTACCCTTCGATAGCGGTTATCCCTCCCGAAACCCCGAGCCCGATTACTCATGACAGCTAATCTCCGAAAGAGTTGACCGAGATCATCAAATTCCATGCCGAACACTTCTCCCCGACATTCGACAAAGATCCCCGCTATTGCTATTTCGGGCAACCGATCGTCTGGTAAATTCGAGTGAGAAGCAAAGACTCTTAGTTTCTCCGAACCTGCGAAGATATTCTTGTGGTGTCTCATTAGCTTTACGCCTTAAACTGGTAAGGTCTACCAGCTTCTTTTCGGTAGTTCGGTGAAGAAATAAGCATGAAACTTCGTTTAAGTTCTGCCCAAGTACCAATAGAATCACCGGTAGAGAAGTAAACCGGTGAAAGCCGGGCCTGTGAGAGACAATGGAAAATACCGAATCCTCCAAGCTTCGTGCAGGGCGCCTCCCCAAGCCGTATCGGTATCGGCTAATATGCTCGTGGTACTTGTATCATCCCCACCAGAAAATTTGGTTAAGTCCGTTGGTGGCTTCACCCTTCTTTGGTAGTGCAACCCTGTTATACCATTCTCGGGTATGCGGACTTTGTATGAATAGGATTGATTCTTTGGCTTTAAGCCGAACTGATGTTGCATCATATCAGCCATCCTCTGCATGATTACGTCAATGTCTGTCTTCGGAGTTCCACGTGCTTGTCCTCCGGATGGTATTCCCTGCTGCACTTCTATATCCCGGATTTGGTAGAGCATCTAGAGCAAAGTATAGTCGGTGAACTCATGATATCCATCCCCATACATGTTCCTTTGTAACCCTTTTTTGATGCTTTGGAATATCTTGTATGCAGATTGCGGTACTCTTTTCAAGTAGTGCCAAACGCCACTTGACCGTAACTAGGAGGTGGTTGCTTTTCATGAGTCTCCACTTCATCTTTGTTAATCCCGGATGTTCCTGCATCTTCGGGTTGCTTCTCTTGATATTTTGGAATATTGAAAAGCACTGGTCCACGAATTGGTCCCACACCATCTTCAAAATACTTATCGCCCTCTTGGCCGAAAGTATTAGCCATGATTACTCGGAAAGTATTTAGAAAGGCCGTGTTGTGGTTTACGATGGTATCTCGCCAAGGCTTTATGGACCAAATCGATACCTTTTGAGCTTCTTCCTCTTGAGCAATCGGTTTGATGTGCAAGAAGAACTCTTGGCAATGATCGCTTACGAAAAACCTTGTTGCTCTTGTTTTTGGAGAAAGACATTAAGCATTTATGCTTGTATTGCTCGCATGCTTGCTCCAATTGTTGCTCTCAATTGGTCTGGCAACTCATCCGGCGTCACGTCCCGAACATGATTGTTATTGACGTCCGACATCTTGAATCGAGAGATTGTCCCACCGGGCGTGCCAAAAAGTGTGTTGGCACAAAATCTGCACCCTCAAGCGCCAAGCACACAAGCAAGCCGAAAAGCGTGACTTCAATCGGACAAACCGCACGGTTTGGAGATCCGAAGCGTGCCGCTTAGTTTGACCTGAAAACCGACAAGGGACAAAGAAATGTAAATATAAAATCGGAACGTGTCGGATGAGACCGCATAGTTCCGTATATACGGCCCCCCCCGAAGCCACTTACGGCGACATACATACAGCTACGAAGTTGCCGCCAATCATGCATACGATTCATTCGGCTAATATGAAGGTGAAACACGTAGCGTATTGATTGCCGAACATGCATGTGTAAGAAGACATGTTTGAACAAGTAAATAGTTAACTATAAATTGAAGCATAACCAAGCTCGGCAGTACGGCCGACTCGGGGTCCATGAAGAAGGAACATACAAATTATCACGACTAAACTAATCAAAGACCTGCATCTGCCGCACGATACCCGATCCTGTCAAAGTCTAACTGCTTCTAACATGCAAGAACCCGCAACATGTAACAATCTAGATTGATCCAATTCGGCTATGTAAGCATACGATCTATTTATCATGATAATATAAGAGTAAAGAACGTTAGAGAGCAAATAGATCTATAAAATAAGAAGCCGAAACCGATCAAATCTAGATTGGGCAAAAGAGTGTTACAAATAACTAAAATATTAAAGTCATGCAACACGTGATATCTTAATGAATCTACTAGATCTTGCCAAATCTAATAGAGCCGATAACTAATCCTTGAACCAGATCCTAGCCTTTGCCGCACGACTCACGATCTAACCAAGAATCGATAACTATCTTGCCTCGCTAAGCTATCAAGCGGGCGCCGCCGCCGCGGCCATCTAGTCGAGATAGACAAAGCATAAGCAAAGACTTCTTGATCATCAAGTAGACGCTGCCGCACGCGGCCATCCCATCGAGACGAACAAGACTACTTGCATCAAGATCTAAATCCACCGCATGATACTAGACATGATAGCAAGGTTGCGGAACTTACGGAGGTCGACGGATCGATTGGCTCCTCTCGAAGAACTTCGGCGACACGACAAAAGGGACTCGAAACGTGGCACGGGGCGGTTGTATTGATTTGATTGTGAATCCTCTTTACAATGGTCGAGGGTCTATATTTATACCCTGGACATAACATGAATACTAAGAGATTACGACGTACACAATATGTTAAAGGTAACTCAAAAGTATGGCGAGACTCTTGCTATAATTCTCCTCGAGTCCTTGATCATCACGCTCTTCTCCTTCTATTCGGCTTCTTGCTCGCCACCTTTTGCTTTCGAATGGAGCCACTTGTCTACAAAGATAGCCGACCGCACCAATGCTTGCCGAATCACCCAGAGTCAATTGCACATACGCTTGCCGAATAGCTCAAGGTTAACCGACCGCATGCTCATTTGCCGAACGCGTTGGATTTCTGCTTTCTCATAGACTTTACCGAATCGGCCCACCTGTCATTGGTTTTTACCAAAATCCAGTGTTAACAGCATGCTTTGCCGTCTCAGAATAAAATAAAAATCAATGGAAGTTCGTCGATGCTGCGTACGTGCGTGAAAAGTCTCAAAAATATATATACATTATCACTCATCCCTACTACTGGCACTGATCGACTCACTGACGAGTTATTAAACTATACTCCTATATACAGGGAATCGAATGCACTGCACTTTGGGGATCGGATAGGAGGCCTTCTTTCGATGCTGTCTGATAAGATTGATCCATCGATAATTGTCGTCTGCGCGTCTACTCCCCGTTGATATAATTTGTTCCTCTTGTATACTAGCAGAGGGGGTTTCATCATGGCACCAAATTTGAAGGTACCGCTACTCTCATGTTTTAATATATACAATTTCCTAGCTACTTTGTTTTCTTTACCAATCTCCTTATATAAACGCCGAGCGGCTCTTAACTAGCTAGCTGTCCCCACGTTCCAGGGAATCAAGGCAAGAGATGTCATTGGTGCCAGAGAGGAAATACTGGATCTTATTCAGGGGAACCTCAAGAACAACATAGTCTACTTTGATGGGTGGCATGGCTTTGGAGCTACCGTGGTTCTTAGGTCCATAGCACAAGCAGTTCCATCTATGAAATCTCCTCCTCTAAAGTTATGCTTTGGCAGAATCATTTACATTGATTGCTCAAGGTGGGAGAGTAAAAGGGTGATGCAGAGAAAAATTGCAGAGGAGCTGAAACTTGACCAGAAGACCATGACCATGTTTGAGGAGCAGGACAAGGAAGATGACTTCAATGGAGTGGATCATGGTTCTAGGGATGTGATAAGAGAAGTTTCAGAAATGATTCACCAAACCCTGGGGGGGAGTAAGTTTATGATGATTTTTATTAATGGGAGTGATGATGAGTTTGACCTAAGCGAATTTGGCATTCCAGGATATTATGGCGGTGCAATAATATGGACATTTAGAAGAAGGTTTGTGACTGTTTATGACTCTAACTATTTAAGTGATATTGAAACAGATGCAAATAAATTAAGACACACAGGCCTTTTCATTTATACCGGTTCTGAACCCACCAGTTTATCAAACTCAGAGCTTAATGTAGTGTTCTATGAAGAGGCTGCCAAAATAGTCGCTAGCTATCCATTTATGATGAATATCAACTTAACTATGATCAAACATTGTTGTCTCTATGGATTTTTCCTGCGCCGCAATTCTGGCAATACCTTTGGATTGGATTGGGCGGCCCATGTTCCCAACTTCTGGATATGTGATGGAATCATTCCGAGAAGAGGATAGAGCTAGGGAGATTAGAAATGCATTGGATTCAGAAATAAATTTTGCAGGTGATTATTCTATGCTTGGTGAGGTGTTTGCTAAGATGATGGAAGATTCAGAGTCTTCTCATCTGCTAGTTGAAGACAAAGATGATGGCAACATTGTCAAATATAAAAATCGGCCTTACCGTTGGATTTCTATCACCTCAAAGAATAAGGTACTTAAAGACAACATGCAAACTATACTTGTCAACGGCATCGTCAATCTTCCTATCATTTGACAAGATAGTATTGCACCAAGGTTACCAAATGCCTTATTTAAACAATGCAGCAGACTTGGTGTTCTAATTCTATCATATTGTGCCTTCGGTTTTGTATCACCTCCTTTTCTCCACTGCAATACATTAAGATTTCTTGGGTTGGACAACTGCACACATCAGAATAATACAAGTAGTGAACTTGAAGGAGAGGACTGTATCAACAAGTGGACATTTCTTCATAGCCTGTGTGTGCTTGACCTGCGTTACATGGACTGGGTTGAGATCTTATCTGAGAAAAACATAGATCTTATGGCTAATCTCACAGAACTAAACATACAAGGAGTTAGCAGGATGTGGCATTTTATGAATCAATTATTACAAAGAAGGCTACCTTACCTTCAAAGACTTCGGATAATCTAACGTACACAACAGGAAGAGACATCCATGGACATGGAGAACTCATTTGTGGATAAGAAAGAGCTGGAAATATTGGATTTGTCTGGTAACGGTGACATGAAAAGCCTACCGGGAAGCTTATCAGAGGCAAGCAAACTTCAAGTGCTTGTTCTAGATGGTTGCGATGGGCTTGAGAATGTTGTGCTGCACAACTCCTCGCTAAGGTCATTCAGTTTTGATGGATATGGACCAGCATCCCATTGGACATCAACCGGCAAGCTACCTCTAATGAGTTCTCGTCCAAAGCATCCATCTGCTGTAGATAAGAAGAATGTCAAAGTCTCGAAAATATCTCTAGAAGGTTGCACATTGTTGGAGGATCTGTTCTTGCATGGGCTTCCCAATCTGGAGGAGCTGGTTCAGGATGTGCGATCAAGGTACTTGATTTTGGAGCTATGGTGGTGGATGTCCTGAGTCTCAAGCGGCTCTTCCTGCTAGGATGTGAGAACCTTCACGCAATAAAATGGGGCAAATATGAGCAACGACTGAAGCTACTAGAGTTGATCTGCATAGACACACGGCCTAGAGTTGGATGTCCTCGGCCATCGTCCCTTTGCGCCGAACAGAAATCCTTCCAGCAGCAAGTGCACGCAATCTTTGTAGATGCTAGGCTTGCTCGGTCCCTAATGACTCTCATAAGTAATGCACCTTGCGTTGCCCGTTATTTCAAGATCAGCATCACCTCTTTAGCTGCATGCATGGAGACTATTCAACCTGAAGCAACACCAAACAAGGAGGTGACTGGGTCCATTGATCGTCAACGACACTATGACATACAGTGGCGGATCCAGGCCAAAATCCTTGGAGGGGCTGAACTTTATAGCCCAGCTGAGGAACACATGGCCCACAAAGGAATAGGGTCGTCTTCAACCTCTGTCCAGTGTACAGCCGCTCCTTCCTAAGCTCCAATGGCCGAACTTTTCATGGGGGGCTAAGGGGGGGCTCTACAGGCGCAGCCACGGTAGGGGGGCTGGAGCCCCCCCATCCCCCCCCTGTAGATCCGCCCCTGATGACATAGCTGCTAGAGACATGTATCTTGACGTCTTTACCGAGGTTGGTAACAGCCCAATCCCGATGCAGACCTTCCCGAACGGCCCAACGGGATAACTGGATATACATAATGAGATTGGTGATGGAAGCCGCAGCTTGCAGAGTGAGGTGGAGGCAGATCCTTATGGTGTTAATTTGGCTTCATTGATGAGACAGTATACTGAATCCCTGCACGTGCATGATGTCTCGACCTGGAGCAATACCATACCTGCCGCGTCGAGAGGTGCCCCAAGTTGCACGCCATCTTTCCTCCGGGCGCAGAGGATTGGAGCCAGAAGTTGGAAACCATCTGGGCATCGGATCTCCTGATGGCTCGTTGTGTATGGAGCGAAGGTGGCACCTACTTTAGAAGCCTACGTCACTTGCACTTGCGCTGCTGTCCAAGCCTCCAGTTCGGGCTTGCGATGGGTGGGATCCCCTCCTTCCCCAGCCTAGAGACCCTCCACATCATCCACTGCGACAGCCTTAGACATGTCTTCGTACCAAATGACGAGCTGTACCAGCCTACAAGCGTCAAGTTCCCGAAGCTGACCACCATCCACCTGCACGACCTGCCGGCGCTGCGGCAGATATGCGAGGCCGCCGAGATGCTGGCGCCCGTGCTGAAGACCATCAAGATCAGGGGATGCTGGAGCCTGCGCCGGTTGCCGGCCTTGAAGGTCCGCCAGCCAGGCATGAGGACGTGTGGGACGCGCTGGAGTGGGACGGCGTGGATGCCGGCCACCACCCTTCCCTGTACGAGGCGCCGGTGCACTCGCGCTACTACAAGAGGCATATGCTCAGAACCACCGTCCTTAGGTAAGGTGATAATAACTACATAGTATATCTTATATACGTGCGTACATTGTTTTTTGAGTGAATCTGCCCTTGTTGACTTGTTGTACTAGCTAGCTAGGTAGACCAGTTAATTAAGAATAAGGCATTTTATTTACCTTGCACCTATAAATTGGTTTGCTTCTTGATCTACTCACTCTGCTGTCGACAGGTGATGGAAACTAGCTCGATCATTCTCAAGCAAGTATGCATCTGCTGTAGCTGCTACTTCGGTTCCGTCGTCTGTGGGTTGTTCTCTATTGTTGTGTGCAAGGCCAGGGAGTTATGGGGCTTCAGGGTTAGCTCCTACCTTTGATGACCGGCCTGCCGGCCGAGTTGGCCAGCTGCCCCCGTTTGCAATTCTTTGTGTGTTTGGTTTGGTTTTGAAATAAGAAAGATGGCCAGGCGCCTAGTTGGTGCCTGGTGTCTGCACGCAGCATGCCGGTGTCACCTCCTGCATTTCTGCGTGTGTCAATTTGTGTTTCAGCTTGATGAACGATGAGTGTGCTGTGTGCCTGTGTCTGTCTGCTACCCGGTCCAGCCTGTTTGAGAGGCAGGGATCAGATCGGTGATCAGAGTAGTATCTCAAGGCTGATGCTTGTAATAATAAGAGGCGTGTGTGTACATCCGCCCCTGTCGTGTGTGATTACATTTGATGGAATGGAACATATGTATTTTATTGTATCTGATAGAACATATATGTATTGTATTGTATTGTATTGGTTGCGTGCGAGCCGTATTGGCGATGAACCATAAATCTAGTACAATCTATGTATATGATAAGAGTTTGTGGTGTGAGATTGATTGATTGATTTCTACACATGCTACATCTCTGCTTTGTAGCTGCACGCAGTCTTGTTAAGCAAAACACTGAGCATCAACATGACAATACAGGTGGTGATTAGGCTGCATGCTTGCCTTTCATTACAACTAACATGTACCAGTTGCCTCTCCTCTTTGACACCTGCTTGTCCTCATTGTGGGTGCATGCTAAGGCCTCCTGCCCTCCTTGATATCATTTCACCAACAGAGAGTTTCTGTGATATATATATGTCGTCTTACTCCAAAATCACCCGCTGCCTCTCTTTCAACTCCCTAGCCCAAAATCAACAATGTTGATAACTGATAAAGGCCGACATATAGATGCTTTCTTATGTACAAACACAGCACTGCAATTATTCTCCTTTCTTTGTAATAACTGAAGGCTCCCCTGCATACAGAGAAAGGCGACGGCCATGAGGTTTGGACGATTACCAGGCCTCAGTTTTTAAAGCTCAGAATTAGCCGACCTCAATTGCTACAATACCAGTCACTGATAATCACCTGGATTCGCACCACACATATACTGACTACTGAGCCTTGAAAACTCCAACAAAGTTCAGTTCCATGCATGGGTGTCCAAAGAGCTTATTATACCACTTGTTCACAACAGGTCAAGCTGGACAGAAACAGAAACGCCTAGACTATTCTTCAGAACAACAGATTTCTGTGAACAAACACTGGGCGGAAAGGAAGCATTGCATAATAATAGTTTCAATTTTGAACAAACACTGGACAGAAACGATTTGATGTATGAAGCCAACAATCTTGATAGCAGGAAGCATTGCATAATAATAGTTTCAATTTGGTCCTCTGGGCGGAAAGGATTCGTGGGCGCGGTGCTGTTCGAGCAGGCCGTGGGCCGGAGAGCCTGTTCGTGCCTTCTATTGGGCTGCTGCACTCCGACAACTCACTCCGGACGTCGTGGATCTTGTGCTGTCAGGGCCAGAGGCGAGCTCCTGTCGGATTCGGATGACTGCTCTGGTGCATCTGCACCTGCCGCTCCGGTGGTACACGCGTCGCCTGCTATGCCTGGATCGCCGGTGCCTGCCGTCGTCCCTCCCGCGCCGGGCAACGACGGTGCTGTTGCCCTTTGGTTTGATAGGCCTCTCTCGGCCTCCAAGCGTGAAGCTCTCGACGCCCTGTTCCCGCCTGAGCGGGCTACAATATATGGCTCCGCGTTGCTGGAGGCCAAACCGACAAATGCCGGGATGGCTGCTGCCAAGGATCCAAGAAGAGGCGAGCGTTTGGGTACAAGCAGGCTTCCGAAAGCCTTCGCCGTTCCTAGCTGTTTGGTCGCAAATTGGTGCTCTGTAATTAGGCCTATACTGTTTCCACCGATTTTCTTTTTCTCTTCTTTTTTCTTTCCTTCAAGAAGCTCTGTAAGTCATGGCTTAATGAAATACGTGCTTATTCAGCGCGGTCGCGAAAAAGAATATGTAAAGTATTCCGGCTTGTTTATGTCAAACGCACATCCTAAATAAGAGGGGTGAAATTAAGATAATAGACCTGAGCACGTTATTTTTTGCACTGACGTTACAGTGCTGCAAATCAAAGAGGAAGGATCCGCGCAAATCAAAGAGGAAGGATCCGCATTGTTAAACTTTGTCTCAGAAAACATATTCTGCTAGCACCTGCAGCTTGAAATCAAGCATGAAAATTGACAACTAGAAGCTATGGCTTTTCAAACATGGAACCAAACGAAGTGATTCTCAGTCTGCAACAGTTGCATCTTTACAAATCATGCTGATCTGATCAACACGGCAAAAATCCTAGAAACAACAAATTGAAAGCCTTATTTTTTTAAGTGTTCATCCTATCTCTGAGGTAATAGAGTTTAGCTTATTTCCTGACTTTCTTCTATGTCCACGATCTTGATTTCTTTGATGTTTGGAGAGTAACTGAACATGAAGGAAAAAGTTGCATCAAGAAAATAGTCCAAGCTAATGGTTGATAGCTAATTAGAAGAAAGGCATGTGGCCATTCAAATAATGAAATATGCATGTCATCTCAAGTCAATCTAGTACTCCCTCCATCCCAAATTATAAGACGTTTGACTTTTTTAACACCAAGTTTGACCACTCATCTTATTCAAAAAAATTTACAAAATATCACTTCTTTTTGCCATGACTTGCTTTATTAATACAAGTTCTTCAAAGTAACTGAAATTTGATTATTTTTGTGCAAATTTTTTGAATAAGGCGAGCGGTCAAACTTGGTGTCAAAAAAGTCAAATGTCTTATAATTTGGGATGGAGGGAGTATCATATTATAAGCTGGTGGCAAAGATGCATGGTCATAATATGTATTGATATCTTTCACGTTTAACTTGAAGCTATGCTAGCTGTAACTATTAAAATTTGAATGCTGTACAAGCACAAAGATCCTGATAACAAAAAAAGAAAAAAAATAAACTAGTACTTGCAGCATTCTTTCAGTGTATTTGCTCCCATGGCAGACGCAGAATATGGTACAATCTTAAAACAATTGAGGTAACTAGATGACGTGTTTATGAAACTATAAACTCGTACTGCATTCGTGGTCACATGGCTAGCTAGTTACTGAGAAATAAAGTAGGAGTATATATGATCATCAGCCTCTTTGGCCCTTTACACAAAGGAGAAAGAAAGAGAAAGGCAACAGATCGATGGGAATCAGCAAATATATGTTCAGAAAAAAGAAAAAGCTAGGAGGGTATAAAAAGCAAAGGGGCTCATGCATGGCATGCCAGGCTTTGGAGAAGAAGAAAAAAGAGAAAAAGACAAGCAGGGGAGAGAACGAAGCATAGCACCCTCGTGATCTCCTCCCAGGCTGCCAGCAGCAAGCAAGGGATCTTACGTAGCTGGTCTGTGATCGAGGGTCTGTGCTTTTGCTTTTGCTAGGCACTGCCTCTATGACCACCCCAGAGCTAATATAATAAGCCCACTCTCCCCCCTTGTTCGCCTTGGATGGATCATGGATGGTTCATTATTCCATCTGCCTTCCCATGTATTGCCAAGTATCTAGTATAATATAATCTGCGAGCGACGACCGACTCACTCTCCATCCTCTCCATGTCCGAGGATCCGGAGAAATTAAAGGTGTGTACATTATTGTCCCTCTCAATATTCAGAATTAGTTGGTCCATCAAATCCGTGCCGGCTATGGCGGACCACGGCCGCCGCGGCTGGCTGGCGCGAGCTCCCAGCCGGCCCTCCGTGCCCCCTCGCTCCTGCCCGAGGGAGGGCGCGGCGCCCCTGGGCGCCGTCCCAGTGGCTGCTACGGCCAGGGATCCGGCGAGCCCGCCCCGATCCAGGGCCGCCCGGGCTCCGGTGGGCGCGGTGGGCCTCTCCATCCGGGCATCCGGCCAAGGCCACGGTGCACGGCGTCCCCTCGTGCCCCGGTGTGGTGGTACTCGCTGCTGGCCGCGCGAGTCGGTCCTGGCGCCGCCGCTCAACCATGGCTGCCGTCTTTTGCTGGCCGACCGCCTGGCCGGGCTGTGGCTGGTTGCAGTAGCGGCCGCCTCGGGCGCTCGGGCGCAGCTAAAGCGTTCGTGCACTGCCTGGACACCGGCGATCCGGGTGACCTGTCAAGCCGCTGGTGGTGGCCAAGCAAGGCATGCTGCGTCGGTATGGAATCTGGGCGAAAGCCTTTTCCGGTTTTGCTCCGGTCCGGCGACGATGGCGCACCTGGCGTCATACCCCTCCTTGGAGGCATTGCTAAAGATTCTTCTAACTGCTCGGCGGAGCTGGTCTAGGGGCGAAAGCCCTGCCTTTCTTCGGCCTACGACAGTGGCGTCGTTGAACGTCACATTCCTTGTTGAAGGCGTCATTAAGAGCTCACCTGCCACCACCCCTTACCTCCATGCCACCTTAAACTCCTCCTGACTGCTCTTCCATTTCTCCCCTCTCCAGATCAACTACCCTCCTTTGTGGGGCATAAGCTGTTTGCTGGATGGAGTCTGCTGCCAGTCTTTGTTCTGATGCTCTCCAGGTTCCTTGATTGCATGTTCTCATATATGCCGGGATTGCGGGACCATGATCCCCTCTCTTGGATCTCCTCGTTCTCCAATCATCGGGCCACCGACCCTTGAGGCTTCCTCCCCTTAAGGGGCGTAGGTGGAAGGTGCTTGGATCCCGGATGAACTCCATAGAAGATGTACATCACGACTGTCGTCTATCATCTTAACTCGGTGCCTTACAATCGCTCGTGGAGTGGGGTTAATCAGAGCTTTGATTGTTGGTGGTGCAATGTTCGGCGTTCATCGACATGCCTCTGTCTAGGAGTTGTGCCTCCGTTGTTTCTCTCCTTCCTGCACAGGTTCTAACCAGCAAGCTACACTGATAGTGTTCTAGCTCTGCCTTTCTCCAGGATCCTTGATTGCCGTGTCTCACCAAATGCCGGTAACGAGACCATGGTCCCCTCTCTTGGATCTCCTCGCGCCCCTTTTGCTGGCCCTCCCTCCATTGAGGTCTCCTCCCCTTAATGGGCGTTGGTGGGCATCATTTGGGTCCTGGATGCGCTTCAAAGACATTGCAATCAAGACTGTCGTCTGTCATATTGACTCAATGCTTAACAGTCGCCGTTGGAATGGAGATCGCCGAAGTCTAGCCGCCTGGTGGTGGTGTTAGTTGGTGAACAACCTCATGCTTATCGTGGGAGTTCTCTGTTCCTCTTTCTGTGTTTTGTGGTTGTCCTCTGCTCGGTCTCATCACTACTGGAAACTTGAAATTCCCGACCAACGTCGGGCAACACTGGAATTACCCTGTCGAGCTAGCCCCGACGGTATTTTTATTTTCCCTGACGGTAAAAAAATTCATAACGATATTTTTACTTTTTATGACCATACGTACATTTTCATACCGATATTTTTATTTTCCCTGACGGTAGTGCACCGTGAGGGAATTTCAAGTTTCTAGTAGTGATGTTTGTTGTTTGTGTTGTTGGTGCTACATTGTAAGTGTGCATTCTCTGTTGTATCCTCCGAGCGGTAATGTTTTTACCACTCCAATGCAATATATTCAGGTGGGGAAATCTCCCCCCCCCCCCGGTGACTTGTCAAAAAAAAAATTTAAAGGATATAAGTATTAGTTATTACTTAATACATCTAACTAATAAAAAGAATTATTTGTATTAAATGATATGTTTTAATCTTTTATTTACTTTCTAATGTAATAGATATAATAGGTACTCTATAGTCTGTATCCAATTATCATAAATTTATTAATTACTTTTTTTTACAAGGGACGACAGATCAATATGCTTTTCATTCATATTCATATTTTTTTTTCCTTAAAGCATGGAACCTCTGTATATGTTAAATATGCAATAAGTTTCAAATCTTGGCATTAACAATGGTGATCCTTGGTGCATCACATATCTTATAAACTCATAAATCCAAATTTAGATTTCATGTTTGTTGTCTGGTACAGATTTCTTTTTTTTTTTGTCCTTGAGTTAAGTTGAAACTCTTGTGCTTATTTTACCTTTTATTAGATCTCATTTTTTATATTTTAAAATAAGGATTGTAGTAGCACTATATTGGTATGTGGCGTCGAGACAGTGCTCTCCAAGATAAGATCAGAAGAAGCAGACGACTAAACAAGTTTAAAAGCAAAGGTTCAGAAGCCTATCTAGCAATCCACGTAATGATGAATGAAGCGTGAAGAAGTTGCTTTGGACTGAGATTGTAGTACTACTTCTTGTAGCATTGTTTCAATAATGTCTCTGTTTCATTCCCATGGCAAATTAGTGCAAAATATGCACATGCTGTTCAGCTGAAATTATAAGCCGGCTGATACATCGAAACAATTGATTTGTTATAAGAGAAAAATACTGTTTGAACAATTGATAAGTCCGGCTGATAAGACAAGCAAACATGAACAAATTGAGTTTTGAAAACATATATAACTGTATGACGCATTTACAAAACTATAAACTCCCGTCGTACTTCATGGGCACATGGAGCTAGCTACATTGAAATAAACTAGGAGTGTATATATATGATCATCGACCTCTTTAGTGTTTAAACAAAGGAGAAAGAAAAAGAATGGCAACAGATGGGAATCAGCAAATATATGTTCAGAAAAAAGAAAAAAAAAGGCAAAGGGGGCTCATTCATGCCATGCCAGGCTTTGGAATGGAAGAATAAAAAAAATGGGGAAAAAAAAAAAGACAGGCCGGGGAGGGAGGGAACTAACTAATGAAGCAAAGCACCCTCCCAGGCTCCCACTTTGACCAACTCGTCACCCGAAAGTAACAACCAACGCAACGCTCTTTGCCTCCTCGGATCGCCTTGGTCCTTGGATGCATGGTTCATTATTCCATCCGCTGGTGACCAATTAAGCATCGTCGTCTGTGCTATGATATAATGATCTCCATGCGATTGCGATGCGATCAACCGACGACCAACCCCACTTGCTCGCTCTCCATCATCTCCATCTTGACGACGACGATCCGCAGGAGAAACTGAAGGTACGGTGTGTACACGTTTAATTAGTCTGCAAATAGTGTGCGTGGTGCATGCGTGATGCTTTAATTTGCTTGCATATAATTCCGTCTCTCTACTGCATGTGTACGGAAGATCTTGTTCGTTTCAGGTTATCAGCCATTATTGCAACGGCATATTTCTCTCACTAAACATTATTAGCTGTTTTAGCTTATCAACGGCTTATATTATGCATACGTAGTGATATTGTGCAGCATTATTATGTACAATTGATCAATATATATAATGCATGCATGCTCCCTCCGGCCGTCCAGGTTTCTAAATTCTAAGGTGGCAGCGTACGTAAATTTACAACAGCTCGATCTAGCCAGCAGGACCTTACGTCTCGAATCGATCTCATTATTCATTGGAATTATTGATTTATTGCATTATTATTGGTGGCACACCCAAGCATCTGTGATCTGTCTATCTATCTGAGCTGGGCCTGGGATCAACAAACTCCACCATGTTCCGCAGAAACTGAAAGGTACGATGTACGTTTGTACGTTATGATTATCCACGTGTTTTGTTTTAAATTAATAAGAAACTGATCATTAGTGGTGTTGTGCGCGCATGCTTGCATTGTTTGCTTGCTTGCGTCTCAAAATAAAATCAATGCTAGATCCTCATCGATATACTTGGCCATGTATACATGTTTGTGGGGCTTTCCATTACATATATGTTTTTTCAATAAAAAAGGTCCTAAGAAGCAATCCGTTGTACAAGAGTCTTCATGTCATCTCCCGCACCATTTGCTTGATTAGGATTAGGAAGAAGGTAGCATTTCAGCTCCTCCAGTGGCCAAGCATCGCCTTCACACAGGCCCGCACTGCTTCCACCATTGGCACAAGCATGCTCCACGCGCCACCGATGCCTACACGCGCCAACCTCGCCTCTGCCTCATATTGACTGGTGAAACAATGGCGGTGGTGCTACTTGCTCGCCTGTGCAGCGTTGGTCGATTGGGTGGGAACAACCGAAGAAGACCCAAATTGGCGCCCCTCTGTTTTTTTTTTAATGGGCGCGAGCACCTCCCACATTGGCTGGTTGAGCCTAAAGGCCGCCTGGGCTGCACCCCAGCTCAATATGGCAACGGGTACGCACCCGACGGGTACTGCTACCCCATACCCGCACCCGCTAAGTGGAAACTTTACCCATCGGGTTGCCGGTAGAAAAGTTCTCCCGTACCCGCACCCGCTCGGATAAATGCTACCCGATGGGTAACCCACACCCGATTTCACACCCACTGTATAGGAAGCTGGAAGTAGTAGAGTGCATATCAAAATGAAATCGAAGGTGATAAATATAGAAAAACAATGTACAAATGTATAGGTCCCAAAGACAAACAAAAATGCCCCCAAAAAAAGGCAATGACAAAGCCATACTATATTTTATTGTCTTGTGCGCGTAAATATGTGAAGAAACAAGTCGTGCTCAACCAATTTCAGTGTTTTTGGGCCTTTTGAGGTGAAACAATGTAAGAACATACAGTATATTTGACGGGTAAAATTTACCCACGGGTATACGGGTTTGGGTAGCATGCAGCCGTACCCGCACTCGCTTACCTGGTGGGTAGAGATTTTTGCCCATTAAGAAACCCGCAGGTGCTAATATCATTCCATGTCCGCCTTCTTATCAAGTAAAACCCATCGAGTACTCGGGTACCCATTGCCATCTTGAACCCCAGCTTCACTTGGCCTGACTAGCTCAGAAAACAAATGGCCGATATTCACAAAATCCTCTAGGTTTCCTTTAATTTCGGTGCATAAATTACTAGTATAGAATGTGTCTTGGGGACTTCTATATTTCAACCTTTAGGTCCTAATATTAACCTAATGTAAATATTTTTTTAGACGGTGGAAATAAAATAACTGGCCCCTGGTTTAAAAAGTTATGATGCATAACAATTACCCATGTAAACATTTCTGTTCACTAACTTGAGTTTACATCATACAAATTCACTTTTTTAGATCCTACAATTGTTTGGAAAACCAACATGTTCAATATGTTTGTTGCATGGAAATCTCTTTAATTAACATGCAATTTTTTATATTATTTTTTGCAATATTTATTATTGTATTTCCAACATGGCAAAAACCCGTGCAAACCATGGTAAAAAGTTGTCTAAATTCACCAAAAATCACACATGTACATGATATAATGATACACAACCTTGTAAAATATCTTATCCAAACTTAACTTCGTGTATAAGATATAAAAATAACAAATTCTAACAAATCATCCGGACAGCTTTCTGACTTAAAATTTATTATTTTTATATCTCATAAACGAAGTCGAGTTTGGACAAGATATTTTATAAAGTTGTGTATCATCATATCATCTACATGTATGGTTTTTTGGTGAATTTAGATAACTTTTTACTGTAGTTTGTACGAAGTTTTCACGAGAAGTTGGTTTGCACTAGATAGGTTCCTTTCTAAAATTCCAAAATCCACATCAATTAATATTTAATAATACATATATTTAGTATATATATAATAGAGGAACTACTACAGCAACTATGGCGGCTGTAGTAGTTACTTAGCCCCTCCTAATTTAGCTCAAGCAATCAGGCATTCACTGTGTGTTTGAGACCCAGTTGGCAACTTATGTATACAACCCATTTAGCTTTAGCCGTCTAGTCCGTTCGGCTGTCTCACGAGCAAAATGTCAAAGGTCGCTATGTCCTGCTCGTCTTGCTAACTCGCGCGCGGCTCATCGGTTCGCCTTCCTTGATTTTAGGCTTCACGCTCCACAGCGCTCCACCTCCATGCCTCTGCTCACTGCTCTATCCCCTTGCTCAGACTCGGAGACTGGCGGACGCGGACACAATTACTCGTCTATGCGAGACAGCGGCGGCGCCGCCGCCGACTAATCAGCTGATCAGATAATATTGACTCCGCATCGCACAGCAGGTAAAGTGCTACACTACTCCCTTGTCATCTTATCTAATCAATAATCCTTATCTAACTTCCACCTTTCTAATTTTAGATAATATGGATTTTTGCGAAATTGTTTGGTACTTTATATGGTGAAGGAACTGGTTGTATTAATTAGTAAGAATGAAATTATTAAGCCTATGATTTTGTTGCTAGTCGTAGAGCTAAATTTAAGTTGATAGCTATGTAATTTTGCCTTGATTAAGACGTGAGACAAGCTACTATTATACATGACTAAAACCATATTGCACAGCTATTGGTTCTGCCTTGCTTTGTTCATTGCCCCCCTTGTACTCTGGTTCTATGCTTTGCTTTGGTCATTGCCCCTAAACTTAAATCCTGGCCTACACTTCACCAGCATAGAGCTTTAGTGATACATGCCCGGCCATCTCTCCATAACTCAGGGGTGACAAGCCGTCGCCGTCCAAGACCTCGCCGTCCACCGCCACCCCTCCAGCCACTGCCGGCATCGTGCGGCGGCTACAAAATCACATCCTTTGACTATTAATCAATCACCACCAATACATCAGTATCATGTAGTGCAAGTGCTGGTATAAAGTTTTGAAGGGGGTCAAACCAAATAGACTCACCAGTCCCATACAAATACTGGTGTGCAGTCACGTAGTACGTGAGCACACCGATAACGATCACGGTACACATACCACATCAGCAAAAATGAAATTGAGACTCGTAAAAATTTCTAGTGCCCCTAAACTAGACAACGGCAAGGGCTTGATCAAAAGCTGTGGACTTAAGGGCTCTGACAAGAGAAGAACGAACCATCAGTTTCAATGATGATTCTTATCATACCATTGGTTGAGGTTGCATCTAGATCAGCTTTCCGACAAGCCAACTTCTATGCACCTTGGGCATAATGTACAACATCTATTGATCCAGCACCAGCCACGACTACATGTTTAACAAACTAAATAAATATTTTTTAGTATGTGGTTTGTTAAGAGAACATTTCATGTTTAATAAACTAAACAAATATTTATTCTAATATATGCAATTTACTCCATGGTGGAACACATACATTTAAGGTTACTTTAGATTTAATAGTTGCAGAAGCATGTAATAATATGGAAAAACAATTAGCATAGTTTATGGGTTTATGGTTATTAAATAGTTTTTTAATAGCTTATGTTGGTATACAAACGTTGATTTGAGAAGTAATTTCTTTTTTAATAATGGTGGGGTTGTAGGTACCTCTAGAAAGAAATTAAAGTGACTATTTTGTCTCACATTTCAGAATAATGGAAAATATAGGTAATTCAAAATCATATTTAGAGCTAATTTGCTTTATCTAGTATAATGGCATAGTTACTAATTTATATGTAAATTTAGGGCTACCTTGTATTTTCTTTCATAAAAGCTATGCACGTAATCTTAGGTACAAATCTAGCGTAATTGCAGAAGTTGATAGTTAGATGCAGATTTAGGGGTTACTTTATGATTTTTTAATGTCATGGGCAGATAATTCTTTTAGAAATTACTACCTCCGTCCTGATAGGTGCAACTCCTAGAATCCATTACCAGTCAAACTTTTTAAACTTTGACCAACTTTGTAGAAAAACATCATATCTATGATATAAAATGAGTATCTTATAAAAAATACGTTGCATGATAAATCTAATGGTATTAATTGGTACCATACATCTTAGTGTTTTTTTCTAGAAATTTGATTAAAATTTAAAAAGTTTAACTTAAGACAACTCTAGAAGTTGCAGTATTTAGGGACAAAGGGAGTAGAAGAGATCCAATGACCATTAGGCTAGTCTCAATTGTGAGTTTTATTTCGTTGTTTCTAAAACTGCCATATCACATAATTTCAAATGAAACTCGGATGAAGCTCTCACCATCAATGCATAGTTTCATTCTCTAGTTTCATATACATTTAATTTCATGACTCATAGAGATTTGGTACTCATGCCAAAAAAGTGTCATCTCTATAACACTTATTTCTTTTCTCTCTTCTTAAATATACTGTCATATCATCAAATATACTTATGTGGCAACGTATTTAATGCAAATAAAACTCGCATAAAACTCCCACTGAGACTGACCTTGATAATGATGATTAAATTCTACCAAATAATTAAAAAGCTAAATAAATGTTCCACATTAAAGGGATGCATGCGTACACCTACTCCACGGGGCCAGCTGGCAGTGTGTGGCAGGGTCACGGCCGATTATTGGAGGCAGGGTCACGGCCGGTTATTGGATAGAGAGGTATATCTCCAATCCACCAAAATTGTATTAATTGGCATCAATATAATT
Source organism: Chrysopogon serrulatus (assembly GCA_015844335.1). NCBI lineage: Eukaryota > Viridiplantae > Streptophyta > Magnoliopsida > Poales > Poaceae > Chrysopogon > Chrysopogon serrulatus. The sequence continues at coordinate 130,314 of JADLZL010001672.1, read as the reverse complement.
AATCCTTATTTTTAAAAGAGGAGGGGGTAAAACAAAAAAAAAATCAAAAGGCTGATAGAATCATCAGCACTATGATGCATATTGTTGATGAGAATGAAAAATAGCTCATACTATATGCCAATCTTTGCAGGAAAGACAAGGCTGGGCGGGCGCGCAAGAGAAACTAAAATAGCTTCAGCTAGTTAGCTAGCAAAGGATATATCCGGCCCTCTCTATTTCTATCCCCTGCTTCGTCTTGCATTGGATATCGATCGCCCGGCTTTGTTCTTCCATTGGTGGGGAGCAATATAATCAAGCATCTATCCGCAGGGATATCGATCGACCAACGACTCGGTCTCCATCATCTTCATCACCTCTCCTCTTCCGCAGAAACTAACTAAAGGTATCGTGTGTACATTATATATCCATGTTTTCTTTTAAAATGAGTCGGTACTGCAACTAAACCCTGTCCGCTCCAATCGATCTCGCAGCTGCATCGTCGTCATGCCTTGCATTAATTGGATCGTTTAATTCATTCCAGCGTCCAATCTATCTTTCTGGGATCGACCAACTCACTATCGACCATCTTCATCTCCGACCCAACTTAGCAGCAGAAACTAAAGGTATGCGTGATATAGGTATGCGTGCACTTAAATTATTACTCCTCCCTACTACTAGTACTGATCAACTCACTGACAGGTTAAACATATATAATAATGTTGTGTGCACGCCTACCTGCAGACAGGGAATCGAATGCACTGCACGTGCAGATCGGAGAGGTCGTCTTTGATGATCAAATATGCTAGCTGATTGATTGACTCATGCTCTATCATCACGGGTTAAGCAGACGTGAATCTGTCTGCGCACCCGTGTACTTCCTGTGTTGATATAATTTGCTTCTCTTGTACAGTAGCAGAGGAGTTTCACCATGGAACCAGTATTGGAGGTACTACTAATCTCTGACTCTCATGTTTTATGCATACTAGGTAGATGCTCGTACGTTGCAGTGGGAACGAATACATAATACTACGATAACACGTGTGTTATATTGTTTCCTAAAATAGATACTGCAATCGTGATATTTGAAACATAAATATTACACAAATCTTAAAGAAAGATAGTAATTAAAATGTAACTCCACATTTTGATGTGAAACTGAAACATCAATTTTATATTATTCATAATGTAACAACCTTGATGGCATGCTGAAGCCTTGATGCCAATCAGAGCCTCTGAGGTGTATTAAACTGTGTAATGATGACAAGTATTAGAAAAAACTGATGAAAAGCCTAAAACGTCAATTAATTTGAGTATGGAGGGAGTATTAGGTAACCGGAGAGATGGTGGAGCAACTGAAATAGCTGACTGATGATGAACTACATGTGAGAGGTGCCAGCTTGCCATAAAGCAGATAAATATGAAGTCACTATTCACATATTAATTGGATTGGCCAACCAATATACCAAATTTCTGAATGACAGGACCAATACTGGATAGCTGATAAAAATAGGAGAAACCAATCAGTCACGTAAAGTATGCTAATTCAGTATTTCAGTCGACACATTATAAATTGCATATTGTTCATGCGATGATTTAGGACCAATAAGCGATGATCCAATCTATTAATAATCAACAAAAAGCTCACTGTAGTTGACATGGCCAAACCTGAGTTTCCAAGGATTAGGGACTTCAGATTCCACCAGCAGTTGACGTGCAATGATGCAATTGAAGCTTGCTGTCTTTTCTGTTGTCACCTAGGCGATGATTTAGGACCAAGAAGCGATGATTCAATCTATTAATAATCAACAAAAAAGCTCACTGTAGTTGACATGGAACTTCAGTCCACCAACAGTTGACGCGCATGATGCAATTGAAGCTTGCAGAGTCTTTTCTGTTGTCACCTACAATGCAAAAATTATGAATAACCTACAATGCTTTATTTTGGCCATATTCATGTATAATTTTTACATTTTTAAAATCATAAAATCCATATTCATGTCAGACCAGAAGACTCGGTTCGGAAAAAAATGGCAAGCCAAGCAACTAATAAACTATACAATTTAAAAATTCAACAGGAAATGCTCTGATTGGAGAACTGAAAAATGAAAGTAAGTAGTTCTCTTTAGTATGAGACAACAAAGAACAAGCTGACCGCAGGAAGCAAAGTAACATGCATTATTCAGCCATTCAATCCTACTATTGGTCATTCCTAGAATTCCAAAACATCCTGAACAAAAGGGAGTGATGGCAAACCTGGATCTTTTGTTGTTGCCTCTTCAATTTCAGAACGACGAGTATAGGAGAAGTGCAGCGTCACTGTTGTGTCGAGGACACAAAGATGAGGACAGGGCCACTGTTGCGTCGACCACACAAATCACTTGAATTCAGTTAACAACTTCAGCAGTCTAGAAGTCTGACATAACTAAATTAAAGAGATGACTGCGTATAGCTAAATATCACCCATTAAAACCATAATCTGTAACGAAGTGAATATAGTCACAAAATAAAAAGTCATACCTAGCAGAGAGTAAAACAAAGGCAAGCACAACAGAATCCTTGTTAATATGAAGTTCTAACTACTGACCAAAGAAAACAGGTTTTTCTTTTTTGTCAGTTATTAAGTATTGTAGTTACCATATATTAGTAGCAACAAAGCTACTGTAAGGTATCATATACTATATATATGCGTGAATGATTAATTGTTAATGACCAGCCATGCCATGCTACCATCAGTTCCACTGCTCACCTCAAACTGACGAGGTCCTGCAGCCCCTGCAGAGCTGGGCTGAATTGCTGTTGCAATGCCTTAACAAGTTATTGACTCTGGCCTCTAGGTAAGCAAACTCTGCAAACTGATGGTAAGCAAACTCTGCAAATTGATGTTCATTCTCAGAGATGATGGTGACATTCTTCATATCTGGAGCAGTTCTCCGGTCCATTCTAAAACTGATAACATAATACAGCCTATAATACAGCCACTAGTGGACCTCATTAATTTTTTCTTACATTGCTATCACCCTCATTTGTTTAACCAATAACATAATACAGCCTATAGATCGGTAGCCATTCTTGGATAAAAGGAAGAAAAGAAGACCCGCTAAAGAGTGCACATAGTTCTTTTGTGAATTAGCTCAGACATTAACTATTGTTTAGACAAAATTAACCTTTATAAATTAGCTCGAAAAGACTGCATCCTCAACTCCTTTGTGAATTAGGTAGTTAATAGCAAGAGATTTCATAGGGCTTTCATAAAATCAATCAGGGAACTACTAAAAACAAAGAAATGGCACCAGATTAGTTTTCTAAGAACAGTCCAGATGAAGTTCCAGGTGCAATACCAAAGATAGGAGAAACCAAAATTATGGGGATATAGTCTTCGACACTATGACCAAAAACCATGGGTCAGGAATAGATATTGTCTAAGCACAAGTCAATGCAAGATAGCCACATCGCCGATGCTAACGCCCTTTCAAAAATACCCTCAAAGATACTTAATGGTTGACAGTCGAAAATGAATGGTAAAAAAACTGCTGGCTTGCTGCCCTATGACACAGCGGCTATAGGCTTGTGGATTAACATCGATGGATGAAGATGACTGCATAACCAGCCTTTATGAAGTACCTGTATCACCAGGAAAAATGAAAATCAGTAGTTAAGATCGAGGTACTTACTATTCATCAAACTGTGTTGTACTGGAAAGAGACTATTCATATTTTGAGTGAAAATATGGTTTGGTTTATTATTTTTTAGCATATGCTAATTACCAGGGTCAAAACAAACCTTGAGAAATCAAAAGGAATACCTTGAGAAACAAACCTTGAGAAGGGTGGGCATACCTACTGGGTGCTCGTCACCGACAAAGGGCCAGGGAATGACGGGCTTGGGATGTTCTTGCCGTGTCGGAGTGGCCTTGCTGCGGCAACACGGGACGGGCATGGCGCCGTTCGTCGACGCCTGGCTGCATCGGCGACGGCGACTGCATGGATAGCTGAACCGGCCCAAATTCCCGCGACCAGGGTGACGGCGCGGGCGAAGGACGACGGCGACGGCGAGAACGGCGGCGGCGGCAGCGACGACGGCGTGAGACGGGCACGGCGGCCTCGGCGACGTGCAGCGGCACGGATAGGAACCCTGGCCCAAATTCCTGCGACGAGGCTGACGGCTTGGGAGAGGACGACAGCGACGACAACGGCACGGGCGTGAGGACTGCAGAGGAAAGGGCGAGGCGAGAGCGAAGAGATCAAGATCCGGATCACTTGATTGGTGGAGAGTGGGTGAGCAAAATCACCCACGCACGAACAGAGCAACGCGGGAGCTTAAACATTGTTGGAGGGGGGGCCTGTGGGAATAGATTGGGCGGTTCCACCATGCTGCCGATTGAGCGTGGGAGTGCCGGGGGGTTATCTTGCGACGGAGCGAGCGAAATTCCTAGCAGTTTGTTTTCTTTACCAAATTTTTCCTTATATAAATGCCAAGCGGATCTTAACTAGCTATCTATCCCCACTATCCAGGAAATCTACGCAAGGGATGTTGCGGGTGCCAGAGAGGAAATAATGGATCTTATTCAGGGGAACCTCAAGAACAACATAATCTACTTTGATGGGTGGCGTGGCTTTGGAGCTACCGCGGTTCTTAGGTCCATAGCACAAGCAGTTCCATCTATGAAATCTCCTCCTCCAAAATTATGCTTTGGCAGAATCATTTACATTGATGGCTCAAGGTGGGAGAGTAAAAGGGCGATGCAGAGAAAAATTGTAGAGGAGCTGAAACTTGACCAGAAGACCATGGCCATGTTTGAGGAGCAGGACGAGGAAGATGACTTCGATGGAGTGGATCATGGATCTAGGGATGTGATACGAGAAGTTTCAGAAATGATTCACCAAACACTAGGGGGAAGTAGATTTATGATGATTTTTATTAATGGAAGTGATGATGAGGTTGACCTAAGTGAATTTGGCATTCCTTATTATGGCGGCACAGTAATATGGACATTTGGAAGAAGGCAAGTGACTATGTATATATACCGTGGGTTCCATAGTTTTGATGCACTAGCAGAGAATTTAAGACACACAGGCCTCTTCATTTATACTGAAAACACACACTTCAATCTATCAGACTCACAGAATAATGCATTGTTTCTTGAAGAGGCTGCCAACATAGTTGGTAGCTGTCCATTTATGATGAATATCAACTTAACTATGATCATACATTGTTGTCTCTATGGAATTTTCCTACACCGCAATTCTGGCAACACCTTTGGATTGGATTGGGCATCTCATGTTCCCAACTTCTGGATATGTGATGGACTCATTCCAGAACAGGATAGAGCTAGGGAGATTAGCAATGCATTGGATTCAAAAATAAATTTTGCAGGTGATGATTATCTGCTTGGTCAGCTGTGTGCTAAGATGATGGAAGATTCAGAGCCTTCATATCTGCTAGTTGAAGACAAAGATGATGGCTACGTTGACAAATATAAAAATCGGCCTTACCGTTGGATTTCTGTCACCTCAAAGAATAAAGTACTTAATGATAGCATGCAAACTATACTAGCAACGGCAACATCAATCTTCCTGTCATTTGATAATACTATTATTAGTGCACTAAGTTTACCAAATGGCTTGTTTAAAGAGTGCAGCAAACTTGGTGTCCTAGTTCTCTCCTATTGTGCCTTCAGTTTTGTATGCCCTCTTTTCCTCCACTGCAATACATTAAGGTTTCTTGGGTTGAGCAACTGCACACATCAGAATAATAATACAAGCAGTGAACTTGAAGGAGAGGACTGTATCATCATGTGGACATTTCTGCGTAGCCTTTGGGTGCTTGACCTGCGTTACATGGACTGGAGTGAGATCTTATCTGAGGAAAAGATAGCTCTTATGGCTAATCTCATAGAGCTCAATTTATAAGGAGTTAGCAGGAGCTGGCAGTATACAGGTCAATTGTTACAGAAAAGGCTACCTTACCTTCAAAGACTTCGGGTAATCAAACCTACACACCAGGAAGAGGCATCCATGGACATGGAGAACATATTTGTGGATAAGAAAGGGCTAGAAATACTGGATTTATCTGGTAACAGTGATATGAAAAGCCTGCCTGGAAGCATATCAGAGGCAAGCAAACTTTAAGTACTTGTTCTAGATGGTTGCGATGGGCTTGAGGATGTTGTGCTGCACAACTCCTCACTAAGGTCATTCAGTTTTGATGGATATGGACCAGCATCCCATTGGACATCAACCGGCAAGCTACCTCTAATGAGTTCTCGGCCAGAGTGTCCATCAGCTGTAGATAAGAAGGATGTCAGAGTCTCCAAAATATTTCTTGAAGGCTGCACATTGTTGGAGGATTTGTTCTTGCGTGGGCTTCCCAATCTGGAGGAGCTGGACCTTTCAGGATGTGTGATCAAGGTACTTGACTTTACAGCTATTGTGGTGGACATCCCGAGTCTCAAGCAGCTCTTCCTGCTAGGTTGTAAGAACCTTCGTGCAATAAAATGGGGCCCAGATATGCAACCACTGAAGTTGATCTGCATAGACACACGGTCTAGAGTTGGATATGCTCGACCGCCATCCCTTGGTGCCCAACAGAAATCCTTCTAGCTGCAGGTGCACGCAATCTTGGCAGATGCTAGGCTTGCTCGGTCCGTTTGGGTTCCCATAATGAGTGCAGATTCTCATTTCAGTATCAGCATCACCTCTTCAGCTACATGCATGGAGACTATTCAACCTGAAGCAATAACAAACAAGGAGGTGACTAGGTCCATTGATCGTCAATGACACTATACATAGCTGCTAGAGACATGCATAGTGACGTCTTTACAAAGGTTGGTAATGGCCCAATCCCGATGCACACCTTCCCGAAGGGCCCAACAGGACAACTAGATAAGCATATTGAGATCGGTGATGGAAGCCGTAGCATGCAGAGTGAGGTGGAGGCAAATCTTTATGGTACTAGTTTGGCTTCATTTATGATGGATTATACTGAATCCCTACACGTGCATGATGTCTCGACCTGGAGCAATACAATGCCTGCGGAACATTTTTATTCCTCAAGTGGTGTCGTGTTAAGAGGTGTCCCAAGTTGCATGCCATCTTTCCTCCGGGCGCAGAGGACTGGTACGGTAAGTTGGAGACCATCTGGGCATGGGATCTCCTGATGGCTCGTTGCGTATGGAGCAAAGGCTTCACCACCTATTCTGCTGATCGCTTCAAAGGCCTACAACACTTGCACCTGTGCTGCTGTCCAAGCCTCCAGTTCGGGCTTGCGATGGGTGCACACCCCTCCTTCCCCAGCCTAGAGACCCTCCACATCATCCACTGCGGCAGCCTCAGACATGTCTTCGTACCAAATGGCGAGCAGCACCAGCATACAAGCGTCAAGTTCCCGAAGCTGACCACCATCCACCTGCACGACCTGCCAGCGCTGCAACAGATATGCGAGGGTGCCAAGATGCTGGCTCCCGCACTGGAGACCATCAAGATCAGGGGTTGCTGGAGCCTGCGCCGGCTGCCGACCTTGAAGGGCCGCAAGCCAGGCATGAGGAGGCCGGCCGTGGAGATGGAGAAGGACGTGTGGGATGCACTGGAATGGAATGGGGTGGACGTTGGCCACCACCCTTCCCTGTATGAGGCGCCGGTGCACTCGCGCTACTACAAGAGGCGCATGCTCAGGACCACCATCCTCAGGTAAGGTGATAATAACTACATAGTATATCTTATATACGTGCGTACATTGTTTTTTTTGAGTGAATCTGCCCTTGTTGATTTGTTGTACTAGCTAGCTAGGTAGACCAGTTAATTAATAATAAGGCATTTTACTTACCTTGCACCTATAAATTGGTTTGCTTCTTGATCTACTCACTCTGCTGTCGACAGGTGATGGAAACTAGCTCGATCATTCTCAAGCAATTAAGTATGCATCTGCTGCAGCTGCTACTTCGGTTCCGTCGTCTGTGGATTGCTCTATATTTTTGTTGTTTGCATTGTTGTGTGCAAGACCAGGGAGTTATGGGGCTTCAGGTTAGCTCCTTCCTTCGATGATCAGCCTGCCGGCCGAGTTGGCCAGCTGCCCCCGTTTGCAATTCTCTGTGTGTTTGGTTTGGTTTTGAAATAAGAAAAATGGCCAGGCGCCTAGCTAGTTGGTGCCTGGTGTCTGCACGCAGCACGCCGGCGGCGTCACTTCCTGCATGTCTGCGTGTGTCAATTTGTGTTTCAGCTTGATGAACGATGAGTGTGCTGTGTGCCTGTGTCTGTCTGCTACCCAGTCCAGCCTGTTTGAGAGGCAGGGATCAGATCGGTGGTGATCAGAGAAGTAGCTCAAGGCTCATGTTTGTAATAATAAGAGGCGTGTGTGTACATCCGCCCTCGTGTGTGATTACATTTGATGGAATGGAACATATGTATTTTATTGTATCTGATGGAACATATATGTATTGTATTGTATTGGTCGTGTGCGAGAGCCGTATTGGCGATGAACCAAAAATCTACAATCTATGTATATGATAAGAGTTTGTGGTGTGAGATTGATTGATTGATTGGTTTCTACACATGCTACATCTCTGCTTTGTAGCTGCACGCAGTCTTGTTAGGTAAAACAAAACACTGAGCATCAACACGACAACACAGGTGGTGATTAGGCTGCATGCTTGCCTTTCATTGCAACTAACTTGTACCGGTTGCCTGTTCTCTTTCACACCTGCCTGTCCTCATTGTGGGTGCATGCCAAAAGAACAGCAACCATAGTTGCATGGTCCACCTTGATATCACCAACAAAGAGAGCTTCTGTAGTGCATAGATGTTGTCTTACTCCATAGCCCAAAATCACCAGCCACCTCTCTTTCAACTCTATAGCCCACAAAATCAATACGGTTGATAACTGATTTGGCCTGACATACAGATGTTTTCTTATCTATCTATCTATACTATAAAGGAGCGAATGAATTGAAAATAGCTTCCTACCCAGATATTTTCTACCCAGCTAAACTGTTGTCCCTTAGATCTAAATCCAACACATCTAAATTTCCCACTCCAGTCTAAAACGTGGGCCTGGCCAGAAACACGTTTAGAGCCCCTTTGGCTCCCTGGAGAAGTATAGGAAATATATAGGAATGGTCCGGCGCAGGAAAAGGATCCAACTCGATTCCAGAGGAATCGTTCCTTTGTCCAAAGGACAAACGCAGGCTCTCAGCTCTATCTCCGTCTCTGTCTCCGTCTCAGGCTTTTAGCTCTCTCTCTCTCCGTCTCTCAGGCTATCAGCTCTATCTCTGTCTCCAAAGGACAAACGCGTTTGCCTCGGACTTCTCCCAATCCATGAGCTCCAACTAGATTTTTGCTTTCCCGTGGTTTTGCGAAGGAACGAATCCGAAGGAACGCATTCCTCTGTTTCTCCTACACCTTGCCAAAGGACTCATGACGTCATCAACTTCATAGGAAAGGTTTCCTCCGATTCCCCTGCGTTTCACCCGTCATCCAAAGGGCCCCTTACATTTACAGCGTCCTCGTGTGTTGCGAACACCTTGCGTTGGAATTTTTCTCACCATCATCGTCCCTACCCGCCCGCCATACCCACGTGCGGTTGCAAACATATACCCGCGTCCACGACTCCACGTCTGATCTATACTGCCCCTTCGTTCTCCTCCCTCCTTCCCTATCCGTGAGTTCACGGAAAATTGATCGCCTCTTCAATCTGAACCCTACCAATTCGATGGCCGACAGCGGCAGCGGTAGCGGCGACCTGGTCACCTGTGGGTGCCGACTGCCGACGGTGGATCGGTGCCGGCGTTTGATGGCTGCAGCAACAGCGACGATCTGGGGGCCGGCGGTGGACCGGCACCGGTGTGCAACCGCTAGCAATCTGTACGAGTCGTCGTCCTGGACGTTCCAGTCCATGGACAGGCGGACAGCCGCGCAACCACCACGCTCGAGACAAAGATGGAGTTCCACCGCGATGCACATGCCATCGGCGAGAGACATCTCAAGCAGGCCGATGCAGTCCCTCCGTGCCTGTGCCTCCAGGGAGGTTTTCAAGGGGATCCACTGCTACACGGGCTACAAGATTGGGTTCTGACGGGAGCACATGGTGTCTATGTCTAGCGAGGGCAGAGGATGATCAGTATGATGAGGAGGCGTAGCCCTTCTTTGCCTGCTTCGTTTCGTCGCCCGTGGTCACCAAATGCAAGCACTACTTTTTTAACATTGCGCTTTGAAGGTATGAATCAGTTTGGTTAATTTGCTTTTGTTATATGCAAGTTGAAACTGATCTTCAAAGGTTCTATCAGGATGCTTGGAAGAAGCTAATAGAGAGGGCAAAAGATTGATCTTTTGCTTGTTATCTGCCAGAGAAAAACGACAGCTTTTATGGTAATATTTCTTACAGCAAACTTCATTGAGTATCATCAGATACAAGTCATGTCTGACTACTCCGAACATTAGTTAATTGCAAAAGGATCTGTGAGAAATCTTGTCATTATTGGCACTGGTGGTTCATCTTTCTATTAATTATGAGTTGCATCATTTAACACCATATTATGTCATGGTGGTAATTTCTATATTTTAAGTTGTCGCATGTGTTCTTTCCTTTCCCCCCTCTGCTGCTTTTACTGGATCTGGGACTACTGAACTTATTTCTTAGGACAAAACATATGCACAGGCTTGTATTGTTCAACATCTCTCTCTGCAATATTGTCGTGGTATTGCCCCAATTTAATTGATCTAAAAAGAAATATTTCTGGGTAAAGCGCTAGCATCTTGTGGTTTTGATTTTTCTTCTACTGAGCACTATTAGCTGTACTAAGGTTGGAATAAAATATCAGCGGCTTGTGCATGAGAGTGGGAAGCAGGCAGAGTACAAAGGCATGCTAGAAAAAAAAAATTCCTACATATGAAGTCTACGTTTAGGATATTATAGGATGTAGAGTTAAACATTCCCATTTTTGTGCAGTAATTAACACTATCGTATATAAGTATGTATGCTAGCTTTAAGATAAGAGGCTTCGCATGGCCTGTAGTTCTTGTACTGATGTATTATTAGTTGCTCAAAGTGCTAGATTCTTGTGCTCATTCTCTTTCTCCTACTTAATTAAAGTGGTTGTGTACATAGTTGTCTATTAATAATCTTAATGTGACACGTTCATTTGGGGTGAAATATGTATTTTTTTAGTGCAGTATGGTAACTTCCATGGTGAGGTTTCTTTCGGTAAATCAAAATTTAAGCATGGTTTCTTTTTATATATTTTATTATTTTACGGCGTGACAATCTTTATTTTTATCCATACTTTAGGAAGATATTTGAATTGCGGTCTGAAGTGATAGGAGCAGTAGGAAAATGATGAGATTATACAAAGCATCCAAGTACATAAGAAGATATACTCTGATGATGATAAGAAGGTAAGGCAAGCTGTGTCAATACATACTTAGATCATAAGCTTTGCAAGTATTAGCTCATAACGGATTAATGTTTTTTACTTAATACTTTGGGAGTTTTAGGTAGCCTCGCTAGAATTCTTATTCCAAATGTAATTCCTTCTTTTTGAATAAGTATTCTTGTGATATCCACGTGCGTGTCGCACGTGCATGTTCACTAGTATGTACAAACACAATACTGTAATTATTATTCTCTTTTTCTTTGTAATAACTGAAGCCCACCACCCCCCCCCCCCGCGCATTTAGGAGAAAGGCGATGGCCATGAAATTTGGACGGTCATCAGGTCTCACGGGTGCCCAGCAGATCAAGCTGGACAGAAACAGAGACGCCTAGACCATTGTTTAGAACAACTGGTTTCTGTGAACAAACACTAAACGGTTTGATATATAAAATCAGCGATCTCGATTTCAATTTGTTAAGTATTCCAGCTTGATTATGTCAAACGCACATCCTAAATAAGAATGGGGAATATAATATAATACACCTGAGCACGTTTTTTTTTTGCACTGAGGTTACAGTGCAGCAAATCAAGGAGGGAAGATCCACATTGTTAAATTTTGTGTCAGAAAACATATCCTGCTAGCACTTGCAGCTCAAAACTAAGCATGACATCTACAAGCTATTTCATTTCAAAGATCAAATCAGATAATGTGATTCTCAGACAGAAACCATACTCATCCACATGGCAAAAAAAACCCCCTAGAAATAACAAGTGAACAGCCTCATTTTTAAGTGCATTCATCTTGTCCCTCAGGTAGTACAGCTTAGCTCTCCTGACTTTCTTCCTGTCCAAGATATTGATTTCTTTGATATTTGGCGAGTAACTGAACAAAAAAGGGAAAGTCCCATCAAGAAAATAGTTGATAGCTAATTAGAAGAAAGGCATGTGTCCAATCACAAAATGAAAGGTAACAGCAGCAGGTTTCCATTCAAACCATAAAACAAAATTTGGTTAAATCTCAAGTCAATCTAGTATTGTATATGCACCTATATGTAATGATATCTTTTCATGGTTATGCTAGCTCTAAATATTAAAAGTTGAATGCTGAACAAAGCACAACGATCCTGACAATAGAAAAGGGAAAAGTATAAAGTACTGACAGAATTATTTCAATGTATTTGTTCCCATGGAAAATGCAGAGCAATGAATTCAGAAAAACTGGGAATGAACACAACTGGATAACGTGTTTTTGACTGGATAACGTGTTTCTGAAACTATAATCCACTTGTACTAGGATGCTTGCTAACAGGGCACAAGTTATGTCCATCATTCTGGAAAATGGCCAATCTGCCTACTCTACAGTTCGGTGTATCATCATTAACTTGCTTCAGGGTCATTAGCTATGTGTCGGCATGGTTCTGATGAATATAGTTTTCATGGATTTACACCAAACAGAAGGGAAAAAAAAACCTAATTTCCTGAGTACAGCTTTCCCAGTTCTGCAAACATCCAACTACAATTCTCATGCAGCAACCACACATCTATCTATAGTTTAACTGGCCTTAATGCAAACAAGTATATTGCAAAGTCAGGCACAACCAGAGGACAAGAACTCCATGTCTGATATCGTAAGTTCGTAACACAAAGTTTAGTGGTTGTTGAATAATTATCAGGTATCGATGAACAAAGAAATTAATTCTATACTAAAGAATCTATATATGAAGCACTTCAACATCAGCATGATAGTTCCAAAACAACGCAGCATAAAAGTATCCCAAAGATTAGAGTAGAGGGGCAAATGTTTGGATTGACTTACAGTGGAAACACTCGGCAAAGCTTTTGCGGTCCCTTCTAAAAAAACTTACAGTGGAAACAGAGACTCAACTCCAACATCATATACTAATCTGCGCAGTCTGAAGGTTGTGTTGATCCAAGAGTTACGCCTTCCTATCACAATCCCTCTGAATGTTAACTCACGCCGTTTGTTCTCAGGAATTTGCTGTTCATCGATTCACAGGAAGGATCAGTGCCAGAAACATATCTGAATTAACAGCGCTAAAGCAGGAACACAAACAAATGATATACCAATCTCATCTGGATCATACGTCCAGGCTGTACATCAGGAATCTCCCTCTCCGAGCGGACCTTTTCGACTGCCTCTTTGTTCAGGATCTGCATAGTAGTCAAACAAGCAGATTTATCCTTTTGCAGTTATTTTGTTACCGTCGACAGACCCTTGTGGCCGCACGGGCGCGGCGGCGGCATGAACTCGGCCGTCACACGGAAGGCGGACTTGGCTCTGCAATCTGCACACGCATGGATTGATCTATACCCGATCAGACGAGCGAGAAGCCGTAACTGCCTGAGGTGTTTGACGGCCGAGGATGGCTGCACCGCCCCCGGATGAGCTGCTACGGGAGCAGCGGCGGCAGGCTCCAGGAGCCTCGCCACGCAGCTCCACTTACGGCTTCCGGGCCGGCAGGCATTCCAAGAGCAACGATTGCATCGCGAGGCGCCCCGCGAGCATCGATCTGCTACGCCCACGTCGCCTGCAAATATCATCCGTTTGATCTCCTTTTCATACTGAATTTGCAGGTCAAACCTCAACCATCTGATAGGTCCACCTCGCCTTCAAACATCATCCGTTCACCTACAGATATGCATATAATGAACAATATGCATTAATCCATGCATAAGCTAGAATATTTTTTTTTCTAAAAAAATATGCATATATGATAATATCTTTTTTTAATGCCTATGACAATATTAATTGAATTTATAAAATGTTTTTCCTCCTGCTACAAATTTAGTCATGAATATTTTTTAGTCTAACAAATAAACTTTTGAAAATTTAAAAATTCAGATTAGAGTGTTACAACAATCGAGATTTGAATGGCATATTAATTAACTGGATAACGTGTTCAATAAACTATAAAGTTCTCTCGTACTGAATGGGTGTTCGTTTTGGGTGTTCGTGCCAAAGTTTGACTCGATTTGTAGGAGTATATATACTCCCTCCGTCCCAAAATAGATGACGTTTTGGGTGTTCGTGCTGCATGACTAGCTAGCTACTGTGAAGTAAAGTAGGAGTATATATACTCCCTCCGTCCCAAAATAGATGACGTTTTGGGTGTTCGTGCCAAAGTTTGACTCGATTTGTAGAAAATAGGTATAATATTTATATCTCCAAATAAATTTGTTAAAAAACTAGATCTAAAGATCTTTTCAATAATATTAATTATGATACTAATCGATGATATTTAGTATTTATAAAAATTACCTACAGTCATTTCTCGGAAAGCGAGAATGACATTCTTTTTAGGGACGGAGGAAGTAGTTAGCTACTGTGATCAAGTAAAGCAGGAGTATATGCATGATGGGCACATGGCTAGTTACTTCATGAACCTCTTTAAACAAAGGAGAAAGGGTTGGGGTGGGGTGGGGTGGGGTTTTGGGGTGGGGGGGGGCGAGGGAGGCAATAGATACATGAGAATTAGCAATACATGTTCAGAACAAAATAAAAATGAATAAAGCAAAAAGGGGCGCATGCCAGCCAGTGTAAGAGCTTTATTTGAGGGGAAAACAAAAAACAAGGACGACCGAGACAAGCAAAGCACCCTACCACAGCAGAATATATGCGAGACGTCCTTGTGTCATATTCATATATAGACAGAGCTATATGTAGCAGCAATCAAGCAAGGGATCGTACTGCTACCCTGCTGATCGGAATTAAACAACCCTCTCTCCCAGGCTTCCAGCTTCTCACTGTCCATCATCTGCCTTTGGTCATTTATTCTATATTGGCTATTTGGCTTTCGTTGGCCAGGCATCTGGGATCGACCAACTCACTGTTCATCATCTCCATTTCCTCTCGATCCAAATGAAATTAAAGGTATGTGCATTATCCCTAGCCCTCTTAATTTGATTTTTTGGTGGACATAGTAATTTTGGATTTTGTAATTAAAATAATCAGCATACGAGAAAAAAGAAAACTATCTAACGTGAACCAGTTATTTACTTCCTTACTACCTGTTTCTCTCTCGCATGGAAGGCAAACAAAAACACCGTGAGGCTACCTACCTATCATACCCGATGATAAGCTTAGTTTTAGTAGTAATGCATTCTTATATTGGAAATATTATATCTAAATGCATTTTCTGAAGAAGCATTATCTTATCCCATCTATGTTCTAAGGTCACGTTCAATCCAAGAAAAAACTATGTGTAGCTAAATCCTTTTTTTTCCACCTGAAATAAAGAGCATATATTGGAGCCTACAAAAGAATCTTAAGTTATTTTTCATATATATGCCAACAATCGAGTATGGCTCATTTCATTTTTATACTTGACATCATAGCTTTTACCCATTCAAAATTGAAATCCATCCTATAATTCTATAAAGTTTCCATTTAATCTATGTAGCCTCAATTTGTCCCCCACACCCCCACCCCAACAAAAAAAGGAAAAATCTAAATGCACGGTTCAACCTTGTGGTCCAATGGTAGGACTGTTCAGTGGGACGCTACCCACCAGGGATCAAATTCTGGTGCTCGCACCTTTTCCTGGATTTACGAGACGCCTGTGGTGACTTCGAGAATCTCCAGATGTGCTGGCTCAGTTCTTCGGAGGTGTTACAAGGTCATATTTTTTTCGGAGGTGTTACATACGTGTGAAAGCAAAAAAAAAAAAAAAAAAAAAAAAAAACTAGTTCATGCGTGAAAGCAAAAACTAGTTCTTCGGAGGTGCGAGCACCAGGATTTTTTTTTTTTTCGCCAGTGGTGACTTCGAGAATCTCCGGATGAACGTAAATAGGACTGTCCATGCGTGAAAGCAAAAAAACAATGACTAGTTTTATGTGGTCAAGTGAAATCCAAGTAATGAGCAAGCCACTCCTTCCGCCTCCTATTATGGTCAAATAAAAAAACACTTCCACGCCGGGTAAATAGGGACCGATAGAGTATATATATAATTTGTAGAGGTGGCTTTTTTTTTAAAAAGATTATATCTTGTTTCTAGATAATGAGAAAAATAAATCTTATAGTCAAAGATGTTTTTGATTAATGTGAGAACTTTTACTATTTATTTTTTCCTAACGTTTCTCGTGAGGATTAACATGAAGGTTTTGTTAGGACCTATAATTAGTAATAGTAAGATACCTTTGCAATTAATTAGTGTTGTGCACATAAGGAGTGTGCCTGAAAATTCCAAAATTTTAGGCAAAAGTCTTACATAATCAATACAATTTTAAGGACAACTTAATTACAAGAAACTATTTACGTTCATGTTACGATGGTAGTAATGTTGTTTACATATGCATGCGTGTATGTATTCGTGGGTCAATCCTGAGTACATACATGCATTTTGGGACAAAGCTTCTAGCATTCTAGCAGAATTGGGGAATTCGGCAGAACGATGCAAGAGCAGCAGGGGAAGGAAACGGAATTTAGAGTGCTGTCAGCTTCGGTTTAGTTTTCGCAAAGAGTTTTCGGTTCATACAAATCTGCCGTTTTTGCAGGCACGCAGAACTCAGGCCTACTGAGCCCATTCGTTGCCAGAGACCCTCGGGCCTCGGCCCTCAGGTTGGGCCGGCGCTTTATAGACCCCAGCGCGGCCCAACAGCCACACCCGCGATTCTTCAAACAACTATAGTGATGTTCCTGCTTCATCAGAGTTGCTGACAGTACATTCGTGGTATACAATGCAAGTTGGTGGTGTCTGGAGAGGTCTTTTATTTGATTCATCAACTACCACTACCAGTACGCTTATTAACGGGCGGATTGATCCATCGCTCGCATTTGGAGCTCGTTCGGCTTCTCTTATACAGTACTACTGTATTGGCCAACTTGATCATCTCGACAGATATTACTAAAGGTATATATTGGCCATTTGGAGTACTTATAATAATATGATCCTGCGTGCCTGAATATTTTTACTAGTATCTAATCGACCCAAGTGCACTTACAGGTCAAATAGCTGACTTATCTGCTGATCATGGGTTAATCAGATCCGTGGATGATCGCCAGAGCGTGTATCAATTAATTCCCTCTTGTCCAGTTAAGAGTTCCATCATGAAAAAAGAGGTACCGCTACTCTCATGTTTTATGCATATATACACACACCTAGAAGCAGTACCGAATTCTTTACATCATGTATGACGAGAGGATCTTAAGTAGTAGCTATTATTCCTGTTTCAGGCGCTCGAAGCAGTAGATGTTGGCGGTGCTAGAGATGAAATACTACGTCTTATTCAGAGAAACCCCAACGACAACATCATCTACTTTGATGGTTGGAATGGCTTTGGGGCAACCGCGGTTCTTAGGTCCATAGCACAAGCACTTCCATCCATGAAAGATCCTCCTCCAGAATTGTGCTTTGGGAGAACCATTTATATTGATTGCTCTAGGTGGCAAAGTAAAAGGGTGATGCAGAGAAGAATCGCAGAGGCACTGAAACTTGATCAGAAGATCATGGCCATGTTTGATGAGCAAGATGAGGAGGATGACTTCAGTGGTGTGGACCAAGGCACCAGGGGCGTGGTGCGACAAGTTTCAGCCATGATTGACCAAACCCTGAGGCAAAGTAGATTTATCATGTTTTTTCTTAATGGGAGTCAAGATGAGGTTGCTCTAAGTGAATTTGGTATTCCAGAATATCATTGCACAATAATATGGACATTTAGAAGAAGGTTCGTAGCCGTGCATGAGACCGAAGATATTCATACACTAGCAAAAAATTTAAGACGCACATTAGGCCTTTTCATTTATACTACTGAGAAACCCCCAAGTTTATCAGCCTTACAGCTTAATGCACTGTTTCGTGAAGAGGCCGCCAACATAGCTGCTCGCTTTCCATTTATGCAGGACATTGATTTGACAATGGTCACAGAATGTTGTCGCTATGGGTTTTTCCTTCATCACAAATCTCACAACACCATTGGATTGGAGTGGGCAGATCATGCTCCCAACTTCTGGATATGTGATGGAATCATTCCAGAAGGGGATAGAGCTAGGAAGATTAGCAATGCATTGGATTCAGAAATAAATTTTGCAGGTGATGATTCTCTGCTTGGTGAGGTGTTTGCTAAGATGATGGAAGATTCAGAGTCTTCTCATCTGCTAGTTGAAGGCAGAGATGATGGCAACATTGAAAAATATAAAAATCGGCCTTACCGTTGGATTTCTGTCACCTCAAAGAATAAGATACTTAATGACAGCATGCAAACTATACTAGCAACAGCAACGTCAATCTTCCTATCATTTGACAAGACTATTAGTGCACCAAGGCTACCAAATGCCTTGTTTAAACAGTGCAGCAAACTTGGTGTCCTAGTTCTCTCCTATTGTGCCTTCAGTTTTGTATGCCCTCCTTTCCTCCACTGCAATACATTAAGATTCCTTGGGCTGCACAATTGCACACATCAAAATAATAATACAAGTAGTAAACTTGAAGGAGGGGACTGTATCACCAAGTGGACATTTCTGCATAGCCTGTGTGTGCTTGACCTGCGTTACACGGATTGGGTTGAGATCTTATCTGAGAAAAACATGGATCTTATGTCTAATCTCATAGAACTAAGCATACAAGGAGTTAGCAGGATGTGGCAGTATATGAGTCAATTATTACAGAGAAGGCTACCTTACCTTCAAAGACTTCGGATAATCAAACGTACACAACAGGAAGAGACATCCATGGACATGGGCAACTCATTTGTGGATAAGAAACAACTGGAAATACTTGATTTGTCTGGTAACAGTGACATGAAAAGCCTGCCAGGAAGCTTATCAGAGGCAAGCAAACTTCAAGTACTTGTTCTAGATGGTTGTGATGGGCTTGAGAATGTTGTGCTGCACAACTCCTCGCTAAGGTCATTCAGTTTTGATGGATATGGACCAGCATCCCATTGGACATCAACCGGCAAGCTACCTCCAATGAGCTCTCGTCTGAAGACTCCATCTGTTGTAGATAAGAAGGATGTCAAAGTCTCTAAAATATCTCTAGAAGGTTGCACATTGTTAAAGAATTTATTCTTACGTGGGCTTCCCGATCTGGAGGAGCTGGACCTTTCAGGATGTGCGATCAAGGTACTTGACTTTGGGGCTATGGTGGTGGATGTCCCGGGTCTCAAGCGGCTCTTCCTGCTAGGATGTGAGAACCTTCGTGCAATAAAATGGGGCTCAGATGAGAAACAATTGAAGATGTTGGAGTTGATCTGCATAGACACACGACCTAGAGTTGGATGTGCTCGGCCATCGTCCCTTTGCGCCCAACAACAAAAATCCTTCCGGCTAAAGGTGCATGCAATTTTTGCAGATGCTAGGCTTGCTCGGTCTCTTTGGGCTCCCATAAGTGCACGTTTCAATGGCTGTTATTTCAACATCAGCATCACCTCTTCAGCTGCATGCATGGAGACTATTCAACCTGAAGCAACAACAAACAAGGAGAAGGTGAATGGGTCCATTGATCATCAACGAAACTATGACATAGCTGCTAGAGACATGTATCGTGACGTCTTTACCAAGGTTGGAAACGGCCCAATCCCGACGCAGACCTTCCCGAAGGGCCCAACGAGACAACTGGATAGGCACATTGAGATTGGTGACGGAAGCCATAGCATGCAGAGTGAAGTGGAGGCAGATCCTGATGGTGACAATTTGGCTTCATTGATGACAGATTATACTGAATCCCTGCACGTGCATGATGTCTTGACCTGGAGCAATACCATGCCTGCAAATTTTTTTCATTCCCTCAGGTGGTGCCGCATCGAGAGGTGCCCCAACTTGCACGCCATCTTTCCTCCGGGCGCAGAGGATTGGGTCGGTAAGCTGGAGACCATCTGGGCATCGGATCTCCTGATGGCTCGTTGTGTATGGAGCAAAAGGTTCTACAATGCTGTTTGTCGCTTCAGAAGCCTACAACACTTGCACCTGCGCTGTTGTCCAAGCCTCCAGTTCGGGCTTGCGATGGGTGCGAGCCCCTCCTTCCCCAGCCTAGAGACCCTCCACATCATCCACTGCGGAAGCCTCAAACATGTATTCGTACCAAATGGCGACAAGAACAAGCATACAAGTGTCAAGTTCCCGAAGCTGACCACCATCCACCTGCACGACCTGCCAGCGCTGCGGCAGATATGCGAGGCCGCCAAGATGCTAGCGCCCGCACTGGAGACCATCAAGGTCAGGGGATGCTGGAGCCTACGCCGGCTGCCGGCCTTGAAGGGCCGCAAGCCAGGCATGAGGAGGCCAGCCGTGGAGATGGAGAAGGACGTGTGGGACGCGCTGGAGTGGGACGGGGTGGATGCCGGCCACCACCTGTACGAGGCACCGGTGCACTCGCGCTACTACAAGAGGCGCATGCTCAGAACCACCGTCCTCAGGTAACAATAATAAGTGCATACATTCATTGATATATATGTGCATAGATGTTGAGTGCATCTGTCGTTGACTTGTTGAAGCTACCTGATTTGCTTCTTGATCAGTGAAGCTTGCTCTGACTACTTGATTTGCTTCTTGATCACTCACTCTGCTGCCGCTAGCAGGTGATGGAAACTGAACTGGCTCGATCGTTCTCCAGCAAGTAAGCATCTGCAGCTGCAGCTGCTACCTTGGTTATTCGGTCGTCTGTGGATTGTTCTCTACTGCTGTTGTTTGCATTGTTGTGTGAAATTAAGGTCAGGGAAGGTACGGGGCTTCAGGTTGGCTCCTTCCTTTGATGATTGTCCGGCATTTGAAATCCTCTGTGTGTTTGATTTGGTTTTGAAATAAGAAAGATGGCCAGGCGCCTAGTTGGTGCCTGGTGTCTGCACACCGGTGTCACCTGCGGACGTGCCTGCATGTCTGCGTGTGTCAGTTTGTATTTCGGCTTGATGAACTATGAGTGTGCCTGTGTGCACTGCTACCCAGTCTAGCCTGTTAGAGAGGCAGGGATCAGAGTAGTAGCTCAAGGCTGATGATTGTAATAAAAGGCGTGCGTGTCCGCCCCTGTGTGTGATTACATTTGATGGAACATGTATATGTATGTATTGTATCTGATGGAACATGGGTACCCATGTATGTATTGTATTGGCCATATGCGAGCTATATTGGTGAACCATTAATCTACAATCTATGTATATGACAGGAGTTTGTGGTGTGAGACTGATTGATTGATTTCTAGATATGCTAAATCTCTGCTTTTTGGCTGCACGCAGTCTTGTTAAGTGGAACATTGAGCATCATCAACACGACAACAGGTGGTGATTAGGCTGGTTGCCTTTCACTGCAACTAACTTGTACCAGTTGCCTCTCCTCTTTGAGACCTGCTTGTCCTCATTGTGGGCCGGTAAGGCCTCCTGCCCTCCTTGATATCATTTCACCAACAGAGAGCTTCTGTGATATATATATGTCGTCTTACTCCAAAATCACCCGCTGCCTCTCTTTCAACTCCCTAGCCCAAAATCAACAGTGTTGATAACTGATAAAGGCCGACATACAGATGCTTTTTTATGTACAAACACAGCACTGCAATTATTCTCCTTTCCTGGTAATAACTGAAGGCCCCCCTGCATACAGAGAAAGGTGACGGCCATGAGGTTTGGACGTTTACCAGGCCTCAGTTTTTAAAGCTCAGAATCAGCCGATCTCAATTGCTACAATACCAGTCACTGATAATCACCTGGATTCGCACCACACATATACTGACTACTGAGCCTTAAAAACTCCAACAAAGTTCAGTTCCATGCATGGGTGTCCAAAGAGCTTATTATACCACTTGTTCACAACAGGTCAAGCTGGACAGAAACAGAAACGCCTAGACTATTCTTCAGAACAACAGATTTCTGTGAACAAACACTGGGCGGAAAGGAAGCATTGCATAATGATAGTTTCAATTTTGTACAAACACTGGACAGAAACGATTTGATATATGAAACCAACAATCTTGATAGCAGGAAGCGTTGCATAATAATAGTTTCAATTTGGTCCTCTGGGCGGAAAGGATTCGTGGGCGCGGCGCTGTTCGAGCAGGCCGTGGGCCGGAGAGCCTGTTCGTGCCTTCTATTGGGCTGCTGCACTCCGACAACTCACAGTGCCGGGATGGCTGCTGCCAAGGATCCAAGAAGAGGCGAGCGTTTGGGTACAAGCAGGCTTCCGAAACCATTCGCCGTTCCTAGCTGTTTGGTCGCAAATTGGTGCTCTGTAATTAGGCCTAAACTGTTTCCACCGATTTTCTTTTTCTCTTCTTTTTTCTTTCCTTCAAGAAGCTCTGTAAGTCATGGCTTGCTCTATGTACGACTTGCTATCCTCTTAATGAAACGTGCTCATTGAGTGTGGTCGCGAAAAAGAATATGTAAGTGTTGCAAATTAGAGAGAGGAAGGATCCGCAATGTTAAATTTGTCTCAGAAAACATATTCTGCTAGCACCTGCAGCTTGAAATCAAGCATGAAAATTGACAACTAGAAGCTATGGCTTTTCAAACATGGAACCAAACGAAGTGATTCTCAGTCTGCAACAGTTGCATCTTCACAAATCATGCTGATCTGATCAACACGGCAAAAATCCTAGAAACAACAAGAAGTTGAAAGCCTCATTTTTTTAAGTGTGTTCATCCTGTCCCTGAGGTAACGGAGTTTAGTTCTCCTCACTTTCTTCTATGTCCAAGATCTTGAATTCTTTGATGTTTGGCGAGTAACTGAACATGAAGGAGAAAGTTGCATCAAGAAAATACCCAATGCTGGGCATGGATAGGCATTCAGGTCAATTGGGACGCAGACCCCTTTCAGAACCTGCAGGCTATCAAAGATCAACTTCGGGTACCATTCTTCATGGAAGAAATTATCATCTTGATGAGTTGATCAATCCAGGAACAATAGAGTTTTTTTGCCAAGAAGACCGTAATCTTCAGTCAGTCAAGAATATCTTCAAGTCTGAACTTCAATATCTTTTGCTGAGGACCAAAAGGAGTTTCCTTCACTTGTTGGATCAATGGATAGCAAATTTATCTTAGCTACATTCCGTTCAGTGCTGTTCTTCATTTTCTTCTCAAACTTCTTTGTATCTTAATTTTCTCACCTGGCCTGTACTTGTAAACTTCTTGTCAGCATTTTAATTTAATCTGCTGTAGGGGTGCAAACCCCTCCAGTTTCATAAAAAAAAAAATAGTCCAAGCAAATGGTTGACAGCTAATTAATTAGAAGAAAGGCATGTGGCCATTCAAACAATGAAACTATAAACTCGTACTGCATTCATGGTCACATGGCTAGCTACTAGTTAATTTCTGGGAAATAAAGTAGGAGTTTATATGATCATCAACCTCTTGGCTCTTTACACAAAAGGAGAACGAAAGAGAGAAGCAACAGGTCGACGGGAATCAGCAAATATATGTTCAGAAAAAGGAAAAATGAGGGGGAAAAAGCAAAGGGGGTTCATGCATGGCATGCCAGGCTTTGGAAGAAGAAGATGAGAAAAAAAGGAAAAAGACAAGCAGGGGAGAGAACGAAGCAAAGCACCCTCCTCCCAGGCTGCCAGCGGCAAGCAAGGGATCGTATGTAGCTGGTCTGTGATCGAGTGTTTGTGCTTTTGCTTTTGCTAGGCACTGCCTCTATGACCACCCCAGAGCTAATATAATAAGCCTCTCTCCCCGCTTGTTCGCCTTGGATGGATGGTTCATTATTCCATCTGCCTCCCATGTATTGCCAAAATGCCAAGCATCTAGTATAATATAATCCACGAGCGACGACCAACTCACTCTCCATCCTCTCCATGTCCGAGGATCTGGAGAAATTAAAGGTGTGTACATTATCGTTCCTCATAATATTTGGAATTAGTTAGTCTATCAAACCTGCGCTCTTGCAGTAGCTAAAATTTTAAAGGATATAAGTATCAGTTATTGTTTAATACATCTAACTAATAAAAAGAATTATTTATATTAAATGATATGTTTTTACTCTTTGTTTACTTTCTAATGCAATCGTCATCTGATTATCATAAATTTATTAATTACTTTTACAAGGGACGACAAATCTATATGCTTTTCATCATACTAGTGGCCATGCACGTGCGACACGCACGTGTCCATGAAAATTTTCATAAACATCAAGCTAGTCAAGGCCAAAGATAACTCAAGAATGAAAGCAGAATTATTGAAGGTTTCAGTCAAGGTAAGCAGATGCAGGAATCCTCAGGTCATGCATATGCCTGGGAAGGATATACTGATACACATTGGTTATTACCTTGTCAATTTTTTCCGTCATGATACCTTTCACTTGATCGACATGAGCCTTCATTTTGGATAGCTTACTCACCTCCTCTAACCTCCTCTAGGTGATCCGCACAGTGCTACATCTGGTGTCTAAGCCTCAGCCTGTATTGCCAGTCCCAAGCATGCCCATAGTGAGTGTACAGTACTGGTACCCAAAAATTCTTCTCTTGCAGACAAAGAATGAGAATTAGTACCCAAAATCTCAAGCAGAACTGTTGACTATAGCTGTTGCTGCTTTGCCCCCTGCATCTGCTATTGAAGTCCTCCTTGATCATCTCCAGGAAGACCATAGGAATCTCCAGCTGACTCGGTTGCAACAACACAGTATGCTATAATTAGTTGAGCAAACATAAATGTTTTTGTTCATCCTTATATTATCCCAAAAAGAGACATTCTAGCTTCCTATGCTTGAAATTGTGGTAAGCAATTCTGCACTGAAGATTGGATTGCTTAATTCACAGTGCTTGATATCTTGGAATCTCCTCACACTTTAGTCCTACTTAAGTCTCTATGTCAATATGAGGGCAATTGTGATCCCAAAGAAATGCAGAAAGTCCAATCTTAGGTCAGCTATAAATAAATGTATAAATGATAGTGTGTCAGACTGCAAGCAGTTTTTTCTAGGCGAAGAGAACTGCATGTCATTGCATTAAAAAGAGAGTTTATTAGAGCTAATTTGTTATATTACATTCACGAAATTTAAATTTTTTTATAAGACATTGTTTCGAAATTGAACTGTCACAAACAGCAAGCAGTTGGGCACTACAAATGACTTTATGTGAGTTCAGATGATTTTCTATATAGTGTTAATTCCTTTACCAACATTTCCATTGAAAAGGTATTCATTTATTATCTATATTAACTACTTTTGCTGGCTTCTAAATTTACTAAATTTTAGTTGACTCTTAATAGAGTATGCGCAGAGGCTGATTCTATGAGAAGCCTTGTCAGAGATTTCCACATTCCAAAGAAAATAAGTGTGCGTACCTGAGCTTTGGCTTAATCAATCGTTGCAAAAGTTATCTCATGCATCAGCCTGCAAAGTTCAGACTATGAATTAAACGAGAATGTATCTCCTCAAATTGTTTGCAAATCAACAAGTTCTATATCATTAAATACTATCAGCTTCAGTTTTCTGTACTCAGGAGAAGTGATGGTCTCCAGGTATGATCATTTAACAATTTCATACAAAGCAATCAAACCTGAATGACACAAAAAAAAACTATCCTATGTAATACACACATCAGCCTAGGTACCAGAGAAGCATAGATACATGACCTGCTATGTTATGTGCCATCTTGGATAGCTCAAGGCTCCTTCTAGACAAGTGAGAACAAAATGACTCATTTTAGATTAAAAACTTCACCCTATGCTATCTGAAATATATGTTATTTTCACTGAACTAACTTGATAAAAAAAAAATTGCGGCCATTTACAATCCAGTCAGTAGACAGAGAGCAGTGTCATCATCAGATGACGTATATGAAGAACTGGGATCCCAAGGAGAGAAAACACTTACAAGCATCCATAGGTCGATCTCCACAGGACAGAGGAACAGTAGCAAGTATCAGAAGATCAATGACAATTTATGAGTAAAAACAGAAGGATGGTCTGCCTGGAAATAAGAATTATTCATACAAAGGTAAGCCAACTAAAATGTCATTTGACTACATATTAACAATTGTTAAGAGCAAATTGAAGGCAATATTGTATTATTATTATCTCATAAGAAATCAAAATTTTCAAAAAACTGTGCTTAATGGGAGTCTCTGATCCTTTTCAGCCTGAAAACTAATGAAGTCAAAACAGAAACAATTTTTTTTAGTCAGAAAAGGGAAGCACCTTGAATAAGTCGTAAAGAACAGTTTTGCATTAACCATGCACCTTGAATATTAGTCAAAAAGAACAGTTTTACATTCTTTTATTTCTTTTTGCTGTAAAGAAGCACCTCTTTGAACAAGTCATGTTGGAAGAGTGATCATGATGCCGGCACCGTCATGTGTTCTTCTCAGAGAAGCAGGCACCACGATTCGCCATTTTCTCAAGCATCTCAATAGCATCATTAACCTAGGATGAAAAGGGGAGTAAAATTGGCATTTCCAAAGTGATAATTCAAAATAACGTCTAACTACTTGGTTGGAAATTTATCAGGCGAAGAATCATAGGAAAGAGCAGAGCATGACAAATGAATAACTAAATATGGGATTTGAATCATAAAACACAAATCAATAATTGTCATACGTCTATGTCAACCATTATGATTGACTGTTGTACGGCTTCAGTTATGTAAGGAGATAGCTCATGGTCATGGAGATTTGATGGACGAACTCCTACGTAGCTTGATGGTGGCAGTGTTGTAAATTTGTAACTGGAACAGACAGCCAGGTTTGTCAAAGAAAAACTAAATGATTTTACTTACTATCTTAAAAGTTTTAGCAATTCCAGTATACCTGAGAGCCTGTTGCTGATAAAATCAGTGACACATTGTGCAGGAATGCAGGAACAACAAAACTCTCTCCACCCGTGATCTAGCTTAACTAAAAATCTGGAATGAGCTTGCGATGTCTCCTTCCTATCCCTAGCATCTGAGCCCAAAATCGTTGAAGCGCAGAACCGTTAGAGTTATTATCAGTAGCGCAGAACCGTTAGAGTTGTTATCAGTCCAAGGCTTCACAGCCTTGCCAAGATGGACTAAACATCAACTGCATAGGATTTGGCGCCCTGACAAGATAGCAATGAAATGGATCCATGTCTCGTTAATCAGATATAAGGCTAAAAGGAAGTGTAGATATCAATCCGTAGCCATAGCCATTGGAAGAAGGAAACTGATGTGCTGCCTTCATCACGCTTCCATGATGAGGGATGCTATTTACAACAACCTATCCAATATTCTACACCAAACCAAGTAGCAGCAGAAAGGTATGCCTGAAGCCCTGAACAATCATACAATGATAACTGGGTCAAGTTGCAAGAGAAGAAAGCTGCTACCTCCATAGTCCTCGCCAGGATTAACCTTCGGATCTTGAAGCAAAGAGAACATCAGGGAGCCCTGTAGCACAACATAAACAATATGGCATCAGATTGGTTAAAAAAAAGGACATTAAAGTAATAATCACAATCATGAGCATAGATTTCAACGAACCCTCGATCTTGTTAGGTGTCTCCTCAATCGATCTCAATCTTCTTCTTCGCCTTCTCCTCGCTGCATCACAGAATCTAAAAAAAAAATATATATCAGATTTCCTTTCCCCAAACCACCCTGCTCACATCTTCGAAAGGGGAGCTATGGCGATTTTATCAGATGATCGATGCCTCAGACGGTCAGACCTGCAGTGGGTCGGAGGAGAACGCGTGACCTTCCGAGGACCTTGGCGAGAGTCTGGATGTAGCAGTCCATCATCTCCTGCTTGTTGGTACCGTCCCGGCTTGTCCATCACGATGAGCCAGTGCTCATAGTCGCACCTGGGGAATAGCAGAGCCATCTCCGTCGGCGCGTGCACGTGGTCCCTGCCCGCGTGCCGCAGCCGTCCCGTCATGCCACCGTGCCATACCGTTCAGGAAGCCGAGGCGGGAGGCCGCCACCCGCAGCAGCAGCGGTCTACGGCGGAAGCCACGCCGACGGCCGACCTCGATCTCGGCTGCAGCAGCAGGTGCGCCGGCGCAAACTGTGGTAGCAACGTCGTGGCTCTCGGATGACGGGGGACTCCGCCGGCTCCTGCAGGACTGATTGCTGGCGAATCTGGTTGCAATTGTTCGTTGAGCAGTGGTAGCCTCGTGCGCCCCTCACGAGGCCCCCCGAGTGGTGGTCGCGGGGCGCCGCCCCTTGCACGGCCCCGAGCGGCGGCGTCTGCCAGACGTCGGCGGAGCGAGGGGATGGAGGAGCGGCGTCAATCGGAAGGGATTCCTTGCCATCACAGGATCGAAGGACGAGGGGCCGGGTGAGACGTGCGAAGGAGTCGCGGCAGTTGTCGTGAGCAGTGAGCAGTGAGCGGTATGGGTAGGCAGGCGATGAAAAAACCCAGGAGGGTATAGGTGGGCGGGTATGCAGCGGATGGGTGACAAAACACACGAAGGAGTCGCCGTTGGTAACGTGATCCACGCATGTTCCATATGTCAGGTGTCAATTCTTCTCTTGTGGGTCCACATGTCATCTACTATGGGTGAAAAATTTTTACAGTGACAATGAATTTCTAATTGCTTCGCTCCTTTATAGATATAGATTCATATATTTTTTTCCTTAGCATGGCACCTCTGCATATATTAAATATGCAATGAGTTTCAAATCTTGCCATTAACAATGGTGGCCCTTGGTGCATCACATATCTTATAAACTCATGAATCTAAATTTAGATTTCATGTTTGTTGTCTGGTACAGATTTTTATTTTGTCCTTGAGTTGAAACTCTTCTGCTTATTTTACCTTTTGTTAGCTCTCATTTTGTATATTTTAAAATAAGGATTGTATGTAGTACTGTATTGGTAGGTGGTGTCGTCGAGACATTGCTCTTCAAGATAAGATCAGAAGAAGCAGACGACAAAAGAAGTTGGAAAACAAGCAAAGGTTCAGAAGCCTATCTAGCAATCGACGCAATGATGAATGAAGCATGAAGAAGTTGCTTTAGACTGAGATTGTAGTACTACTTAGTACTACACTTCTTGCAGCATTGTTTCAACAATGTATCTGTTCCATGGCAAATTAATGCAGAAATATGCTATGAACTTAGAACAATTGATGTTTGAAAACATATATAACTGTATGACGCGTTTACAAATTAAAACTATAAACTCCAGTCGTACTGCATGGGCACATGGCTAGCTAGCTACTGAGAAATAAACTAGGAGTGTATATATATGATCATCGAACTCTTTAGTGTTTAAACAAAGGAGAAAGAAAAGGAATGGCAACAGATGGGAATCAGCAAATATATATTCAGAAAAAAAGGAAAAGGGGGCTCATGCATGCCATCCCAGGCTTTGGAATGGAAGAAGAAAAAAATGGAAAAAAGACAAGCCGGGGAGAGAACTAACTAATGAAGCAAAGCACCCTCCCAGCTCCCACTTTGACCAGCCAGCCACACGAGAAGTAACAACCAACGCAACGCTCTCTGCCTCCTTGGATCGCCTTGGTCCTTGGATGGATGTTCGGCTTCATTGTTCTTGATCCGTTGGTGACCAATTAAGCATCGTCGTCTGTGCTATGATATAATGATCTCCATGCGATTGCGATGCGATCGATCGACGACCAACCCCACTCGCTAGCTCTCCATCATCTCCATCTCGACGACCTTCGATCCGGAGGAGAAACTAAAGGTACGGTGTATACACGTTTAATTAGTTTGCAAATAGTTAGTGTGCGTCGTGCATGTGTGATGCTTTAATTTGCTTGCATATAATTCCGTCTCTCTACTGCGTACGAAAGATCTTGTTCGTTTCAGCTTATCGCCCGTTGCAACAATGTTTTTCTCTCACAAAACATCAGTCGTTCCAGCTTATCAGCTGGCTTATATTATGTAGCAATATTATATAGCATTGTTTTGCACAATTGATCAATATATAAAATGCATGCTCCCTCCGGCCGGGCAGGTTTCTAAATTCTAAGGTGGCGTACGAAAATTTACAACAGCTCGCTCTAGCCAGCAGGACCTTGCGTCTCGAATCGATCTCCCCGCTTCATGAAGCCTTGCATTATTCATTGGAATTATTGATTTATTGCATTATTATTGGTGGAACACCCAAGCTTCTGTGATCTGTCTATCTATCTGAGCTGGGCCTGGGATCAACAAACTCACCATGTTCCGCAGAAACTGAAGGTAAGATGTATGTTTGTACGTTATTATTATCCACATGTTTTGTTTTAAATTAAAAAGAAACTTATCATTAGTGGTGTTGTGCGCGCTGCTTGCATTGTTTGCTTGCTTGCTGGCTCAAAATAAAATCAATGCTAGATCCTCGTCGATATGCTACATCCTCGCCGCCGGCACCCGAGTTCCCCCCTCCGCGCCTCTCCTCTGGCCGCCGCAACCCCTCTCCGGCGTGCGGTGGCGGCGGTGGCCAGTGGCGGTCCCCAAAAATGGTGGTCGTTCGCACCTCCCCATCCTCCCTGTCGCTCCTACTCTTCCACCTCCCCCTCCACCTCCTTCCCCAGCGTTGAGGACAGCGGCATCTGGCCTCCCTAGAGTCAGATCTATTGTTTGTGAGCCTAGCTCAGCCAACTGCCACCCCTACCCCTTCCTCGGCGGCGACCGGGGGCGGTGTTGTGCGGGTGGCTTGAGGTGGCACCGGTCGCGCTTTCTGCGTCGGCAGCCGGCCCGGCCAGATCTGGGTCCCCGGTGGCTGGATCTGGCTCCTCGTCGGTGGCACTTGGGCCACCTGTGCTTTCGGGGTCGGCCGTTGCTTTGCCGAGTGTCGACGACGGCCTGTTGGGCGCCCGTGGCGGCCAGGCGGGGGCCACAGCTAACGCCTAGTTAGGTCACGACGGCAGGGCGGTTGCCTGGCCGGCCGGGCTATCTGCAGGGGTGGCCGGGGTTGTTGTAGGACAAGCACCGAATTCTGCTTGCGTATGTCAGTCGGGGACGGCAGTCGAATAGATGCTAACCAGCGCTGGTGGCTTTGGCCTTGCCGGAGCCTCCGCTATGGTTCTGGGCAGATCGCAGCTGCCTGCTCCCGGCCAGCAGGCTCTGTTCCCTCTTTGGAGACCGCCACTGCCTTTGCTTGGGACATCCCTACAGCTATGATTGAACAGTTCTTGGGTGAAAACTCTGTTCGACTTCGCTTTGGGCTAACGGCGGTGGTGTAGTGACATCCACCTTTTTGAAGGCCTCGCCGAAGGTTCTGTTCGTTGCGCGAGTCGTGGGGGCAGTTCTGGGATGAAAGTCCCTCTCGTGTGCTCTATTCAACGTCGTTGGACGTCTATGGATGTCATCCCCTTCTTGAAGGCTTCGTTGGAGCACTGCCGCCATCTCATTTCTCTCGCCAGTGTTGCGCTCCTGTCTATGTTGTGCCTATGTGTGCTTCAGCTCCCTCTTCGCTTTGGTTTGCCCAGCTCAGATGTTGGTGTCGCCGTTGTCGTCTAGTTCTTCGCAGCGGATACTTGGCCGTTTGCGCTCCTCTTGGCGGATGCTTTATAGCCGAAGTCGCTTCTCTTCCGCGGACACTTTGCCGCATCGTGCTTCCGGATACTTTGCTGCATTTTCCCTGGTGGATGCTTTGCCGCCACGGTTCGGGTGGATGCTTTGCCACCGTAGTCATCTCTCCTCAGTGGATGCTTTGCCACCGTGGCTTCATCTCCCTTGCTGGCAGCCTTCGCGTTGTTGTTTTTCTCCTTGCAGGTCCAATCGGTTATGTTATGGTGGAGAGAGCTCTCTCTACCGTGTATCTTTCTTTCTCTTGTGTTTTTTCATTCTTAGCCACTGGCTCAGTGGTTTTGTAGCGTGCCCTATGGGTTCTTCCGTAGCCACGTTGTGTAAGTCGTTCTTTCGGCACTCTATCTTCTTCTTAATATAATACACGTGAAGTCGTGTTCTAGAAAAAACTGACCGGTGAATTGAACCCCGACCTCCGAGGCTCAAACAATGTTGGTGGTACTTGCCCGCCTGTGCGGCGTTCGAATGGGTGGGAGCCTAGAAAACACGGATACGCGGACAAGGTGCCGTATCCCATATCTCTGATACGGATACGCCCCCGATATGCCTTGGATATGTATCCACCGAGTATCCAAATAAAAATAAATGTTTACAAATCCGATACTTTGAGCGGATACGTATCTAGCGGTTCTAGCCTTGTGCGATACGGCCCAGCCCGAGTGACAGTCTTTGCCTCACTCGATACATGGCTCTAGTACGTGAACAGACAAGCGCCAACGCTTGCCGCAGGCCGCCGCTAGCCTTGAAGCTCCATATAGCCATCACGGTGGAGAAAAACAAATGCATACTACTGTAACGACTAAGACCGGAGAGAACATCTGCATTATCGAGTTCCGATGCTTTATGTTATTATTAATGTAGGTATGATTTTTTTAGATAATGGAAAATATCCGGCTTCAGCCTTCCTCTAGAAAGAAGAAGCATCAGTCCAAATTATTACATCACATCCACAATTAAAATTTAATACAGATTCACAACTAAAGTTGAAGACGGTAAATGAAGGACCATCCATTCGAAAACGAAGAACTCCATGGCTCTCAATTCTAGTAGCTTGCAAGCGTTAAGAATGCATTCCTTGTCGTCATCCGAGCGCTACAATAGAGCCCAGAACCATAACCAGTGTGTCCCCCTGAAAAGAACCTGCAAAAAAGTTTTTTGGTGACTTTTATCAAACACCATATCGTTTCTTGTGATCCATATTGCCCAGAAAAAACGCCACAGCCCCAGTCAATAAAAAAGATGATTATGTTTAGATCCTCCTAGTTTTGACCAACTATTGAAAAGATGATACGTGTTCCTTGGCGGATTAATGCCAAACAAAACAAAAACAGCATGCCAAAGAAAACTGGCATAATGACAATCATAAAACAAATGCTGGATAGTTTCAGGTCTGCTACAAAAACAACAAGACCTACTACCATTCCAATTCCTTTTAACAAGATTTTTTTTTGTCAATATGACCCCCTTTTTTAAGAACCAAAGAAAAATCTTAATCTTCAGGGGCACTTTCATATGCCAAATTTCTTGGGTAACCTTAATGAGCCTTTTACTTGTGCCACTGAAACTTTTGTTTCTCATGTGCCACTCGCTGCTGGGCACCAACCTGTTGGATTTTGGCGCCAACAAGGTTGGCCTTTGGTGCCAACAAGGCGACCGCGATCACGAGTTAAGCTTATAATAAACTAGAATAATTCCCCGCGATTATGGATGAAAACGGATCGGATACGGACGGATATTACTCATACCACATTTGTTTTCATATTTTTGACCGGATTCGGATTCGAATACGGATAATATCAATCATGCCGGATAGGATACGATTGGATATCGACATCATAAATATGCAATTTGAGTATTCGGATACGAATACGGTACCGGATGTTAAATGTCCGGACTCGGATACGAACGGATAAAAACCCCTCTAAACGAATTCGGTCTCGAATACGATCGGAAAATATCCGTACCGTTTTCATCCCTGCCCGCGATCAAGCACGCGGCTAATCCGTTCACGATAATTTCCTCCTTGTTGGCACTTGTTTTTTATTGAACACAGTTCACGATAATTTCCTCCTTCAACAATGCGGCTAATTAGGAGATTGGTTATTTAGGAACGTATTGGCCTTCTCTCGCTGGCATCAACTAACTAGAAAACATAATGCCTTCCTAGAAACAAACAAAGCCACGGCAATCTAGCACGCTTAAACAACTGACGAACGCCATTGACCAGCTAAGCACGCCATGATTTTTTTGTCTTTCGCGTCGTCCTCTCCCTAAACACGTAATGTAATTCCGTTCTGTACCGACCTTGGTTGGCATGGAGAGGTCGTGTTGACGCCGGCATTGGAAGGTGCAGGAAGCAGCAGCAGCCAGCAGAGCAGGTCGATCGATCGGGCCAGGGCCAGCAGCAATGAACTCGCCGCCGGGCATCAGCGGGTTCGGGTCCGGCGGCATCAGCGGGTTCGGCTACGGCGTCGGCGTGTCCATCGGCATCCTCCTCGTCATCACCACCATCGCGGTCGCCATCTACTTCTGCACGCGCACCTCCATGCCCGTGTCCGCCGCAGCCGGTTTCGCGCCCGCGCCGCCGCGGCACGGCGGCGACATCGAGCGGGGCATCGACGAGGCGACGCTCGAGGCGTTCCCGGCGGTTTCCTACGCAGAGGCGAGGAAAGCGCCCGCGGCGGCGCAGGAGGTGAGCTACGGCGACGGCGACGTGGTCCGGGTGCTCCCCGACTGCGGCCACCTGTTCCACCGGGACTGCGTCGACCCCTGGCTCCGGCAGCGGCCCACGTGCCCCATCTGCCGGACTTCGCCGCTGCCCAGCCCCATGCCCACGCCGCTCGCCGAGGTCACGCCGCTGGCGTCCGCAAGGGCAAGGCCATCGTGAGGGTTCTTTTCTCTTTTCTTCTCGCGCTCCTGGCTTAGCTCTGTTGCACTCTGCTTTGCTTCGTCTCTTGTTTCGTTTCATTTCTACTACTACATACAGTGTAATTAGCGAGCGATCAGTTTGGTTAGGAGTTTCTAAATTTGTTTCTTTTGTGAGGGGGTGTAAATCTGAGTATAGGGTAGTAGGATAGTCAAGAGGTTTCGTCTCTGAAGAATCTGAAATTTGATCACACTTTACAAAGAAAAGGGGCTCATGAATCCAACAGGTTGGCGCCCAGCAGCGAGTGGCACATGAGAAACAAAAGTTTCAGGGGCAACTGAGGTCATTTGCCACCACGGGCCCCACTCGTCAGGACAGCCAAACGGAGGCAATCAAATAGTAGACGGACGGAATGGCGTGGGAGAAAAAAGTTTTGACACCCAGGGATAAACACGGTAGAAGCCATCTTTCAAGGATATGGACGATTAGAGTATCTTTTTTAATGGCATACAAGTAAAAGACCAATCCCATTATTGACAAGGTATCCATACATGGATTTAACAGAAAATAGGCCATTATTATTTAAGTTCCAGATGAAAGTATCCCTACCCTCATTTAAATTAATAAAAGCAACTCTCGCAACAAGACTATGCCATTCCAACAGCTTGTTCCCAATTAGTGCCCTTCTAAAAGACACATTGAGAGGAGTGGAATTAAGAACATCAGCTACCGTTGATTGTTTGTTGCGCGCTACATTAAATAAATTCGGGTATTGAACTTTCAAGGCATGGGAGCCCAGCCATTTATCTTCCCAAAATCTAATTTGAGTTCCATTGTCTAGATTAAATTTCCCAAGACTTAAGAAAATGTCTTTGACTCCCAACAAACCATTCCAAAAATGCGAAAACCCATTTTTCTTTTCAATTTGACTTAGAGTCTTGTTCTTTAGGTACTTGTTCCTTATTAACTCCTGCCAAGTGCCCTCCTCATTGCACAGTTTAAACAGCCACTTGCTTAAAAGACACTTATTTTGTAGATCTTGATTTTGAATTCCTAAACCACCTTGCTCTTTTGGTTGGCACAAAATATTCCACTTTGCTAGTCTATATTTCTTTTTGTGCTCATCATTTTGCCAAAAAAATCTTGATCTAAAATATTCGATCTTCTTTAGAACACCTCTCGGGACTTCAAAGAAAGACATCATGAACATAGGTAAGCTAGACAAGACAGTATTGATTAACACTAATCTACCCCCATATGATAAATGTTTTCCTTTCCACCCACTTAACTTCTTTTCAATTCTTTCCTCAATCAATTTCCAATCCTTATTATTTAACTTCCTGTAATGCATAGGAAGGCCCAAATATCGAAAAGGGTATGATCCCATTTTGCAACCAAATAGGTTTGAGTACTGCTCCTCAACTTCCTTTGCTTGGCCAAAGCAAAATAATTCACTTTTATGGAAGTTAATTTTTAGACCTGATAATTGCTCAAAAGTACCAAGCAAAAGTTTTAAATTTTTTGCCTGTTCAATATCATGGTCCAAAAACAAGACCGTGTCATCTGCATATTGCAAGA
The DNA here is from genome assembly GCA_015844335.1 of Chrysopogon serrulatus. Lineage (NCBI taxonomy): Eukaryota > Viridiplantae > Streptophyta > Magnoliopsida > Poales > Poaceae > Chrysopogon > Chrysopogon serrulatus. Next base: position 94,155 of record JADLZL010001672.1, on the reverse strand, counting down.
TAGATAGGCCGTTTTCCACTAGGTGTGTAACAACCCCTTTTATTTGGCTTTCCTCCTTGGCTCTAGATAAAATGATAGCTAGCATATCTACAACAATATTGAAAAGGATTGGTGATAGAGGATCACCTTGTCTAATACCTTTCTTGGTTTGGAAATATGAGCCCATTTGATCATTTACTTTAATGCCCACATTCCCTCCTTGAACAAAAGCCCTGACCTAATCACACCACACTGGATGAAACCCCTTCATTCTTAGTGCTTGTTGTAAGAAGTTCCAGTTCACCTTATCATATGCCTTTTCAAAATCAATCTTAAAGATAATTCCATTATGCTTCTTTTTATGTAACTCATGCAAGGTTTCATGTAAAATAACTGCACCCTCCTTTATATTTCTCCCAGTAGAAAAGCTGTTTGGGATGGTTTGATTATGCGTTGAGCTATCTTTACAATTCGGTTAGTAGCCACTTTAGTAAAAATCTTGAAGCTAACATTTAACAAACAGATAGGTCTATATTGTTGTATTCGTTTAGCTTCTTTAGACTTTGGTATTAAAATGATCGTTCTGAAGTTTAGGCTATGTAGAGGCAATTCTCCCCTATGAAAATCAGTGAACAATGCCATTAGATCATCCTTAATTACTTTCCAAAATACCTGATAAAACTCTGAAGGAAAGCCATCAGGACTGGAGCCGTATTATGGTTCATTTGGAAAATTGCACCTCTAACCTCCTCCTCTCTGTAAACTCAGCAACCAAGAGTTCATTTTCCTCGGCTGTAACTTGAGGTATGTCATCACAGTATGACTCATCCATCACCAAATTATTGTGATCAGATGGCCCGAATAACTTTTTATAATAAGTAGTGATATATTTTTTGAGCTCTACGTCACCATAAATTAAACCTTCCTCTTGCTCCAGCCTAAAGATCCTAGTCTTCCTGTGTTTCCCATTTGCTACTAACTGGAAGTATTTTTGAGTATTTTGTATTGGCATCCCCTTCTAATAAATTCTTTACTTTAGCACGTTGGTACCATTTTAGTTCTTCCTCTCTTAGAAGAGTGGACAATCTTTCATTCAGGACATGCTTAAGATTCAATTCATTTTGATCTAACAAAGTCGATTCAGCCTTTTTATCCAGTTCATCCAATTTTTCTAGCAACTTTTTCTTTTCTTTCTTGTAAGCGCCACTTGTATTTTTGGCCCACCCTATCTTGTGTTTGTCTAGTGCGAGCAACCGAAGACCCAAATTGGCGCGCCTCCGATTTTTATATGGGGCACGAGCGCCTCCTACATGGGCTGGTTGAGCCCAGCAGGCCGCATGGGCTGCAGCCCAGGTTGGCTCGGCCTGACTAGCTTAGAAAACAAATGGCCGATATTCACAAAATCCTCTAGGTTTCTTCTAATTTTAGTGCACAAATTACATAGTATAGAATGTGTCTTGGACTTCTATGTTTCTATGTTTCAACCTTTAGGTTCTAATATTAACCTAATGTAAATATTTTTTTAGACGGTGGAAATGAAATAACAACACCGTTATTTGCATTCTGGCCCCCGGGTATAAAAAGCTATGATGCATAACGTTTACCCATGTAAATATTTCTGTTCACTAACTTAGAGTTTATCTCATACAAATTCACCTTTTTAGATCTTATAATAATTGGAAAACCAACATGTTCAATATGTTTGTTGCCTTCAATTACCATGCAAGTTTTTAATGTTATTTTTTGCAATATTTATTTACTGTGTTTCTAACATTCCAAAATCCACATTAATTAATATTTAATACATATATTTAGTATATATATATAATAGAGGAACTACTATAGCAACTATGGCTGCTGTAGTAGTTACTTAGCCCCTCCTAATTTAGCTCAAGCAATCAAGCATTCAGGGTGTGTTTGAGGCCCAGTTGGCAACTTACGTATACAACCCATTTTGCTTTAGCCATCTCGTCTGTTCGGCTGTCTCATGAACAGAAGAATGTCAAAAGTCGCTGTGTCCTGCTCGTCTTGCTAACTCGCTCGCGGCTCGTCTGTTCGTCTTCTTTGATTTTAGGCTTCGCGCTTCACAGCTCCATCTCCACGCTTCTGCTCACTGCTCTGTCCCCTCCTCGCTCAGACTCGGAGACAGGCGCATGCGAACACGATTACTCGTCTATGTGAGACAATGACGACATCGCTGCCGACTAATCAGCTGATCAGATAATATTGACTCTGCATCTCACAGGAGGTAAAGCGCTACACTGCTACTCCTTGTCATCTTATCTAATCAATAATCCTTATCTAAACCCCCTTTCTAATTTTAGATAATATGGATTTTTGCGAGATTGGTTGGTACTCTATATGGTGAAGGAATTGGTTGTATTAATTAGTAAGAATGAAATTATTAAGCCCATGAATGAAATTATTAAGCCCATGATATTGTTGCTAGTCGTAGAGCTAAATTTAAATTGATAGCTATGTAATTTTGTCTTGATTAAGACGTGAGACAAGCTACTATTATACATGACTAAAACCATATGGCACGGCTATTGGTTCTGCCTTGCTTTGTTCATTGCCTCCCTGTACTCTTTCTGCTTTGCTTTGTTCATTGCCCCCCTAAACTTAAATCCTGGCTGCGTCCCTGCACTTCACCAGCACAGAGCTTCAGTGGTACATGCCCATCTCTCCATAACTCAGGAGCTTCACCGATAACGATCACGGGTACAAATACCATATCAGCAAAAATGAAATTGAGACTCGTAAAAATTTCTAGTGCCCCTAAACTAGACACCGGCAAGGGCTTGATCAAAAGCTGTGGACTTCAGGGCTCTGACAAGAGAAGAACGAACCATCAGTTTCAATGAGTGAGGTTGCCTCTAGAGCTTTCCGACAAGCCAACTTCTATGCACCTTGGGCATAATGTACAACATCTATTGATCCAGCACCAGCCACGATCTAACTGTGGTCCTAGTGAGGCGAGCGACGGAGCCATGAGTCCAGGTGAGAGAGCGTCACACCGAGCCCCTCCCCCACCCCCCTTGCCTTCCCCTTCACCAGATCTTCTCTCCTATCTGGTAGGAATAGAGATTTTAAAGGAAAAACATCTTCCAATAGCTTCTTTAAGTGGTTATCTGAATATGGTTATCCTCTATTCCATATTTCTCGCTAGCCAAAGATAGATAGCGAGGATGACTCTTTACAGTGCATGCAAGATATAGAAAAACTATTGGAGAGTGCAAAGTTATAGAAAACAATTTTTATGTAAATAACTCTCCAATGATAATTTAGAGAGTAAGTTTTAGAAAGACTCTTAGAGATGCTCTTTGCGCCCTGCTTGTGCCAGCCGCATCATCCCAGGACCCCCTGCTCTGCTTGGCAGATGAGGAGCTATTGCAGCTGATGGACTGGGACGAATCTAAGAGCCTTGATGGCGCCTCGCCCACCGATGTCGAAGCTGCAGATGGAGAAGATGGAGACGATCCGATGCCAGAAGCCGGCTCCCTGGCCCCCAGCCTTCCCCATCCGGAGCTGTCGCCCTACGCCATGGGATCTGGCGGATCCGACCCGTCCCCACTGCCCCCAACTCTGTAGCCTCAAGACCCGGCACATGGGGCAGACGCAGTGCAGCTGAAGCTCAAATCAGTGCTCGTCTGGCCTACCTCGCCCCTGCAATCTCAAAGACGATCTGGAAGCGTGTGGATCTGAGCGCGATTCCTGCAGATGGCTACCCCAAGCTCGGCGCTCTCCGCTCCAAGGCGCCAGCCTCCCATTTCGGGAGGTGCCATAACTCTCCTGTCCAGCGCTGGGAGCCTGTGAGATGGGGGAGGCTTCTTCTGGTGTTAATTGCTGCAGAGCACGAGGAGGAGTCCAGTTCACCGGCTTAGCAAAAGGCGAAGACAGGCCACCGCATGCGACCTGTCCGCGTTCCTCATCGGGACACTGCAGAGTCCATGAAGCCAGCCATCGGCATGCTCGCTGCAGCCCGGGAGGCTTTTAAGAAGCGATTCGTCGGACGGTGCTTCCGGTGTCTTGCATCAGACCACCACATCGCCAAGTGTAGAGACCCAGTGCGCTGCCGCACCAGCCTATCTCGCGCCCCTCGCATGATCTCCCTCCAGCTCCACGCTCGCCTCACTTTTCCGCCAAGGAGCATCCACAGCCGCATCACTTTCCCTCCACTCCCAGCTCTTAGCAAGGCATCACCGGAGTCCTTACTAATCGAGGAGTGCAGCCAGAAGGCAGCTAATGACCTCACCCGGCACTACCCACAGTCACCATGGAGGCGAAGCAGGTCAACGCATGGCTATCCGACCCGCAGGCCGAGCTAGAGGCCACCGACGCCGAGTCCAACTAGCTCCAAGGCTTCCTCAAGGATGCCGAGGCAGAGCTGAGGTCAGCCACCGAGCGGGTCGGCTTGCTCGCCTCTAACTAGAAGGACACAGCGACCGGGTGGCGCGCCAAGGAGAAGGTGTTGCTGGCACATGCACGCACTGCGGAGGAGGCGGTTGTCGCCGTGGGGGGAGAGTGCCAACCTCTCCGTGGAGGGCCAAGCGCTCGGCGACAACAACACCGCGCCGTGCTGCGTGCTGGAGCAGGTGGTCCAGGAGGCCAACGTGGTCACCGAGGCGCTCGAGGCCACCATCGTGACCTCGCTACTCCACTCACAGCGCTGGTGATAGACCTCCTCCCCAGTGTGCAGGCCAGTCAGCACGCGGTGGTCTGATGCGCCCCCTTTGGCCTAGCCTGGGCACCCTCAAGAGGTCGTCCCCAACAATGGCCTAGGCTTGGGCGACGTCTCGGATGTGGACGACCTAGCCACCTGGGAAGCCATGGCTCGGGAGGTCGTCCACATCCACACGACTGAGGCAGCAGTAGCGGAGATGGAGACCGAAGATGTTGGCACCGCAACGGAGATGGAGATCGAGGATGCCGACGACTACATTGACTTTTGTGCAGGGATGTTCAAAGCCATCCCTGCTCCAGTCCTAGAGAGGCCCATGTCGCCTCCCGAAACCAGCAGCAGAGGCAGGAAGAGAGCACCAGCAGCCTCCACCTACTCGAGCGCACTCCTGGCAGCCCAGCCATCCTTGGTCCCTATTGCAGAGCGTGCTCAGCACAAGCTAATGCGTGAGCTCTCCATCATCAACAGCAAGTCGGCAACACCAGACACAGCAACTATAGCCTACATCGACATGTACGGGAGCGACCTCCCCGAGCAGGCAATTAAGGCCATCAGAGCGGCAACACATTTGGAGAGCAAGGAGCTGTCCAAGGCATTGGTGGCCATTGCAGCTGAGTCCGAGTAGCAGAGATAGAGGTCCTCTAGGCTTGCAAAATGCAGAGGGAGGAGCAGCAGCATTTCCTCTTATCAATGATGCGGCTGTGGGTTACAGCAGAATGTGGCTGGATGGCAGCAAGACCAAATTTGTTGGATGCATACGTCAAGACGTGTGTTGGAGATGATCTGAGATAGGTGCTCCTTGTGGGCTAATGCCGGAGGAAGGGTCGTGAGGCCCTAATAGTTGCAAATAATGTTGCGAGTAATTAGCTCTTGTACTCAAAACTCCTTGTAGCGATCTGCTGCATAGGGTGCGCGTCTCGCGCATATAGTTGTGAACTCTATTTCTCTCTTATTAATATATGCCAGATAACTGGATCTTTTTTTTAAAAAAAAGCACCAGCCACGACCACATGTTTAATAAACTAAATAAATATTATTGGTATGTGGTTTGTTAAGAGAACATTTCATGTTTAATAAACTAAACAAATATTTGTTCTAATATATGCAATTTACTCCAGCTACATGGTGGAATATAGCATTTAAGATTACTTTAGATTTAATAGTTGCAAATATTTGTTCTAATATATGCAATTTACTCCAGCTACATGGTGGAATATAGCATTTAAGATTACTTTAGATTTAATAGTTGCAGAGGCATGTAATAATATGGAAAACAATTAGAATACTTTATGGTTATTAAATAGTTTTTTAATAGCTTCTGTTGGTATACAAACGTCGATTTGAGAAATAATTTCTTTTTAATAATGGCGGGGTTGTAGGTAACCTAGATAGAAATTAAAGTGACTATTTTGTCTCACTTTTCATAATAATGGAAAATACAGGTAATTCAAAATCATATTTAGGGCTAATTTGCTTTATGGCCTTGTAGACTCTACCAAGAGTCTGGACGAATTTGTTGCTTCATTCAAATATGTAAAAGATCATAGCTGCACTTAAAAAGCCGAGTACTCCACCATTGAGCTAGCAACCCAGATAAAATAGGATCTCTTAGATACGATCAAAATTTTAAAATCGATGAAATTACACAGGACTATCGTAATGGCATAGGTGCTAGTTTATATGTAAATTTAGGGTTACCTTGTATTTTCTTTCATAAAAGCTAATGCATGTAATCTTAGGTACAAATTTAGGTGTTGTTTTACTTTTCATAATGGCAGAAGTTGATAGTCAGATGCAAATTTAGGAGGTTGCTTTGTGATTTTTTTTAATGTCATAGGCTGGTAATTCTTTTAGAAAATAGAAGAGATCCGTTGACTATTTTAATAATGCATGATGATTAAAGCCTACCAAATAAAAGGCCAAATAAATGTTCCACATTAAAGGGATGCATGCATACGCCTGCTCCATGGGGCCAGCTGGCGGCATGTGGCAGGGTCGCGGCCAGTGGTATGTATATATTGGATAGAGAACAAATTATAATAGTACTGGTTCAAAATAGATGAATTATTACAGTGGTATATCTCCAATCCACCAAAGTTGTATTAATTGGCATCAATATAATTAACCCTTATTTTTAAAAGAGGAGGGGTTAAAACAAAAAACAAAGCAAAAGGCTGATAGAATCATCAGCACCACGATGCATATATGTTGATGAGAATGAAAAATAGCGAAGGGGGCAGCTCATATATGCATGCCAAGCTTTGCAGGAAAGACAAGGCCGGGCGGGCGCGCAAGAGGAACTAAAAAGCTTCTGCTATATGATGCCTTGTTGGATCGGAAGAACACGTACGGCAAACAGCTAGCTAGCATTGGATCGTTCGTTCAATCTCGCCCGGCTTCGTTCTTCCATTGGTGGGCAGCAATATAATCAAGCATCTATCTGCAGGGATATCGATCGACCAACGACTCAGTCTCCATCATCTTCATCACCTCTCCTCTTCCGCAGAAACTAACTAAAGGTACCGTTTGTACATTATATATCCATGTTTTCTTTTAAAATGAGTCGGTACTGCAACTAAACCCTCTCCGCTCCAATCGATCTCGCAGCTGCATCGTCGTCAAGCCTTGCATCAATTGGATCGTTTAATTCATTCCAGCGTCCAATCTATCTTTCTGGGATCGAGACCAACTCACTCTCCACCATCTTCATTTCCGACCCATCGATCTTAGCAGAAACTAAAGGTACGTAGCAAATTTCCATTACTATCTACTCCTAGATAGATACTACTCCAATTAAGAAATTGATCAGTGTTGTGTGTGCGTGCTTGGCGTCTCAGCTCGAAATAAAATAAAATAAAATCGATGGAAGATCGTTGATGCTACGTGCAAGTCTCAAAAATATATAGGTGTGGTGCACGTAAATTATTACTCCTCCCTACACAGGTTAAACATAATAATAATTTTGTGTGCACGCCTGCCTGCATACAGCGAATCGAATGCACTGCACGTTGCGGATCGGAGAGGTCATCTTTGATTTGATGATCAAATATGCTAGCTGATTGATCAACTCATGCTCGATCATCATGGGTTAAATAGATGAGAATCTGTCTGCTCACCCGTGTACTTCCTGTTGATATAATTTGCTTCTCTTGTACAGTAGCAGAGGAGTTTCACCATGGCACCAGTATTGGAGGTACCGCTACTCTCTGACTCTCATGTTCTATGCATATTTATTTTCCTAGCAGTTTGTTTTCTTTACGAAATTCCTTATATAAATGCTGAGCAGATCTTAACACTACTGAAACTTGAAATTCCCTTACAAAGCACTACCGTCGAGAAAATAAAAATATCGGCATGAAAATATATGTATGGTCATAAAAAATAAAAATATCGCTATGAAATTTCTTACGGTGCACTTACCGTCGGGGAAAATAAAAATACCGTCGGGGCTAGCTCGACAGGGGTAATTCCAGATTTACCCGACGTTGATCGAGGAATTTCAAGTTTCCAGTAGTGTAACTAGCTATTTATCCCCATGTTCCGGGGAATCAATGCAATGGATGTTGTTGGTGCCAGAGAGAAAATACTGAATCTTATTCAGGGGAACCTTAAGAACAACATAGTCTACTTTGATGGGTGGAATGGCCTCGGGGCAACCGCGGTCCTTAGATCCATAGCATAAGCAATTCCATCTATGAAATCTCCTCCTCCAAAGTTATGCTTTGGCAGAACCATTTACATTAATTGCTCTTGACGTGGGAGAGTAAAAGGGTGATGCAGAGAAAAATTACAGAGGAGCTGAAACTTGACCAGAAGACAATGGCCATGTTTGATTGAGGAGCAGGACAAGTAGGACGACTTCAATGGAGTGGATCATGGATCTAGGGATGTGATACGAGAAGTTTCAGAAATGATTCACCAAACCCTGGTGGGGAGTAGGTTTATGATGATTTTTATTAATGGGAGTGATGATGAGGTTGACCTAAGCGAATTTGGCATTCCAGGATATTATGGCATAATAAGGACATCTGGAAGAAGGTTCGTGACTATGCATGAGTATGTTGGGACCCATAGTTTTCGTACACTATTAGGGAATTTAAGAAACACAGGCCTCTTCATTTATACTACAGAGAAACCCGCAGGTCTATCAGACTCACATATTAATGCATTGTTTCTTGAAGAGGCTGCCAACATAGTTGCTAGCTATCCATTTATGATGAATATCAACTTAACAATGATCATACATTGTTGTCGCTATGGATTTTTCCTGCGCCGCAATTCTGGCAACACCTTTCGATTGGATTGGGTGGCCCATGTTCCCAACTTCTGGATATGTTATGGAATCATTCCAGAAGGGGATAGAGCTAGGGAGATTAGCAATGCATTGGATTCAAAAATAAATTTTGCAGGTGATGACTATGCTTGGTGAGGTGTTTGCTAAGATGACGGAAGATTCAGAGTCTTCTTGATGGATGGGACTGTATCGACAAGTGGATATTTCTGCATAACCTGTGGGTGCTTGACCTACGTTACACAGATTAGGGTGAGATCTTATCCGAGAAAAAGATAGGTCTTATGGCTTGTCCCAAGGAAATAAAAATGCAAGGAGTTAGCAGAAGCTGGCAGCATACATTTCAATTATTAGAGAAAAAGCTACCTTACCTTCAAAGAATTCGGATAATCAAACCTACACATCAGGAAGAGGCATCCATGGACATGGAGAACTCATTTGTGGATAAGAAAGAGCTAGAAATACTGGATTAGGGTTTAGGGTTTAGGGTTTAGGTTTGTCTGATAACGGTGACATGAAAAGCCTACCAGGAAGCTTATCAGAGGCAAGCAAACTTCAAGTGCTTGTTCTAGATGTGGTTGCAATGGATTGGACATCAACCTGCAAGCTACCTCCAATGAGTTCTCATCAGAGCATCCATCTTCTGTGGATAAGAAGGATGCCAGAGTCTCCAAAATATCTCTTGAAGGTTGCACATTGTTGGAGGATTTGTTCTTACTTGAGCTTCCCAATATGGAGGAGCTGGACCTTTCGGGATGTGCAATCAAGGTACTTGACCTTCGAGCTATGCTGGTGGATGCACCAAAGCTTAGGCGACTCTTCTTGTTAGGCTGGGAGAACCTTCGTACAATAAAATGGGGCTCATATAAGCAACGACCGAAGCCGCTAGAGTTGATCTGCATAGACACACGGCCTAGAGTTGGATGTGTTCGGCCATTGTCCCTTTGTGCCTATTGACACTCAAAAATGTCCATTTTATAAAGTTGTCAAAATATTGATTTGATCTCACCATTGCGTTCCTCTCGTCGAGATGGTCAAAAATCATATATGGAATGCCCAATTTGGAGATCGGATGAAGAAGTTATGGCCCCGGGAAAATACTGTGGCGCTGACCCAGAACTTCCGGTCCGAGACCGGAACTTCCGGTCCGTGACCAGAACTTCCGGTCCGGGACCAAAAGTTCCAGCCTTCGCCGACCCCGGAGTGCTTCCGGTCCATGACCGGAAGTTCCGGTCCAAGACCAGAAGTTCCGGTCCGATACCGGAAGTTCCGGTAGACTTAGTCAGTTCGGATCTGGACTTTCCGGTTGCGACCCGAACTCTTCCAAACTCGTGGGAAACTTAGAAAATAAGTATTGGAGCAGTTTCCTACTGGGATAAGACCACCCCCCTCTCTATATATGAGAGGATCATGGCCGATTGAGTACCCATCTATCCAATCGTCAAAAACACATCTACTACAAACTCTCTTCCTCTCTTTTTCTCCCCGTTCTTCGTCGGTGCTCCATGGACGGTGGATCGACGATGGCGAAGCTCTAGAGCGGTTAGGCCGGCTAGGGCAGCCCATAGCCGCTGCACGCTCCGACGGGGTCCCTCCCGAGCGTGTGGGGTTTCGGGTCTCAAGAGACCTCGCCGGCGTGTCTTGCGTATCGCGCTCCCGGCGAGGCTCCTCCGGCGACGTGTCTTGCGTATCGCGCTCATCGCTGGAGGCACAAGGTCCAGGTGTGGATATCCCTTAGGCGCCGGCCGATCTCAAAATCGGCTTGGCCCTACATCGAGCGTGCTAGCTCCTTATCGAGTGTGTTGACCTAATTCAGCGTCAACACACTTTTTGGCGACTCCGCTGGGGAAGATTGGTTCGGCTATCTCATATAGCCGATCTCTCTGACCTAGCCTATCCATTTATTTCAATCTATCTTCTTGTGATCGCCATTACCGTTGCATCTGGCCCAAAAGGCCGATTGCATCTGGTTTTGACCCCTTGTTATCTTGCTTGGTATTTTGCAACAAGTTGTACGTGTTTTTGGAAATTTCAGCAAGGTGGTCAAATTCTAAATCATGGAGTACCAAGGTGTTTCATCACAATATTACTACAATCACCCCCGAGGTACAACTTGCAAATGTTTCTTATGATCCTAATAATTATTTTGCAAGTTCTATGAACTCTCATGTTGGTGTTGCTAGTTATGATAATAGTAGATATGCTACATCGGCTAATTCTCATGTTGTTAATGGTTCTCATTATGTTCAACAAATTGATGTCAACTATGAATACTTTGAGTCCTAATGCATCTAACAAAGATACAACATGTAAATTCTTATTCATCGGCTATAAGTTCACAATATGTGGTTCTACCACATGACATGCCGATGAATGAGACAATTGGCTATAACAATGATAATTACTTAGCCAATTGCTCTCAAAATTCGGCACTATATGCCAATGCTTCTATTCATAATTCGGTTTCATATGTTACTCCAAACTCAAGCCGAATTAATGAAAATTCAGCAAGGTATTTAAGTGCAAGTGCTCATGATTCGGCTTCACATGTTACCAATAACTATAGTCGAATCAATGAAAGTTTAGCACCTTATGCAGGGATTAATGCTCACGATTCGGCTTCATATGCTACTTCTAGCTCTAGCCGAATTAGTGGAATTTCAGCAAGACATTCGAGTGCTAAAACTCATGATTCGGCTTCACAAGTTGCTAATAATTGTAGCCGAATCAATGAAAATTCAGCAATGGGCATACATACTAACGATCATGATTCGACTTCATATGTTGCTCTAAAATCTAGCCAAATCAATGAAGATTTAGCCCATGCTAGAAATCCATATGGCTCCTCTAAATGGAAGGTGCCCGCTTATCATAGACCATATCCGTTGTGTTATGATTACTTGAGAGATCCTGATGGTTGGTGGGTACCTGATTTTTACGAGTTTAATGGTGAAGATGGTAAAACCGCTATGGAACATATTAGTATATATCTTTCACAGTTGGGTGATTTTGGTAAAGAAGACTATATAAGAATAAGAAATTTTCCTTTATTCCTCACCGGTATTGCCTTTGCATGGTTTACATCTTTGCCTCAATGTACTATTTGTTCATGGTCTGAATTAGAGGAGCAATTTTATGAATACTTTGAAAAGACCAATGCAAAAAAGCCGATCACTACGAAGTCATCGGCTAAAAGTGGATTAATAGTAGACATGAAAGCAAGTCTTGTTACAGAAAAACGTGTGAAACACAAGAAACCAACTGGACTTGATTTTTCAGAAGCTAAAGGGGTTGTGTGCTTATCTAGTGATTATCACATCATCGATGAAGATCAAGCCCCTACAAGCAAGAAGGGAGAGCTGCCTGCTTGTTCTAAATCGGATAAGTCGGCTACCCAGTCGGCTAGGCCGATTGCCTCTGCAGTCTGCTCTGAATCGGCTAGACCGACTCTTCAATCGGTCATGTCGATTGCCTTTGATGCTTGCCTCGAGTCGGCTAAGCCGACTCCACCTGCTACTAGTGCCCAAGTCGGCCTAGCCGATTTCCAATCGGCTAAGCCGACTTCTTTGGTTTCTGCAGCCGCCGATACGTCTTTGGATAATTCGGCACCTATTGTTGATCGTTCTTTGGAGTTGAAGAGCAACATTATACAAGTCAAGGATGTACACTTCTCCGAAATGATCAACAAGGTACAAAATACAAATATTTTGCTTAAATTCCAATTCGGTCGTGCTATTTCAATTTTTGCATCTATTAGATATATCCTTATAAATAGTTGTAAAAGACCGATTAGGAGTAGCATTATATTTGTTGAAGATAAGATGAGTTCAGATTCTATCGGCCATCAGATTATACCATATGGTAAGGCCGATGGTACTGGTTTATCAAAGTTAAAGCTTTTCAAAAGTAGTTGCAAAGGTGTGGCCGAATGGATTGATGTTAAATCTGATCCCTTCGTTTGCCTAGCTTTAAAACCGATTCCACAAAAGAATCGGTTGAAGAAATCAAAGTACACCTTTGACTTTACCTTTTGTGATCATGTGTTTGATATCTTACTTAAGAATAATTTTATTAGAATCATTGATCACAATGCTTTGCCATCATTTCAAAACTTAGAAGGGCTTACATATTGCAAGTGGCATAATTCCTATGTTCATAATACCTGTAATTGCAATACGTTTCGTCATGTGATCCAATCGGCCATTGATAAAGGTCGATTGAGATTTTTCAAGCTCAACAAATGGACCGATTGGATTCAATCGGTCTTGATGGCAACAGGTTTCGAATCGGCTTACATTAGCCGATTCACATAAAACTCAAAGCTCAAGTGCTCATGAGAGAGATTTAGAGCCCTCAAGTGAAGACAAGGTTGCTGTCCAAGAAGCGCAAATTGGATAAGTTTCGAGAGGATAGCAATGTCGCTACAATTTCAAAAGACACCGGGGGGCAGGTGAAATCTCTCCAGCTAGAGCAAAAGCCGATTGATCCAGTTAAGCAAGAAAAATCGGCTGAGGATTCTTCTTTAGAGTATGTCTATCAAGATGGAGAAAAGAAGGATGCTCATAATGTTGATGGAGGCAAAGCTCATGAGAGGCAAAAGGATAGAAGACCGAAGCTTAGCTTCGAAGAGCTTCTAGCCAAATATAAGAAGATCTGTGAAGCAAATATTGCTAATCGATCAAAGAAAGTTCAGCCATCAAGATTGCCTCTAAAACGCAAGTCTCAAGAGAAGAATTGGCAAGGAGATAGATCTCACGCAGCAGTATATTCTCCTTTTGAGCAGCCAATTCCTATGCCTCATAGATCACAACCTGTATATTTTCATCCTTATTTATCTTGTGGCTGGTTTGATAAAGAGACACATGATCCATCATATTTTAGAACACAATATTTACAATATGCAGCTCCTAAATATTCACAAAGATCATCATCTTATAAAGACCATTTTGATCAAAATCGGTCTGGAGCTCAGCCAAAGAAGAAAGAGATAAAGCAATTTTACCGTGTGAAGTATGATGGCCGAAAGAACAAATGTTCAGATATGAGTTCAACTATTGAAAAGTCGATTACATTGTTGAAAAATCAGGCTATTGATGGCAAAGACATGGGAGAATCATCTATTGATATTCTAAATGTCAAATCTGAACAAAGAAAGATAAGAGTGACCAAAATTAAGAAAGATTTGCTGCTATACAAAACAGAAATAAAACCGATGTGCTCAATCGGTTTACCGAGGTGGCAAGAAAGCAAGTTGGCAAAGCTTAGTGCAGAGAAGCTAAAAGCAAAAGGCTTGGCATGGATTTCTAAAGGAATAATTCAAAGTCACAAGGATGATACTCAAGAAAGTGGTGCGTCAAAGATAAAAGAGAGAAAAAGATTCAAGAAACAATTGCGAAGTTGGAGATTTGCACCAAATCATCAAAATCTTTGGTCTTTGCATCATTCGTCTTCTCTGCCTATGTTTATGTGGAATTCATCTCATGGTATGTATAGTCATCTCTCAGCTCCTTATTTTGATCCTTGGTATGGATCTTTATTTTATGGAGGGTTGCCAAGTTATTATGCTTATCAATGATCAAAAGCCGAAATATTTTATTTCGGCTATGCATACTCATGTGAATGAACTCATATGACCGATACTTTGTTATCGCCCTTAGCATAAAAACATAGCCGATGAATGCTTGTAACCATCGTGCTATTAGAAAAGTCCCCATAAAACTTTCTTTGAAGGCTTTAAGGCCCGGGGGGCATGATATGTATTTTACTTTATGGATATGACAATATGATTAATCGGCTTGCAAAAAGGGCTAAGGTGTTGGCATAATCATTATTTCTCATAATTATGCTATTTGAAACATCAAGCCGATTAGAATTACATTTACATCAAACTTCAGGCCGAATACGCAGTTTTTTATTCGGCTTGACTATGTTGCAATCCTTGAAGTATGACATATTGAAGCCTGTGGTGGTTCTTTACTAATAATGCAATAAGCCGCTATGTTTTGGTGTTTTAAAGAATCACATAGTGTGTAGTTTGATGAGTGCCTTGATATCATTGTTTCTTTGCTAATTTCAAATTTGGTATGTTTCAAGGCTTGAAAACTATATGGCCAACATGTTAGTTCAATAAGCATCGGGCTATAATGTCGGTGGACATAAGTTTTATATTCAAGAAAGACCGATGCATCGAGATTTAAACTTTTTCTGCGGGTGCTGAATCGGGCCGAGCCGACTCGAGAGTCGACCAAGCCGGTTTGAATTTTCTCTCGTGCAGGTGCATTGGAACCATCTCGAGCCGATTCTAGCAATCGGCCGGGCGATCCAGCCCGGCTAAACCGACCGGGTCGGTCGGGACTAGCCAACTTTCCTAGAGTTGGCTCGGATATTTCACTCAATTAAAATCCGAATCGGTCTAATATGATTCCTAGTGATGATGTGGCCGATTTAGGAGATTGAGGACTCCCTTGTTAATGGTCAAACTGAATCTAGCAATAAGACTTTGATCAAGCTCATTAAGAAGAAAGTGATCAAAGTGATATTTGAAAATTCATACATGCTAGAGACATTGCAAGGTGAAAGTCTCCCGAGAGCAATAAACGAAAGATACTTGAAAAGGTACCTTTCAAGTGTTTGGCGAAAGCTATAGTGCTTTCAAACAATGGCCGATACATGTATCGCCCTTAGAACAAAAATAGCCGATGTACACATCGCCGTTAGTCGCCGGGTAGCCGATGAGATGGGTATCGTTGCTATTTGGCTTTTGAATTGTGTTTTCGTGTTCATGCATCATTCACTTGAAAACAGGGGGGCATATGTTGACACTCAAAAATGTCCATTTTATAAAGTTGTCAAAATATTGATTTGATCTCACCATTGCGTTCCTCTCATCGAGATGGTCAAAAAATCATATATGGAATGCCCAATTTGGAGATCGGATGAAGAAGTTATGGCCCCGGGAAAATACTGTGGCGCTAACCCAGAACTTCCGGTCCGAGACCGGAACTTCCGGTCCGTGACCAACTTCCGGTCCGGGACCAAAAGTTCCAGCCTTCGCCGACCCGAGTGCTTCCCGGTCCATGACCGGAAGTTCGGTCCAAGACCGAAGTTCGGTCCGAGACCGGAAGTTCCGGTAGACTTCGTCAGTTCGGATCTGGACTTTCCGGTTGCGACCCGAACTCTTCCAAACTCGTGGGAAACTTGGAAAATAAGTATTGGAGCAGTTTCCTACTGGGATAAGACCACCCCCCTCTCTATATATGAGAGGATCATGGCCGATTGAGTACCCATCTATCCAATCGTCAAAAACACATCTACTACAAACTCTCTTCCTCTCTTTTTCTCCCTGTTCTTCGTCGGTGCTCCATGGACGGTGGATCGACGATGGCGAAGCTCTAGAGCGGTCAGGCTGGCTAGGGCAGCCCATAGCCGCTGCACGCTCCGACGGTGTCCCTCCCGAGCGTGTGGGGTTTCGGGTCTCAAGAGACCTCGCCGGCGTGTCTTGCGTATCGCGCTCCCGGCGAGGCTCCTCCGGCGACGTGTCTTGCGTATCGCGCTCATCGCTGGAGGCACAAGGTCCAGGTGTGGATATCCCTTAGGCGCCGGCCGATCTCAAAATCGGCTTGGCCCTACATCGAGCGTGCTAGCTCCTTATCGAGTGTGTTGACCTAATTCAGCGTCAACAGTGCCCAACAGAAATCCTTCCGGCTACAGGTGCACACAATCTTTGCAGATGCTAAGCTTGCTTGGTCCCTTTGGGTTTCCAGATATTACAGTGGTCTCTGTTATTTCAACATCTCTATCACCTCTTCAGCTACATACATGGAGACTATTCAAACTGAAGCAACAAAAAACAAGGAGAAGGTGACTGGGTTTCCATTGATCATCAACGAAACTATGACATAGCTGCTAGAGACATGTATCGTGACGTCTTTACCAAGGTTGGTAACGACCCAATCCCGATGCAGACCTTCCCGAAGGGCCCAACGGGACAACTGGATAGACATATTGAGATTGGTGACGGAAGCCATAGCGTGCAGAGTGAGGTGGAGCAAATCCTTATGGTGCTATTATGGTGCTAATTTGGCTTCATTGATGAGACAGTATACCAAATCCCTGCACGTGCATGATGTCTCAACCTGGAGCAATAACATACCTGCAACAATTTTTCATTCCCTCAGGTGGTGCCGCATCAAGAGGTGCCCCAACTTGCACACCATCTTTCCTCTAGGCGCAGAGGAATACCGTGGTAATCTGGAGTCCATCTGGGCATCGCATATCCTGATGGCTCATTGTGTATGGAGCAAAGGTGTCATCTACTATTCTGGTGATTGCTTCCGAAGCCTACGACACTTGCACCTGCGCTGCTGTCCAAGCCTCCAGTTGGGGCTTGCGATGGGCAAGTGCCCCTCCTTCCCAAGCTTGGAGACCCTCCACATCATTCACTGCAGGGAACTCAGGCACATCTTCGTACCTGGTGACGGGACAGAGTCCAAGCATACAAGTGTCGAGTTCCCAAAGCTGACCGCCATCCACCTGCACAACCTGCCGGCGCTGCAGCAGATATGCGAGGCCACCGAGATGCTGGCGCCTGCACTGGAGACCATCAAGATCAGGGGGTTGCTGGAGTCTGCGCCGGCTGCCAGGCTTGAAGGGCCACGAGCCAGGCATGAGGAGGCCGGCCGTGGAGATAGAGAAAGATGTGTGGGACGCACTGGAGTGGGACGCGGTGGACGCTGGCCACCACCCTTCCCTGTTACGAGGCGCCGGTGCACTCGCGTTACTACAAGAGGCGCATGCTCAGGACTACCGTTCTCAGGTAACAGGTAGCACATGTATATACATTTCATTCATGTGTGTCGATGCTCTAGCCAGCTAGGTAGCTAGGAGTAATTATATTTAACTAATCTGGCAGCTTACTCATCAGTGTAAGTTTTTTTGCTTCCACTCTGGCCAGGTGATATGCATCTGCTGCTTATTAATTCGCGCGACGGTTCAGACGGGCGATGGATCAGTTTGGTTTTGCTCTGTTTGCTCTGCTGTGTGTTTGGTTTGGACTTCTGAAAATGAGAAGAAATTAAACACGTACGCGTACCGCCATCTAGTTGTGGTTGGTACCTGCAGGCGCAGCCTGCAGCCTGCTTGTGCTTGCGACCTCGCGTGGCCTGCTCGCCCGGCGCGTGTGCGGCGGCATGCTTCAGTGTCACAGTACGTGTCAGTGTGTGTGGCTTGCTTGCGTTGTGATCGACGGCATATGCATATGCAGCAAGGTGCTCTGCCCTCTGCCTGCATGTCTGATAGTTGATGTCTGTGGAGTGGATTCAGTTTGGTGTGTCTGTTTGTTTAATTGTCGTCTGCTATATATCCGGTTCTTTCGAGACTGGTTGCTGTAATAAGCAGCGGGGCGTGTGGGCTGCTCCTGCGGTCGGTCTGCGATTTGCATGGACTGCTCGTCTGCTGCTGCTCTCATGAGAGTACGTATATTCATGTTATGCATGATGTCTGATGATGCACAATCGACATACCTTCGGCTGCTGTACTGGTGAACATTTTACATATAATCAAGTTTCAAGTGTGTGATTGATTGGTTTTAATTTACGTCAAAGTCGTCAACCGTTGAGCTAGCGTGTTTCTATAGGACGTCAACCGTTGGAGGGCTGGGCTGGTGGTGCGCCGGTGCTGAGGCCGGCCGCCGGGAGGTTGTGCGCCGGTGCTGCTGAGGCCGGCCTCCGATCCGGGCGGTGGAATGATTTGTTTCTCACTCTGCTCAACAGTTGAGGCTTGTTTGGATCGAAAATTAGTTTAAATCCACTTGAAACACATGCGGGTTGAGCTAAATATATGCGCACTAAACAAGGTCTGATGTATCGAAAATGTTGGTGTGTGTATGTGTAGTGTTTAGTTTGGAACGAAATAAGGAACACGCATGTTGTGCGGCCGCGGGTTGGTTCCTGCGCCTGCACGCGAGAGCTTGTGTCCTGCGCTGGCTGATATGCAGTACGTTAT
Source organism: Chrysopogon serrulatus (assembly GCA_015844335.1). Taxonomy (NCBI): domain Eukaryota; kingdom Viridiplantae; phylum Streptophyta; class Magnoliopsida; order Poales; family Poaceae; genus Chrysopogon; species Chrysopogon serrulatus. The sequence continues at coordinate 75,202 of JADLZL010001672.1, read as the reverse complement.
TAGTTGCATTTGCTTGCGCTTCATTTGTGTGGCTTGTTTGATGACATGTCTGTCTGGCTGCCTGCGGTGCTACCCTGATCGAGCTGTTTGAGATTCATCGATTATATTGCTTTGCTGTTCGTAACATACTACGCTACTGTACTATATATAGGTCCATGCATGTATCATGTTTATATATTCGTATATAATTTTTTTCTCGCGAACGTGAGTCATCACACATGATATATTCGTACTCCCTCCATGTTGGTAATAGAAGTCGTTTAGGACAGCGACACGGTCTCCAAAGTATAACTTTGACTTTATATTTTTATAAAAATATTCATCATAAAGTGATATATTTATACTTTTATGAAAATATTTTTCAAGACAAATCTATTCATATGGTTTTCATATTTCTAAACTTAATAACTTAGAAGTTATTCATGATTTATGTTCCCAATGTTTGACCTAAACCTTGTCCAAAACGACTTCTATTTCCTATACGGAGGGAGTATTGTTGAGCTGAGCATTGACAGGATCGGAGTATTGTACTGGATTGTTACGTGATCACTATTTCCAACACCGTATCACACTACTGGATGCGCTCTCTTTGCTGAGTGCCAGAGGCACTCGGTAAAGGCACAGGAATGCTCGGCGAAGCCTTCACCGAGAGCGGCTCTCGGCAAAGAGCCTCTAGAGAATTTTTTGATGGCAAAGGCGCTTTTGCCGTGTGCCATTTATCAAGCACTCGGCGAAGACGTTGCCGAGGACCGACATGGCACTCGGTAGAGAAGTGCAACCGTAATGTCGGCGAGACAGTTGACGGAGCCTTTGCCAAGAGCCCACATCCTGCCACTCGGCAAATAGATGAATATTCTTTTTATTGAAAAGTTTTTACCGAGTGTCACTAAGGGAACACTCAGCATAGGAAGTATTGCTCCTTTTTGCAAAATTATTTTACCGAGCGTTATGGAAATGGCACTCGACAAATTTTCCCAGCTTTACCGAGTGCCTTGGCTGTAGCAATCGGCAAAGACTGTGATTGTAGGCAGTTCATATATGTCGCTTGCTAGTTACTAGATTCTATGTTTCTCTACCTGCTAGTTACGATAATCTATTTAATATAATTTTTCAAATTATTTACTAGAACATATGTCGCTTGCAAATATTGAATTATGTTGTCGTGTTCAAAAGGTGGGGAGAAATTAAACAAATGCGCCGTAAAAACAACAAAAAAAATCTAGTAAGTTTGACTAATCGCTAGCAGGGGTGTGTCTATAGTCTAGTAATTTACTATATTATATTAGTCAAACTTCATGGCTATAGTAATTTACTACAATGGACACAAATGTGCCATGACACATTTACGATAATTAGAAATTGGGGAGCCACAGGGACGCGCCGAGGCGGCCGTTCGGAGCGAGGCCGCGAGGGGCCTTGCGGCCAGTTAGGAAGGCAGCGCCGCCGCCGCTTCTGCAATCCGCGCAGGCCATGGAAAAGACATACGCGCAGGCTCGACCACGCCGCCGCCGAGGTCCGCCATCCGGGTTACGCACTTGCGCCTCGCGTAGACTAGGGCATCGCGCGCCCTTGACATTGGTCTCTCCGGCGCCTCGCTGATCTTCTGCATCGCTCCATGACGAGCTCGTGCTGGCATTCTCGTAGGCATGGTGCTCGGGCTCGCACTTCCATGGGAGGCAGAACTTGGCGACGCGGCACTTGTTGAGAGGGATGAGGAGATGCACGCACTGGCCGCGAGCGGCACCCGGCCCTCCGCCATCTTCGCCTGCGTCGGATCTGGGGCATCGAGGAGCTGAGCTCCACGCTGGCCGCCGTGTGTTGGGAGCAAGATGACACCGCATCACTGCCGAAGGGGCTACTGTCCACACGGGGAGGGCCGCCGAGGGTCGCCGACTTCGCCGTAGGCGCCGACGCGAGCCGCATCGCCGCCGGCATCTGCGCGATGCGGACTGCGCTGTCGCCCATCCACGCGCAAAAGGCACGCCGTCGCCTCGATGCAAACATCGCCAGTCCGCCGGAGTCACTGTGACCATCGCCATCCACCTGCAACAGGTGAGGAGGCTGCCGCTGTGAGGAGGAAGGCGCCGCCGACGGGATGCAACAACTGTTTCTTTTTATGAGCGGTATATATGCGGGTGCAAAAGAAACCAGCGACTAATCAGCAGGATTAAATGCTAGCTTAATTGGATGGGACCGGAGCCAAGGAAACTAGCTCCGTCATTGGATGAACCACATGCGACCTGGCTACAGAATAAATTATTCTATAGCCAGCTATAGGATAGCTATTATCTATATAGGGTGCATTTTCTATACTCCCAGAAGTAGTTACTCCCATCTTTAAAACAACATATTGCATATGTGTTTATACTTGTTTATCACTTTGAGTATGTTTATATACTCATACTAAGATACTTCAAATCTTCCTACGCGAAAAAATTTTAAAGGAACCCATACTTTTTAATATATTATAAAAATGCCATTGACTATAGTATATAAAATAAGTATAACCACATACTCTATGTATGCATACATATTTGACATATACTACCATAGATGGTTTAGTATGATCATATATTTTATATACATACACTTCGTTCGGTCATATATACCTTAAATCTTGAGATATTAACATGGGAGTAACTACTCCCTAGGAGTACGTAATAATTTCCCATATATATATATATATATATATATATATATATATATATATATATATATATATATATATATATATATATGTGTGTGTGTGTGTGTATATGGTAGCGCTATTTGGTCTCCAACCCATGTGACAGCCCACGAACCTCGAAAACTGCACCGCTCGATTTTTTTTTTCTTGCACGTGGCTGAGATGGTCCTGGCCGATTTTCCGTGCTCCGACAGGCTAGTTTTTTTTTTCTGGGCAGTTTTTTTAGCTGTTTTTTCTCTATGTGCAGCTTTTTTTTACGTCCGTGACTTGAGGAAATAATCCTTTGTGGAGCTTGCCATGTGTTAGTTAAGATTTTCTTTTATTATTCTTCGTTTTTCTTGTGCAGTTTTTTTACGTCCGCTGTTGGGTACCAAGGATTAGAAAATGAGTAAACCTTTCATAGTTGCAGCAAATCGTGCATCCAAAAAATTGATATTGAAAAGCGACTGCCCAATTGATCGGCATAAATTTCTATTAAATCGATGGAAGACATTGTGTTACATGAGCGTAGTATAAGAAGGCTAAAAAAAGAATCATTTGAATCAAATTGGCACATAGATCCAAAATTGGCCACATAGATCCTAAAGCTAGTAAAATGTTCAAACAGAAGCCCTCCTCCAATCCAACAAAGATGGGGGACACTGATGTTTGAATGGAACCTCTTTTTTTTTTTGCCTTTGCAGCAAGTACCAGTTCAAACAGAAGCCTCTCCTGCCACCAAGTTGCAACAAGAAATGTTAATAAAAAATATCATGAATTGAGTGTACAAAAACGTAAAATTTAAAAAGTTTAGGTTAAAACAAGTGTGAACAGAACAGATGGTGGAAAGCGTATCTAAATCTTAGTTTTGAACATAGATCTTCCAAACTAAATTGGTGGATCAGCAAATGATCTGGTCATTTCTAGTCTAGAAAATAAAAGGCAGAGAAAGAGATAGTACTGGTGCAACTGTATAGTAATATATATGCTGAGTGTGATACTATGACCAGAAGCCAGAAGCACTAAATCTCAGTTTTGAATGCCTAAGGGTAACAAAGCTGTAGCTGCAAATAATCTGCATGATTTCAGCACTTCCTCCTATAGTGATTGCGAAAACCATCCTGCTGAATCTCAGTCAAACACAAAACAGTTGATTTTTCACATATTGCCCAACGTAGACAGCTAGATAGCTGAACTGCCAGAGCAGGAAGCGGCAGGAAGGAGAGCACCAGACTACCAGCACATTCCTGTGAGGATGGAAGGAATGTCTAAATTGTTGCATTCTTCTTGTAGGAAACATGGGAGATGAAATATTTTACAGGATCAACTCAAAACCAAAGATCCTACCTTTAAATCATAGTTACTAAAAATTGAACTACGAAAATATAAGTAGTGTCATGTCGTTGTGGTCAGCAAATAAGTAGACTAACTATAAATGCAATGTTTTTTCTTGCTACTAATTAGGTAGCTTACCCAGACCTCTTGAGGATCCCTGATGCAGAGCAAATTCACTGCAGAGTAGTAGGGCCCCTAGACCTAAACAAAACACTGACTCAATCTTTCATAAAATCTGCCTATCTATCTATCTATCTATCTAAAATAAATAAAACAACATCAATGGATTGGGTCGTGAAATGATAAATTTATATACCTGTTCCCAGGTTTTTCTTAGTCAAACTATGAGTATGATTGGTTTTTTGATTGAGTACCAAACATTGTTGGTCATTTAGGCAAAAAAATCTCTGAGAATTTCAATCCCATGCAGATTGATCAAACCTAGGTACCAATGCAAAATATATGCTTGTGTCCTGTGGAATTCCTTAACTTAAAACTCTTCATGTAAGCAGTACTAAATTGTCATTTGGATTGCCTAAAGAATTGCAAAGCCTTCAAGCAAATTTACTTTCAGGCTTTTAAGGGTACTGTATTGGAATTACAGAAACAACTATGAGCCTGAACTGAAAGTTGATGCTAGTAAACTGCAGAAACAACAAGCCTTTTTTCCTTCAATCACATGTTCCAAGCATCAGACAATATCTTATCTTACTTAGGAAAAAAAAAAAAACAGTAGCACCAATAAAACACATAATAAGATATACTATCTATCAACAAACAGCACCTTTAAATATTATAGGATTTGAATGTCAAAATGTAGGAAAGCAATGTTCAGAAAATAAAACAACAAACATGGTTCATTGCCCAGAATCCGTATAGGGTTGTAGGCTTGACAGTTACAATACAACATAGATAAAACACTGAATTTTAATGTAACCTACACTGCTAGAATACTGAATACATATATATGCTTGCAAATCGTCTGTATTATGATGAAAAGGTGCAGCACTGCCCATCTAAATATGCATGAGATATTGAAGCTTAGTAAATAAAGCATACAAATAATGGACAAGAACGCGCAACAATTAGGATATGACCTTTAAATTCCAAATCTGCAATCTGAGCTACACATAACTGCAAGCTCAGTTGAACTCTATCAATCAGAAAATAGAGAAGTACACTGCTACCTTGATTTGCAAGCAGATGAAACCAGTAGCTACATGGCTACCGAACTGTTACTGCTACCAATCGCCTAGTCTCATGCTCCACTATCACACAATCAGACCTGTGTTAGCACAAACACGCAGCTGTGAGTTATGTTTGGTGAAATTCTGGATATACACTTTACATGATAATTTGCATTCAATCACAATTGAAACGTGTTTACTGAACTAAAAACTTCTGATAAGAACATGCTCAAATTACCATTTTGAAGGGTGCTGAAAAGACCAAAAACATGTTGAAAAGACCGCGAAGTTCAATTATACAGACTCCAACACAAAATGAATTAAACAACTTATTTGCTTGTAGTACATGAAATTTGATACTGATGTGCCTCACTTTTAGAGAACATTCAAATAACTACTTCTAGTCAGTAAATTGTATAGTACAGAAAAACAGATCAAGTTCCTGTAACTACCGCTGAACCCTAGCAGAATCTTTTGCTGACAAAAGTGCAGAGGCCAGCTGCAACAATGTTCAGGATGCAGCGTGCTTACACTGGTGCTGCAAATCTAAATATGTGCATGTTGCTGAATTTGAGCAATGGGCAAGGGAGTACAAAGGCTAGCAGTAGAAATTTAGAACAATTTAGAGTTCATGTACACCACAATTTACCATAAAACATAAAATATAATATCTAACTTGGGACAGCTCAATGCATTTCTAGAGAACCTTAGCAATGTGCTAACATCAGCAATTCTAAAAATCATAGAGCAGATTAGACAATGTGCTCTTCATCGGTATTTTTTTCAGTCAAGCATGCGTGGTGATGGTTTGGTTGAACAGTATAGTTTGGAATTCAGTCCCAAATTGTAGCTTAACAATTGCATTCAAAACTAAATGTGTCATGAGATTACTAAGAACAGGTAAAATTTCATACCAGGAACTAGAATAGCCTAATGTTACTACAGCAATGCATGCCAATTAGAGATTAATCACAAGCAATAATAAGATTACAAAAGGCAAGATTTCCAAAGGAAACATAATGAGCAAATAAATCAAAATTATAGTGCACACAAGATATAGTGCACGCAGGAAATGATCTACACGAGCACTTCCCAAGAAAACTACTACGAAAAATACTTTATTTTGTACCAAACCTAAAAATTTGTCAATTTTAAAACTTTTGTGAAGACCTTGTTAAGCAAAATGTGAGTTACCGGAGTACGATGCCTGAACGCAACCTCGTCTATCGGCTCAGAAGCCACAAACGAGGACCATCTACATTGAAAGACAAAGGAACCCAGGAGAGTGCACAGTGACAGGACCATCCAGCACTGTGAAGCTCATGTGAAGACCAAAATGTTGTCTCAAAACCATCCTCTAACAGATAACGCATATCTACATTCAAAAACCTCTCTATATTACATAATGAAGTAAGTGAACCATAAAAAACTATTTGCAATTACTAGCATTGTTGTGACGTGCCTTCATACTTACGTAGGGGTGGAGTGCTTCTGGCCGAGGCCTGATCCCCCAGCGGTGGGTTGGAGGCGCCGTGCTCGGCGCCCTGGCTACGGAGGCTATGACGGCTCTAGACGACAGGGAACAGATGGCCAGGGAGCGAAGGGAGATAAATCTCAACCCTGGCTAAACTTTATTAATAAAACATCTTCAATACTTATAGCTAAATCCCAACAAACTCTATCCTGAATCTAAGGAGTATTAATTGCCAAATAAATCCCCTAAACAATCTGATCCCCGAACTGAACCCATAACAGCCTGGGAACGCCACCAGCGTTGGCGCCCGGTGCCCGTGCTCTGGCGTGCGCCAATCCCAGGTCCTTCAGCCACTTGGCTTCCTGCGACATCGACACACCTTGCCGCATATAGAGTATAGCACCCGTGCTAATGCCACGGGTTCAGTTTAGGAAATCATTCAAACACTGACATCCAAAATATTTAAACAAACAAAATATTCCTATCATCACCAAGTTAAGTCCCCCCATTTGGAGACCAAAAAAAAAAATGGGACACCAGAAGAATCTACAAGAAGGAGGTTTGGCATATATTTGGTCAGACTCAAAATGGCAGGAACTGAATTCATGGAAATCTCAACTAACAAACAGGTCACTTGCCTACAGGTACACCTTTCTAGTAGGATACCAGCGCTTAGCGTAACATTGAACTCTATCATAACAGGGAAAATAAAACTAATGAAATCTAACTAGTACTAATTAGTCGCAAGAAACTTAGGAGGCATCCATCATGCTATATGTATACACATACATACATGACGTTGAAAATGGCATGTGTGATATCATCTAGTCTTAGGTGGACTCTCGAACCAGGTCGTCTTGGTTCTTACTCTGTTTTCTATCTCATATGTGACATTGTTGCCTCTCTAAACAAATCACCACCAATTATTATTATCATTTCATTGGCTACCCAAGTAAGTGTGAACTAGTTCAAGTAAGCTGCCTAGATTATTAGGAAACAAAAATACCAATTACTATTATCATTTCATTTCATTGGCTACACAAGTAATTGTGAACTAGTTCAAGTAAGCTGCCTAGATTTATTAGGAAACAAAAATCTATTTATGCATTGTATGGTAGGCATCCGTCCTAAATCGCAGTTCTAAATATTATAAGGCGTATACTAGTACTACAGTGCAAAATCAAGTACTACTTTGTCGGAGAGGTCGAAGATTGGACGCAGAGCGGCGCCGGCTGACCAAATTGGGTTCAGTTGCAACCATCCAAAAACCTTTCTATTAAAGATAGTCTAATTACTATTGCTAATGAGATTGGTATAGTTTCTAAGGATGGCAATCCTTCTAAGGATAGTTTACTGGATAGTATGGTAGAATTAGATAATCAAAGAGAAGCCAATTTCACTAAAGAATGTGGTATGCATCCTTGTAGTGATAAGGTTGCTCCTTCCTCAAATAGCCCTTGGTTAGAATCTGGCAAGGTTGCTAACTTAGGAGGAAAAACAGGAACAGAAGGAGAAATAGGATATAGCCCCCATACCCCAACTGCTATAGATAGTCAGATGGTAGATAATGAAGAAGAAGAGATAGTTGGACTAAGGTAGGTAGGAAAAATAAGAAAAAAAATAATGAGAGGGCTCTTCTGGAATTTTAGAGGTTTGGGCCAAACTGGGAGGATTCCTGCTTTAGCTAATAAAATGGGGGAGAATAATGTAGACTTTGTGGGGGTGGTTGAAACTAAGAAAAGTGAGTACCCTAGGAGCATTCTTAGATCTTTAACTGGTAATATTCCCTTTAATTGGTGTTCTTTGAGAGCTAGAGGCTCTGCTGGGGGTATCCTGGTAGGTGCCAAAGCTGACCTTTTTAATTTTATACCTGGAGACATCTTAGATTACTCTGTAAGTGTTATGTTGACCAACAAGGTGACTGGTTTTAACTTTAAACTAGTAGTGATTTATGGATCCCACTATGAGGATGGGAAACAAAGTTTTCTAGATGAATTAGAGAAAGTCATGAGCTCCTGTCAGGGGCCCATCATGATTGATGGTGATTTTAATCTAGTTAGAACAACTGCAGATAAAAGTAACAGTGTAGTGAATTTTAAGTGGGCTGATCTTTTTAATGATTGGATTAATAGGTGGGGTCTAATAGAGTTAGATTTAAGGAATAGAAGGTATACCTGGACTAATAATTAGGATACCCCCATCTCAGCCAGAATAGACAGTGTTAGTTTCTACTCAATTTGATCTAGCTTTCCCTCTAGCCAGAATGAAGGCTTTAGATAGAATTCCTAGTGACCATAATCCTTTATTAGTGGATGTTGGAGATAATGTTTCTTATGGTAAGAAGAAATTCAGGTTTGAAAAATGGTGGCTGCAAGATGAATCCTTTGCCAAAATAGTAGAGAAAGCTTGGAACACAAAGTGTGAAGAGTCTAGGAGCATAGATATTTGGCAATTTAGAATTAGGACCTTTAGAAGATTAGTTATGGGTTGGGCTTCTAACCAAGTTGCCTTGCTTAATAAAACTAAAAGTCAGTTGTCTCAGGAATATGGCAACTTGGAATCTGAAGCTGAGAATAGAACTTTGAGTGAAACAAAGTGGTCTAGGTACAAAGAATTAGAGTCTGAGCTGGCTAAAATATGGAGAATAGAAGAAATAAAAGCTAGGCAGAGGTCTAGGGATAGAGATATCTTAGAAGGTGATAGAAACACTGCCTATTTCTATGCTGTAGCTAATCATAGGAATAAAAAAAGAAAATTGAATATTTAGAAGGACTTTCAGGTCAAGCTAGAGATCAGAAAGGTATAATTGATATAGCTGTAGACTTCTACAAAAATCTTTTTGCTAAGGAAAAGAGAAGAGATGTCTGTCTGGGGACTCACTTTTGGGAGGAGTCTCAAAAAGTCAGTAGACAAGACAATGATTTTCTGACTGCCCCTTTCTCTGAAAGTGAAATTAAAAAGGCAATTTTTAGTTGCTACTCAGAAGGGGCCCCTGGTCCTGATGGACTTCCTTTCCTATTCTATCAGAAATTCTAGGATGTGATTAAATATGATATCATAGCTATGTTTAGAGATTTTCAAGAAGGGAACTTGGACATAGCTAGGTTGAACTTTGCCTTAGTAACTCTGATCCCTAAAGTCAGTGATGCCTGTAACATTAAACAGTACAGGCCTATCAGCAGATTAATTGCAGCTTCAAAATCTTTTCTAAATTACTTACTACTAGATTGGGAAACATTGCACAAAAGTTAGTAGCTGCTAATCAAAGTGCCTTCATTAAGGGTAGATATATTCTAGAGAGTGTAGTGGTAGCTCATGAGCTAGTCCATAGTTTGCACAAGAAGAACGAGAAAGGGATTATTCTAAAGTTAGATTATGAAAAAGCATACGATAGGGTTAGCTGGGATTTCCTGTTTGAGGTCCTAGAATCTAGAGGTTTTTCTAATAAATGGATATCCTGGATTAGGTTGATTGTAACTGGAGGCTCTATTGGTATTACTGTTAATGGGGAGAATAGTTCATATTTTAAACCAGGAAAGGGTCTCAGGCAAGGAGACCCTATCTCTCCTTTATTATTCAATTTGGTAGGGGATGTATTTACCAGAATGTTAGATAAAGCTGCTTCAGCTGGTTTGATTAGAGGCCTCTTACATGATTTCAGAGTAGGGGGGATAGTTTCTTTGCAATATGCTGATGATACCATCCTTTTCTGTAGTGCTGATATTGTCCATTTAACAAATCTGAAATATGTCATTATGTGGTTTGAACAAATCTCTGGTATGAGGGTTAATTTCCATAAAAGTGAATTACTAGCTATGAACTTAGAACAGGAACATACACATATAGCTTCTCATATCTTTAATTGCCCAGTAGGTAAGTTTCTTATTACTTATTTGGGCATTCCTTTGCATTATTCCAAACTGAGTAGGGAGGATATTCAACCTATAGTGGATAAAATGCTTAAAAGAATAGCAGGATGGAGGGGGAATCTTCTATCTTTGGCTGCTAGAGCTTTGCTTATTAAAACATGTTTAGCCAGTATACCTGTTTACCTGTTGTCTTTCATTAAATTTCCCAAATGGGCCATCAAAGTTTTAAATTCCCATATGAGTAACTGTCTGTGGAATGATATGGATGATGCTCATAAGTACCATTTGGCTAACTGGGAATCAGTGGCCATGGCTAAGGAATTTGGAGGTTTAGGCTTACCCAACTTAAGGGACCTCAATACTTTTTCTAGCATCTTGGTTAAGAAGGTATACTTTAGATGGTAATAAATTGTGGAGAGAGCTTATAGACTATAAGTATATAATACTAATAAGCTGAATATTTTCCAATCCCAGACTGCTGGAGCCTCTCCCTTCTTCAAAGGCTTTATAGGAGCTGCACAAGCTGCTAGAATGAGGTATAAATGGTCAATTTGGGAATGGGAAAAAGGTTAGATTCTAGGAGGATAACTGGATTGGTAACTCCAGTTTGGCTATCCAGTATTGGAAGGTGTATAGGATTGTTAATGAAAAGAATAAATCAGTAGCTAGCCTCTAGGATGGTTAGAACCTTAGATGTACTTTTAGAAGGATGGGAGATGGATGTGTCCTAGCTCTCTGGGAGGAAATCTGTCAGCTAGCGTCAACCATAGTCTATACAGATGAGGAGGATTCCCTGATCTGGCAATTTGCTAGTAATGGTACCTACTCTGTCCAGTCTTTGTATAAAATTATCAATTTTAGGGGTATCAAACCGGTTCTAGTTCCCTCTGTGTGGGATATCAAAGTCCCTCCAAGGGTCCAGTATTTTCTTTGGCTGTTGTGCAACAATAAAGTTCTCACTAGGGACACCTGAGCAAGAGAAGGAAAATTGATGATATGACTTGCCTGTTCTGTACTGAACATGAAACTGCTGTGCATCTCTTCTTTGATTGTGCTGTAGCTAAACAACTTTGGCATACTTTGTCTAAGATTCTTGGTATTGGTACAGTAGACTCTTTTAAAGCTATTGGTAAATACTGGCTTAATAATAAGAAGAATGGTGTTGTAAATATTGTTACTTCTTCTGCGTTATGGAGTCTTTGGAAACTTAGAAATGATGTTTGTTTTTGGAAAACTGCTTGGAGGAGTATGGATATACTTCTCTACAGAATACTAGCTTTGCTACAAAGATGGGAGATACTATGCCCAGGGGAGAAGAAGGCTATCTTACAAGTGAAAGCTATGCAAATCAAGGATGCAGCTGCCCAAGTGATGTGGCTACCAGAATGAGTATGCCAGAACAGAAGTTTTGGCTCGACTGGGAGATGCAGCGTCAAACTGGGTTGTCTGAAGGAGGCCCCCCCCCCCCCACAGAAGAGTTGGTGGTGAAACGAAGCCTGTTCCAGAAGTCTTTGTCTCTGTTTTTATCTTTCTTCTGTTCTAGCTGCTGTCGATGTCGGAGCTTCGGCGTGTTTTGCATTCTGTTATGTCTAAATGGGTTTGTTTAAGGAATTTGAGCTAGATGTCACAGGTGCGTCGTCACCTGCTATGCTGTAAACTGAAACATTTGTCTTTTGGCAATAGTTAAAAGACGGGGGCTTGGCCCTAGAACTCTAAAAAAAATTGGGTTGAGTTGGCGATGGATGGGTTGAGGAGCGGCACGGCGATGGGTTAGTTGAGGATGGGGGCCGGCATGGGGAGTTGAGGCCTTGAGGAGCACCACCGAAGGGTCGACGGCGATGGGAGGAAGAAACCGCCACTGCCCCGTGCTCTCCAAGAGAGGACGCCGAGTCGCCCGTATCCCATAAAGGAGAACGGTCACGAAAGGGTAGGCTGCCGCCGAAGACACAGCGCCACCGACAAGGCCGCCGCCGGGGCTGCAGAGGCAGCTGTCGAAGGTTGCGGAGGGGAGGGGGAGGGGGCGATTTGGGTGAGCGGCAAAGGGATTTCCACCTCCTGGATCACAATATCCCACGGATAGCGGAGAGGAGCTGTGGGGGAGTTGAACAAAAAAGGGAGCGCCGCCGCCGCCGAATCGGCCAGACGAGGGAAAGAGACGGGGAAGAGCCGAAGAGGTGGAGATAGCGGAGGAGCTAGATGGAAGGTGCCGCTACCGCCGCAGAAAACACCACGCCAGATGAACTGCCGATGTGGTTGGGATGTGAAGCGGCGGCGCAGATAGAGGAGGGGCGCCGGAAGGTTGAGTTGATGGTCGCCCACGGCAGGGGGGTGGATTCAGAGCGGCGCTGGCGGTGGTGAGCAAAGTAGCGCCGCCGTCGGTGGGTGGCCAGAGGAGCACGCCGTATGCGGATGAGCGGAGGAGCGGCATCGGCGGGAGGTGGTACGGAACTGAAAAGATTGTGGGGGAAGTGGGATGTTACTTGGGCCACGGCTGAAAAAATGGGCCGGGCCGGCAAATTAAACGGAGGGTGTCTCGAAGGCTAGCAAACTAAAGACTAGGTACTAAGGACTTGTTTAGATGCACATTGGATTTGCAAGTTTTTACACTCTCTCTCCATCACATCAATTTGTATCCGCATGTAAAGAGCACTAAATATAAATAAAAAAATAACTAATTGTACAGTTTGGTTGTAAATCACGAGACGAATCTTTTGAGCCTAGTTGGGCCACGATTGGACAATATTTACCACAAACAAACGAAATGCTACAGGACTTTTTAATCTCTCTCCTCTCACAAATTGTTTGCCGCATGTAAAGAGCATTAAATATAAATAAAAAAATAACTAATTGCATAGTTGGGTTGTAAATCATGAGACGAATCTTTTGAGCCTAGTTGGGCCACGATTAGACAATATTTACCAAATAAAAATGAAGTGCTACAGGACTTTTCAATCTCTCTCCTCTCCCCATCTAAACAAGGCCTAAATAGCTATTGGAAAAAGTCTACTTTTCCTTCCTCAACTCTCGCGAAAGTCTACTTTTCCTCTCTGAACTTTAAAATCAGACAAACAACATCCTTCAACTTTTCAAACCATGCGTTTTACCTCCCTGGAACGGTTTTGATGGTGATTTTGCTACAATAACAATGGTTTTATATTTTTCTTTTTTATTTATTCTAAATGATTTTTTGAAAAATCATAATAAATCACAAAAAAACATAAAATGACAAATCTAATTTTTTTAGACTCTACATGAATAGATATACATAGTGAATATATAATATAGTATGTTTCGGTACAAAGTTTTAGTATTTTTTTTATTTTTATTTTGGCTGAACCTTTGAAAAATCATAGTAAATCACAGAAAAAATCATAAAATAGAAAATATAATTTTTTTAGACTCCACATGAGTAGATTTACAAAAAAACATATAATATGATATACTTTATTATAAATTTTTGCTGTAACTTTAAAATAATTCATAACTATAGCTTCTATAATTATTTTGTTGAACTAAAGTATACCATATTATATATTCACTTTGTAGACCTACTACGTATGGAGTCCAACAAAATTAGATTTTCTATTTTATAAATTTTCAATAATTTACTATGATTTTTAAATATTCAGGCAAAATAAATAAAAAAGAAAAATACTTGCAAAAACTTTGTATTAAAACATACCATATTATATATTTACTGCGTAGATCTACTCATGTGGAGTCCAATAAAATTAGATTTTCTATTTTATAAATTTTTTGTGTTTTACTATTATCTTTCAAAAATTCAGCTAAAATAAATTAAAAAAAGATAAAACTACTGTCACTGTAGCAAAACCACCGTCAAAACCACTCAGAGGTAAAGTGTATGGTTTGAAAAGTTGTGGGAGATTGTTTGTCCGATTTTGAAATTCAGGGAGGAAAAGTCAACTTTTACGAAAGTTGAGAGAGGGAAAGTAGACTTTTTGCATAGCTATTTGGTACCTAGGTACCATATAGGAATACTATATATGGTGAGAACCATCGGTACTGCCTGTAATCATTTTCTCATGATATAGCACAACCACAAATCACAATATATCACAACCACAAGTCACGTGTTTCACCATCATTCACAAGTTTATTATGACAAGTCCATCAAATCCAAGCACAAGTCACAACCACGAACCACAAATTACGCTCAAGTCCAAACACATCACAAAGCTCAAGTCCTCACCATGCTGGCCCCTCTAAGACGGTGGTGAACCAAGGGGTCCATCCGGCCACCTTTGCCAACGGCCATGTTTGCCGAACGCCGCTGCCCTTGGCAAACGTGAGCTTTGTCGAGTGCCGTTCTTTGCCGAGGGGCCGATGCTCGGTAGAGCCTCCTTTATCAAGTGCCGCTGTTTGCTGAGTGCAGCCATCGGCAAAGATGAGTTTTGCCGAGAGCCTGACATTTAGCCCTTGGCAAAGCCAGGGGCCCTTGGCAAAGGCCGGCGATCCGATAGTGTCACCCACCACATTGTACCGTATCGTAACGACGCCGTCGTCACGTCGTCGCCGCACTCACCGCCTCCATGTCCGATCCGTGACGAGCCTGGCGACTGGCGAGTGCCTTCGGCGCCAGCAGGTACACCTCCAGCGCCATGCTGCCACCGCCTCCACGCCCCTCGTAGACGTCGAACCGCATGGCGAGCTCCCAGTGAGGATGGTCGCGGGGTCCTCCTCTCGTGCGGCAACGACACGGGCGAGTGTCATCCCTCACGCTCGCCTCGTCGATCGCCGCCACACGGCGCGGTTGAGCAGCCACGCCTTCCAGCCCAGCAGCCCCTTGCTCCGCAGCTTTTCCGACGGTTTTTCAAGTTCTGTGTTGCTGCTAATACGCCTTTCATTTTTGTACGCTATTGGTACATGTGGCATGTGAACAGGAAAAAGCCCTTCGGACCCGGGCCAGGCAGCAAACAAATGTCAAGCAATGCATCATGGACTGGCCCTTCTCAGTCAGGCCCAATCCCATCCTACCCCTTTCAAGCCTGGCCCACCGTAACGTCACCA
Organism: Chrysopogon serrulatus; assembly: GCA_015844335.1. NCBI lineage: Eukaryota > Viridiplantae > Streptophyta > Magnoliopsida > Poales > Poaceae > Chrysopogon > Chrysopogon serrulatus. The sequence goes on along the minus strand of JADLZL010001672.1, from coordinate 59,641 downwards.
GCACCACGGGCCACGTCTGTGCGCGTCGCTCCTTGCTCACCGCCGTCGCCCGCTACCGCTCACCGCAGGGGGCTCCACACATTCCCTTCCACCACCCCCCTGCCCAATCTCTAGCGCTTCCACATTCCCTTTCACCACACACCATCATCCGGCTGCGTCCCCTCCCCCCGGGTCACGCCGCCCCTCCCCGCTCGCTCGCGGCTGACCAACTAACAACCAGTTTTTTTTTTTTTTTTTTTTTTTTAAGGGAAAACGAACAACCAGTCAGGAAGCTCCCTCGTTGCCTTCTCAAGGTAACTGATCCTCTCGCTGTCCTCCCATCTATCCCAAGGCAGGCAATCATCGGGTACCAATGCGATTTATGGTTTGGATCGCTTTTCGGCCTTTATCTATACCTATCTATCTATACCTAATAATAAAGAGGCAAAACTTTCAGCCTATTTTTTTCGTCTTTCGTCCACCTCTTTTTTCGTCCAACTAAGAGATCGATTCGGTTCCGTTTAGTTTTTCTATTTTTTTATATACAAACGAAGATGCATTGCTGGTCATATACGTTTGATGTAGCAGACTCTGGCTAGGCTTCAGTTGACGGTTGCTTTAAGCGCCGCACTATATATCTAATCGTGCCCGTCCGATTGAATCACAGAGAAAGAGACAAATAAATGCCGCCACCAGGGCGCCATGCATGCAGGCTTGGAGCAGATCGATGGAGGGACGACCGAGGCGACCGCACGGCCGCACCTGCATGCACACCGTCAAGGAGAAGATCGATGCACGCACGTACACAGCCCCGCCTGTGGCGCCAGAAACCCAGGGACCGAGGTTCCGAGAAGGAGACACAGAGAAGAGGGTCGTCGTAGCAAGGCAAGGCACCACGCTCTGGCTGCACTGGAACCCCCGCTTGGCCACCGAGCGGCGTGTGGCTCTCAACCTGACTGAAGCAGCATCGCTACACGGCAATATCCTACCACAAGCACAAGGTGTTGTGCATCTAGAGAAGTGGAGGCAGAGAAGCAAAGCGAGGCTAATCAACACCAGGCCACCAGAAGGACGTAGTACGTACACACGCAGCAGCCTGTATTAACAGAGGCAAACTATGAAAGACAAGAAGCAAGCAAGTAGATGGATCGAGCCTCATGGAAGGAAGGCTGGGTAGCCACGCCATGGGCAGCTAACCTCCTATCTTGTCTGTTTATTTGTCTTGTCTTTCGTTGTTTATCAGATACACACACATACGTGTGGTGAAGCTCAGTCGCAAGCTAGCTGGAGCCAGCGCTCGTATGTTGTGTTGCCCGGTGCATCGTTGAGCTAGGTTATGCGGTGATCATGGTCGTCGTCGTGGCCGGAGGCAACCAACCGTGACAAAACTCATGCTTGGTCATCATCGACTTTGAGGAGGAACCGGAAGGAAGAAGATCTAATCGGTATCAGAGGAAAAAAAACTAGATAACCAGTCACGACCATCTGAAAAATAAATTATTTGATTCTTCTAACCGGTTCAAGACTAAAACCTATTCTATTTACTCCGGCCGACTACTTATTTTTAGAATAAGTTCATCATAATTCATATATTCATTGTAAATTCCAATGAGATAAAAATAATTTTAAACTTCTAACATATTAGTATCATGTATGTATTTATTGTTGAACGACTTTCATATTAAACAATGAAGCCGCAACATATTTAATGAAAACACCAATAAAGATTATTAATTTATCTTCTTATTTGTAAACAGTGATGTATATATAGTATATATAGGAGGAACAAGAATTAAAAAAGTAATGTTCATCTAACCCGTAGCAACGCACAGGCATATTTCCTAGTAATAATAAAGAGGCAAAACTTTCCACCAATTTTTTTGGTTCACCTCTCTTTTTTCGTCCAACTAAGAGATTGAAACAGACTTGACTTTTCGAGATTCTTGCATGTCACAAAGATGCGTTCGAGTTAAAGTTGGAGATCGACATGTGTCTTCAATACGATATATACTGGAATTAGAGAACAAGTTGGAGACCAACATATATACAAATCAAATCACCATCCATGTATTCAAACAATCTAGAAACCAAATTATCGTGGTAAGCAAAAGGTTTAAACAAGAAAAAAAAAAAACCAGCCACGGAGTGCTTCCCACCGCCCTACTTGCGGCTTGCAAGAACTTGCTTGTTCTTTGTACAGCCAATCACAAGCTTGCTCGAGATTGACCGACGTTGCATACACAGTCACATGGAACGCAAATCATGGTGGCCTTCCGCATCCGTGGTTGGCACAATGTTCCAAACAAACTGGATCGAGGAAGGAAACCCGCAGTCATGGAGAAAATAAACAAACTTACAAATTTGGCTCGAATGCTGGCTTCTTGTGGCCGACGGCAACCGGCGACGCGGCATTAGCTAGGGCATGACGCTAGAGCAGGGCGACATAGTGGGCAAGGGCGGCGCAAGGCAATGGCATTCGGTCGAGCGGAGCATCGCCATGTCACCCGCCGTGGCGGCAGCACCTGGGCTCGACTTAATGTAAATGGGCCTCCAGCCCGGTTTGTTATTTCTTTCGTATTTGTAAAATATTTTATTTTATGGAGAATAAAAAGGTGTAATAGATTAGGGAAAATAGCATAGAAAGATTCGATCTAGGGACTTCACAGCAGTCGGGTAAAACATCCGTGTTCCATAGCTACATTCCAAAACATCGTCTTAATTACATAGAGATCATGATCCCCTCTTGAAACCAATTATCCTCAAAAGTTATACACCCTTATGAACTGAGAATTTTTATTAAATTGATTATCCAGATTCCACGTACAGCGATCATCGTACCCTATGTATTGGGAACTTTTTGACAGGGGTCACACATCATGTACTAATCACAAGGCATCCACGAGCTATCTCCCCCCACGTTGACGCTTGATAGGGCCTCCTTCGACTATCTCCTAGGTCGATGTGCAAGCAGGAACAGGAGGCAGGGAGCAATGGACCAGGTTTGAGGGATAGCCATGAGAAAGAGAAAACAGGAGATGCATGATTGGAGAATTGGAGATAGAGGACACTTGTGGATGCCAGGATATAGGTATTTGTGGAGTATGTATTATTTTTCAAGTTTTCATCTGCTGGGTTGTTTCAAAGCAGGTAGCATAATTTGCTCGCAACTACAAATTATTTGTCTTGAGTTTGGTTCACAAGCATATAAATATATAGCTTGAGCCAATCCTTACACAGAAAAAGGTAGAGAAGGATTCACATGCTACTGTTTAGGAAGATTAATAACTAATTAAAAGTTCTGTTTAAGGTAAAGAGACTTCACATAGAACATGGAAATATAGATCCGGTCTTAGAAAAGATGCGGATGTGTCAGCTCTGAGTGAAGGATGATTCATATCAGACGCGAAGCACGAGCTGAGATAGAGATTTAGTATCATAATAGATAGATACGTATTATTTTCTCATTGTCATTTTCAATAAATATTCAATTTTTTTTCTTCCGTTGCAACACACTATCACCAACACCGTACCCGTTGCAACGCACGGGCAATTTTCCTAGTTAATATAATGATCAATCGACTTAGGTGGTGGCCTAGGGTTGACACTTGATTTCTGCTGTTGGTTGCTACATTTCACCTGTTGGTGTAGGATATCTCGATTTTTTCCTTTTTGGAGGAATGTAGCTTCTGGGGTGAGATATATTGCATTGGTTTAACAAGCCTTTGCTGTTGTAGGATGCTTCGGAATTCTGTGTTAGGTTTTTGTTCTTTTGTGGGGTGGAGGGTGGGGCCCGGGGGGGGGGGGTGGGTGGGAGGGAGGGAGGAGGGGGTACAGGGACTGTTTGAGTGTTATCTTCTGTTGATCTGTAAATTTCGTTGATCAGAGACGGGGGCCAATAAAGTTTTGCTGTGACCGAGCACTAACTGCTAGTGTTAGCCATGGTCATCGTATATGTCAATTCAGTGGGACTAGTTAGTTTTCAGGTGCATTCCAGTCTTGAAAACAACCTTCAATTTTCTGCCACGCATATCGGCATATGTCAGTGTGTTCATTTCCCTAATTGCGTCACTTGCTCCAGATTAAGTTACCCATTTCCGAATTGAGCATACCTTAGGGTGATCATTTGCCTGCTCATTTGGGATGTTTTTGGTTAACAATATAATCTGTGTGATCAATTGCTTCTCATCTGTCTTGGTATATTTTTTAACCGCTACAGCAGCAATGGCCATATTTAGTGGTACGAGGCATATGCATTTGAATAATTATATGCCCTACTTTAGGCATGCTTGCAGTTAGTTCTTTAAGTAGCACTTCTCTGCTGCTATTTGGTTTAGAGGGTTTGTATATCGTTATAACCATGACGCTTTGCAAACTGCTGTTATTTGGTACTACAGTATGATGCTGGATCGAATTAATGTGGGCATTGTATATCCTATCATGTCCATTGCTTAGTTTAGATGCAGGTTTTTATGAAGACTCTAACTGGGAAGACCATTGCCCTGGAGGCGGAATCATTTGACAAGACCAACATTGTGAAGGCAAAGATCCATGACAAGGAGGGGATTCCCCCAGACCAACAGTGCCGTATCTTTGCTGGGAAACAACTTGAGGATGGCCACACGCTTGCTGACTACAACATCCATAGGGAGTCCACTCTGCACCTTGCCTTGCGCCTACATGGTGGCATGCAAATTTTCATGAGGACCCTTTCTTACAGGATATTTACCCTTGAGGTTGATGCATCTGACAAGATAGAAAGTGTCAAGGCAATGATTCAGGGTGAGGAGGGCATTCCCCCATACCAGCAGCTGCTCATCTTTTCTGACAGGCAGCTTTTGGATTGACACACACTTGCTGATTATGGCATTCAGAATGGGTCCATCCTGCATCTTGTCCTTCGTCGTCCACATGCAGGTATGAAGATCTTTGTGCGACAGGAATTCTTCCCATTTGACACGAATATCACCCTCGAGGTAGAGTCATCTAATACGATTGCTGACGTCAAAGAAATGATCCATGCCAAGGAAGGCATTCCTCTGGACGAGCAGCAACTTATATTTGATAGCAAGCGGCTCAAGGATAGGCACACACTTGCCTATTACAATATTCACAATGAGTCCACCCTGTGACTTGACTATACACTGCTATCTGATAGCTTTCAGATTTTCGTGAAGACCATCGCTGGTAAGTACATTACCGTTGATGGGATGGATTTGCGTGACACTGTCGCCAATGTCAAGGCAAAGCTTCACAGTAAGGAGGGTATTCTGCCTAGCCAACATCATATCTTCTTTGCCGGCAAGCAGCTTAAGGATCTATACAAGCCGCTGCGCTACTATGGTATCCGTCTCAGGTCCACCCTGTACCTTGGGGACAATCTGCATGGTGGCATGCACGTTTTTCTGATGACCCTCACTGGCAGGAAGACAACTTTGGATGTTGAGTCCTCAGACACAATTGGCATTGTGAAGGCCAAGATTCAAGATATTGAGGGCATTCCGCCGGAGCAGCAGCGGCTCATCTTTGCAGGAAAGCAGCTCGAGGACAGGCGCACGCTGGCTGATTACAACATTCAAGACGGGTCCACCCTTCACCTTGTCCTCCGCCTATGTGGTTAAATGTGGATATTTGTTAAGATACCACCCCCAGTGGATTACAACATGCAGAAGGAATCCACCCTTCTTCACCTTGTCCTCCACCTTCATGGTGGTTTCTGATTTCTGAACTTGTTCTAGTGGGCTGATTTGCTTGCAGGGTTGAATGCAAACCTTGTCGTTGCACTCACTGGCAGGACAATGTATCACTTTTGAGGTTGTAGTCATTATAAATATAATATAGTTGACAATGTGAAGGCAAAGAGTCAGGACAAGGAGGGCATGTCCTGGCCAGCAAGCATCTCATTTTGGCAGGCAAGCAAGCAGCTCGAGGACAGGCTTGCACTAATGAACTACAGTATCCAGGAGAATTCCACCCTCCACCTCAGCCTCGGCCTGCTTGGTCGATGGTGGGTTCTCGACTAATGCTGCTGAGTCGGGTTTTAGGTCCTTCTATGAGCTTTTGAGGTTGTAACAAGGACACATGGCGCTCTGTGATTGATCGACTCTAGAACTAAGCTTTCTTCAATCGATGAATACTCAGAATGGTGTGTTTGAGGTGCTTGTGTTCTTTAATTTTTAGCATATTTCTTGATGCAGTGGTCTGGTTCTGCTCTGCTGGGTTTTTTTTCCCTTTTTTTAAAAAAAGTTGTTCTGCTGGTTGTTAGAAGTGCAACAATGTGAATCGTGAAATGATTCTTATGTTAATTGATCATACTAATCTCATACTTGTCTTTATGATAAACTGCTCAGAATGATGCCTCTATATATGTACATATATATGTACAAAGGTACAGCGCAGGTTCCCGGGTGGCTTCTAATGAGGACATCACTCCTTCGGATACACTCAACGATCCTCCACTGAACATTCAACGTCCAATCACAAGAGCTCGCGCGCGACAATTAAATTTACAGGTGAGCTCGTTCCTAAGCAACTCTTTATATGATTTGGAGAATAGATTACTACCTAATGATTATATTATGATTAAGAATCATGGAGAGGACCGGAAGATACATAGAGGAGGGCTTGGAGGCGTGGAGGGCCAGCAAGGGCGCTCAAGTCAAGGTGGAGGCCCAGATCAAGTCGACTTCGAATCCATCTCGGAGTTCAGGAGTAGTCTGTACAAAATCAGACGCCTAGGATGCGTCCGGACTCGGAATTGGACGTTCTTAGACTCTAAAGAAAGATAACGAGAAGACCTTTCCAATGAGTCTTGTTGGAGGTCCAAATTCATTCGGAGTCATCGGGAATCGTCCGAACAAGTTGACGTCCAGAATCTGTCCTGACGCTGCGACGTCGTATTTTGGTCTTTGGGCCTTGTATCGTGTTGGAACCCATTAGGGGTGTGTCCAGGGGGTCTTGCACGACCTTAGACTCTTTATAATCAGTAGCCGCCGCTCAAGTTAGGGTTTGGGTTTTGCTTAAGATTATTCTGTCCATTGACAGTCGCCGATCATCGGTTTGTGGAACCCCAACTTGAGAACTTAATCATTCATCTGCGGTTTGTCCCAACTTTCTGAGCTGCGTTCTTTCGAGTTCTTGCTTGTGTTTTTTGTTTCGCAGGCACGGATTAGCCTTCTTGGTGAGGTCAACCGGTTGGTGACACGGTTGATAACCTGAGGATTCATGGTGCTAAGGTTGCAGGGTTCGGGTCTTTTGATCTAAAGCCGGATCGGTGTGTCGCGTTCCACTCAAAACGAGAGTTATCCAGGACCTAACGGAAGATCGGGAATCACGTCCCCATCAAGTGGTATTCAGAGCTTAAGGTATACCGTTAGGTTCAAAGTTATCCCTTAGTTCGTGTTTCGTTTTCATCCCATAGTCCACGGCCATAATTGTTTCCTGTCCTACAACCTCTCCGCGCCATAGCCTTTGCATATTTCGGTTTCAGAGTTTGTCATGTTGACTTTGTGTCCAGGTCGAGGTCTTGTTGCTGGTTAGGTTGTGTTAGAGTCCATTGTGTGTGTTTTATCTTAATCGTATCTGTCCCATCCACTGTCCCCAAACAACAAGTCGAAGCCACCATATTACTCGACTTGCCCCCGCTAGCCGTCTTGTGTGATCTCTCGCCGCCGCGCTAACCCTAGATAGGTTACCAGCCGCTGTTATTTCGCCTGCATCGTAGCCCTCCTTACATCATCTAGCGAATACCTGAGATCGGTGTTGGAGTTTAGGGACGCTTTGCCCTAACTGCCGTCGCCGTGTTGTGCCTTCCAGAAAACATAACTTGAGATACCTTCGGTAAAACAGGCATAACTTTTCGCTCGGTTATCAGAAAAATCTGAAAAAAATTCAGCAGCTTCTTGACACCATTTGGAGGGGACCCAAATTCGTCTTTGGCCTGTTTGGTTTCGTTAAAATTGCCAAAAAAATTCGGAAAAATAAAGAAAAAAAATTGTCAAGGTTTCTGCACGTTTTTTAGAGAACGTGCTGAATTTCTGTAGACCACATCCCACCTCCGTTGTAGGTGCTAATTTTTGTGGTTACATCTTTTGTGATCCTTGTTCAGAGAAAAATATAAAAAATAGTGAAAAATAAGAAAGTTTGATTTCTACTAGTGCCTTTTGCAAAAATCCGAGGAAAATTCAGGAAAAAGAAAAAGTCCGAGCTCTTCTTGGCAAAGTGAGCGTGTGTTGTCTTGTGTCTTTAGCTGGCTGTTTCGTGTGCTCTTGTCATCCATCATATTTATTTCTCCACCTTGTTCCTCACACAACTGGGACTTGCAGCACTTAAAACCAGCAACGAGAAGGAGTACTTAGGACTATAATTCAGTATTACTATCTGTTACTGACTTGTGTGCCATATATACATATTATTCTCCTTTTTTGCCTTCCAAGCTCCACATATTCTTCAGATCAGTACAGAAAAAGGACTCTTGCAATCGTGGTGCCACATCTCCACAGGTATCATAACCACCCACTGAGTGTTACCATCCGCTGCTTGCATTTGTAAGAACGTCGGTAAGAACTTGGTAAAACGTCTAGTGAGGGTGTGATTCCACCAAGTGACCAATAAATAGTTGTTAGGGATTTTCTTTAACAACTAACCATACCAGACGATGTTCCTGTTTTGTCTAGTTAGTTACAGAAATTTAAGGATATGATGCTTCAGCAGATGGAAAAGCTAGTGAAGAAAGTTAAAGAACTCAACTATTCTGTTAAGGGTGTGGACAAGCGACTGTCCACACTATCAGAGAAGGTTCAAGAGCTCAAGAACAATGCCCACGAGAATTTTGATTTCGGCCAAGTGTTTGAAGAAGATAAAGTCTACAACCATGATGGTAGCCTTGATGAAAGGTCCACAAATGAGAATAAACTACTTAGACGGCTAGAATATAACAGAACAGGTATGGGAGGAGGACATCGAGGGCGACGCAATGAAGGTAAAGAAGATCCTTTTGCTAATGTAAAATTTACCATACCTCCTTTTCATGGCAAATATGACACTGAGGAATATATTGATTGGGAGATGACAGTAGAACAAAAATTTGAGTCCCATGGAGTGCCTGGTTGCTATAAGATTAGACATGCCACTAGTAAATTTAAAGATTTTGCTATAATCTGGTAGCAAACTTTAGATCCAAAACCTTTATCATGGAACAGACTAAAAATAGCAATGCGTGATAGATTTGTACCTCCTTCTTTCAAACGTGATTTACAAAAAAATTGTAACATTTAGAGCAGGGAGACATGTCTGTTCAAGAATATTTTGCTGAACTTCAAAAGGGTATGCTGCGTTGCGATATAGAGGAGGATTCTGAGGATAAAATTTATTATTTTTATGGTGGTTTGAGACGTGAAATTTAGGATATCGTTGATTATAAAGATTTTAATACTACCAACCAGTTGTTCCAGCTTGCTATGCTTGCAGAGAAGGAATTGCAGGGGCGTCAACAGCTTCAGAAGGGGAGAAACTACAGCAGCCCCTTCACGCCCAAGACAACAACGTTTCAGGCCCCCAAGTCCTCGGGAGCATCTCCATCAACTCCAGCAGCGAGCGTGCGAACAGCTCCATCCGCGTCTACTCCTTCAGCCACTGGTAAACCTCGTTTGCAGGAACCGTCCAAGAGTGCTTCCTCAATAGCTTCCACCGGCCGCTCTTCATCCATTCAGTGCCATCGCTGCCATGGGATTGGTCATGTCGCCAAAGACTGCCCTAGCAAGTGGGCATATATTGCTACAGACGATGGAGGCTATATGAGCACTTCTAATGTGGAGGATGATATTAAAGAACAGCCCACCTCACAAGATGAAGGTCTGTCTTTGAGCATTGATGATGCAGGTCACCAGCGCACAATCATTATGCAACGGGTTCTTAGTAAACAGATGGAGAAGGCAGAACAGTTGCAGCGCCACAACTTGTTTTAGATTTTATTCGTCATTAAGGATCGGCGTGCACGAGTCATTATTGATGAAGGGAGCTGCAACAATCTGGTGAGTTCTGATTTAGTTCAGAAGCTTGACTTGCCAACTCGTCCACATCGACATCCCTACCATATTCAGTGGCTAAACGACTCAGGTAAGGCCAAGGTAACGCAAACAGCACGTGTACACTTCTCCCTTGGTACATACTCTAATTTTGTAGATTGTGATGTGGTTCCTATGCAAGCTTGTTCTCTTTTATTGGGTAGACCTTGGAAATTTGATAACGATGCGATCCACCATGGAAAAAGTAATAAATACACATATATGCACAAGGGCAAAAATATTACTTTGGTACCTATGACCCCTACTCAAATTGTTCAAGCTGATAGAGAGCGAGTTGCTGAGAATGAAAATAAACAACCAGTAGCTAAATCGAAACATCCTGTTATGCTTGCAAATAAATATGATCTTGCTAAAATTGATGATACATGTTATGTTTTGATATGTAAAGATGCTTTATTTTCTATTGATGATATAGCTAGCGCTTTGCCACCCTCTGTCACTAACCTTTTGCAGGAGTACGATGACATTTTTTCTGCTGAGGTACCTCCTGGAGTTCCACCTATTCGAGGGATCGAGCACCAGATCGACTTAATTCCTGGAGCAAGCCTGCCAAACAGAGCTGCCTATCGTGCCAACCCTGAGGAGACTAAGGAGATTCAGCGCCAAGTCCAAGATGGGTATGTACGTGAAAGCCTTAGTCCTTGTGTTTGTTCCAAAGTGATTTTGGTTCCTAAGAAAGATGGTTCTTGATGTGTGTTGATTGTAGAGCCATTAATAATATTACTATTAGTTTTCTAGGCTTGATGACATGCTTGATGAGTTGTGTGGCTCTGTAATTTTCACAAAGATTGACTTGCGTGTACCACCAAATTAGAATGAAACTTGGAGATGAATGGAAAACAGCTTTCAAAACCAAATTCGGTTGTATTGGTTAGTAATGCCTTTTTGTTTGACTAATGCACCTAGTATTTCATGCGCTTAATGAATGAGGTTTTAAGAGCTTTCATCGATTGATTTGTGGTAGTTTACTTTGATGATATACTGATTTTCAGTTGTCTTTGGATGAACATATGGAACACTTACATGTTGTTTTTAATGCTTTGCGCGATGCACGTTTATTTGGTAACCTTGAGAAGTGCATCTTCTGCACGGATCGAGTCTCTTTTCTTGGCTATGTTGTTACTCCACAGGGAATTCAAGTGGATGAGACAAAAATTGAAGCTATAAGGAGTTGGCTAGTGCCTACAAGCATCACACAGATGAGAAGTTTTCTTGGTCTTGCAGGTTTCTATCGGCGCTTTGTCAAGGATTTCAGCGCCATTGCTGCCCTATTGCATGAGTTGACAAAGAAAGGTGTGGTGTTTCATTGGGGTAAGGCACAAGAGGCGTCCTTTGACACTTTGAAGGACAAGCTTACACACGCGCTATTGCTGCAACTTCATAACTTTGGTAAGACTTTTGAGCTAGAATGTGATGCTAGTGGAGTTGGCATTGGAGGTGTTTTGATGCAAGAAGGTAAGCCGGTTGCCTACTTTAGCGAAAAATTGCATGGTCCTGTTCTTAATTACTCTACGTATGATAAAGAATTATATGCACTTGTATGTTCTTTTTAGAGACGTGGCGTCATTATTTGTGGCCTAAAGAATTTATTATACATTCAGATCATGAATCGCTTAAGTATCTTCGCTCTCAAAATAATCAATCATAGACATGCTAAGTGGGTTGAATTTATTGAATCTTTTTCTTATATTATTAAACATAAAAAAGAGAAGGATAATGTGATTGCCGATGCCTTGTCTCGACGCTATGCTTTCTTGTCCCAACTTGATTGTAGGATTTTTGAACTTGAATCAATAAAAGAACAATATGTGCTTGATCCTGTTTTTAAAGATGTGTTGCTCAATTGTAAAGAGGGACGTACTTGGAACAAGTTTATGATCAATGATGGTTTTGTGTTTAGAGCTAACCGTCTATGCATTCCAGTTGGTTCTATTCGTCTAATGTTGTTGCAGGAAGCACATGGAGGAGGTTTGACGGGGCATTTTGGTGCTAAGAAGACGGAGGATATGCTGGCCACACACTTCTTTTGGCCAAGGATAAGAAGAGATGTTGAGCGGTTCGTGGCATGCTGCACCACATGTCAAAAAGCTAAGTCTCACTTGAATCCACATGGTTTGTACATGCCTCTTCCTGTTCCTTCTATTTCTTGGGCGGATATTTTGATGGACTTTGTTTTGGGATTGCCTAGGACTAAGAGGGGGAGGGATAGCATTTTTGTTGTTGTGGATCGATTTTCTAAGATGGCTCATTTTATACCTTGTCATAAGAGTGATGATGCTGTTCTTATTGCTGACCTCTTTTTCAAAGAGATTGTTCGCTTGCATGGTATGCCTTGTACTATTATTTCAGATCGAGATGCAAAATTCTTGAGTCATTTTTGGCGCACTCTATGGAATAAGTTGGGTACAAAATTATTATTTTCTATAACTTGTCACCCACAAACTGATGGACAAACAGAGGTAGTAAACCGTACTTTGGGCACCATGTTGAGAGCTATTTTGAACAAAAATTTAAAGATGTAGGAGGAATGTTTGCCTCATGTGGAGTTTGCTTACAATCGGACGATATATTCTACCACTAAGGTAAGTCCTTTTCAGGTAGTGTATGGTTTCAACCCTCGTGCTCCCATTGATCTTTTGCCTTTACCTACCACTGAAAGAACATATAGTGATGCCAGTGTACGTGCTGAATTTATTCGTAAGTTGCATGAAACGACTAAAGAAAATATCAAAAAGATGAATGAAAAGTATAGAACTGCTGAAAGTGAAGGTAGAAAAGAAATTAAACTTGAACCAGGAGATTTAATATGGTTACATTTGAGAAAGGATAGGTTTCCAAAGCTGCGTAAGTCTAAATTAATGCCAAGAGCTGCTGGTCCTTATAAAGTTATTGAGAAAATAAATGATAATGCATACAAACTTGAGTTGCCACCCGAGTTCAGGGTTAGTCCTTCTTTTAACATTGCAGATTTGACACCATACTTGGGAGAAGAAGATGAGGTTGAGTTGAGGACGACTCCGATTCAAGAGGGGGGGATGATGAGGACATCACTCCTTCGGATACACTCAATGATCCTCCACTGAACATTCAAGATCCAATCACAAGAGCTTGCGCGCGACAATTAAATTTACAGGTGAGGTTGTTCCTAAGCAACTCTTTATATGATTTGGAGAATAGATTACTACCTAATGATTATATTATGATTAGGAATCATGAAGAGGACCAGAAGATACATAGAGGAGGGCTTAGAGGCATGGAGGGCCAGCAAGGGCGCTCAAGTCAAGGTGGAAGCCTAGATCAAGTCGACTTCGAATCCATCTCGGAGTTCAGGAGCAGTCTGTACTAAATCGGACGTCCAGGATGTGTCCGGACTCAGAATTGGACGTTCTTAGACTCTAAAGAAAGATAATGAGAAGACCTTTCCAATGAGTTTGTTGGAGGCCCAAATTCATTCGGAGTCATCAGAAATCATCTGAACAAGTTGACGTCCAGAATCTGTCCTGACGCTGCGACGTCGTATTTTGGTCTTTGGGCCTTGTATCTTGTTGGAACCCATTAAGGGTGCGTCCAGGGGGTCTTGCATGACCTTAAACTTTTTATAATCAGTAGCCACCGCCTAAGTTAGGGTTTGGGTTTTGCTTAAGATTATTCTGTCCATTGACAGTCGTCGATCGTCGGTTTGTGGAACCCCAACTTGAGAACTTAATCATTCATCTGCAGTTTGTCCCAACTTTCTGAGCTGCGTTCTTTCGAGTTCTTGCTTGTGTTTTTCGTTTCGCAGGCATGAATTAGCCTTCTTGGCGAGGTCAACCGGTTGGTGTCACGGTTGATAACCTGAGGATTCGTGGTGCTAAGGTTGCAGGGTTCGGGTCTTTTGATCTGAAGCCGGATCGGTGTGTCGCGTTCCACCCAAAACGAGAGTTATCCAGGACCTAACGGAAGATCGAGAATCACGTCCCCATCAGCTTCATAGAAATTCTCAGTGTGCTCCTCCAGGCTGATGTTGAGGTCATCTTACATGAGCGGAGCAGGCTCATCTTTCTCTCGATGTCAATCTTGTTGAGCGGAGCCTCACCACTCTCCTGGTCTTACCGTCGGCTCCCACCAGCGCCTTGGATGGAGAACTATGACGAAAACAACACGGTAGAAGTTGCTTGCCACATTTTATTTGCCCAAGAAGATCAAGATGGAAGGTTCCATATTACACGTGGCATGCCTTGCCATTATTGGCTGCATGACTTAAGAAGAATTTTGCGATCAAATTGTCTTTATTCTCAGACACTATAACTCATCAGTCCTCTAGCTTGAAGCTGACAAAAATAAACAATGTTATTAGAATATTAGAGATATCAAGTCATTTAGCTTGTCAATACAAATCAACAAATTTGACACACCAGAAAAAAGGAAAGCAAAAATAATGGATTCTTCATGTAAACACAAGTAGTTTTTTTTTAAAAAAAAAGAACACGTCCTTTGAATATTAATCAATCACCACTGATGTATCAGTATCATGTGGTGCAAGTGCTGGTACAAAGTTTTGGGTGGGGGGTGAAGGACCGAATACGGTGACCGAGGGGGGGTGAATGGGAGCCGATCAAAATTTCTTTTCGAATGGCCCTTTGTCCCAATCGACCCTCCAAAAACCCAAAACTCACACGTGAGTAGTTCTCGAGTCAACAAGTGATCGGATGTTCTCCGGTAGTCCCCGGGAACACAAATAAACACTCAAGGCAATGAAAAGCCAAGCGAAAACAAAGAACTCCTCAAGACCGGAAACGCAATGCACCCCAGAGGTTCAGCGGTTCGATCTTTGAGGTTCAGCCAAAATGCACTTCGCATACAACAAAAACGCTACTGCACCGGCCGAGGCTCAAGACCTCTAGTGCTTTGAGGTTCAGCACTTCTCGAACTTCGACGTAAAAACGCTACAGACCGGCGAGGCTCGGCGCCTCAAGTGCCGAGGTTCAAAGACGGGCTCCAAAGACAAGAACACCAAGAACGAAAATCGCCATGATCTTCAATCCGTCCGATCTCCTCCAAATCTCAACCAAGCGCACCCAAATTTGAACCGTGTGTTCCCAAGGCAATGGAGAAGCTCCCTCTAAAGATCATAGCTTGAGATTGGACGAATCAACGGAATCACAAAGGGGACGAAGAAAACGAGCAAAAAAACAGGCGTCACCAAGAATCGCTTCGATCTCCTTGCACGGGACAAATTGGAGGAAACCCTTTGGTGGAAGTGTTCTCCTACAAGCAAGGATCGAGCAGCAACAAACGGTGCACAAAATGATCAACCATAGCTCGAGAAATCAACTCGGGAACAAACGGGGGAGAAGAGGGAAAATGAAGAACGCGAAGAACACCAATCAAAACGCGAATCAACACATCAATCTGACCCAACGAGGAAACAAGGAGGATTCGGGACCTCCTTTCCCATGAGTAAACTTGGTTCTTACACTAATTGCAAAGATTAGTGGACCTCTCTCTCACTTAGCACCTAGAAGAGGGAAACCCTAGAAAGGATGAAGAAAAATGCAAATGGGAGAGGTGAGGGAGATGGGGCTCCCTCCACCTTACTTATCGACCGGGCTTATTTCATTTTCTAGTTTTTGCCCCTGATACAACTCTGAGCAAACCGCCTAGCCCTAGGGACATTGCGGTCTAACTTTCGAACCGACTTCGATGCAATCTTTGATCCGACGGCCACCACGCCTTCTCACCGGTAGCTTCGCCTCGGCGTGAACTCCCGATGCCGCCACGTGCCGTCCCGTCCGCCTCGGGACCTCCGCCCGGGGTTTTGTGGCTCAACCCGAAAACCCCCCGGGTGGTTTTGAGGCCCAAACCACCAAACCCTCCACCGTTGGTTTTGAGGCCCAAACCAACAAACCGACCCATGTCCTTGCACTTGTCGAAGCCAAGCGCCAGCAACGTGATCCCGCCCGGCGATTCTGGGTCCCTCAGTCCAAGTCTCGATGCGTCCACCCTTTCACCACTCCCGGTCCATTCGGCGCGGCCCGCCATCACTTGACCTTCACCTCGCCGTCGGCCACCGCCTCCATGCTCGACACCTGCACAACACAAGCCAAGGCACATGTGGAACTCGTGGCTTTCACCACCGTCAGTAGCACCCCATCCGAGATGCTAGTAGTTGAATCAATCACTCATCATCACAACTGAACTACAAGTATAAACCTTGTGTTCGCAATCTCCCCCTTGATGAGTGCATTGTTCAACACCAACACACCACGGCTGAGAAAAAGAAATAGAAGAAGAAGAAGAAAAGAAGAAAGCTCACCAAACGACCAAAAGCCAAAGAGAAGCCAAATGTGGTCATTTGAAGCAAGCACAACTTGGTCCCCAAAGACATGGGCAACGGTTCGACACAACCAAGCAAAACATGGCTAGCCCTCAAGAAGAGGCAGAAAGTGGGCTCAACACCACTAGCCAAGCAAGAAGCACTCAAAAACGCTAGATCCTCCAGAAAGAGGCAGGGCTCAACACATCTAGCAAGAAGCAATGCAAAACAACTCCCCCTGAGCAAATGCATATATGGGTGCACAGAATCTTCTCCCCTTCAACCCTTGAGAACTAGTCTCTCCCTCTGAGAAGACAACCTTCCAAACATGACAAGTGACTCTCCCCCTTGTCAAGTGCAGCAAACATGTGTAATCACTCCCCCTTGTTTCATGAAAGCTTGTGTGTGTGTCAAATTTCTCCCCCTTGTTGAATAATGCACACAGCAAGCCTAAAATGCAATGAAATGCACATGAATGCAGTAGCTTCAAGTATATAGCAATCAGAGTGAAAAGATGCTCTAGCCGGTAAGACAAGTGAGTATAGCAACAATATACAAGTGTTGGCAAATGCTCAAACTGATCAGCTGATACGAAATATGAAGTTTAAGCAATTTTGAACAGTTCTTAAGCAAGTTAAAAAGGAGTTCACCACCAAAGATAGCACATAGCAAGCATAAGCTGGAAATCAACCTAGTGCTAGCAAGGATATACAAGGTGAACTACCCCAAACAGTGGTCACACATCATGTCAAAGACGAACCTAAGACTTGTGTTTTTATCAAATATCATTTTATCAGAGTTTGCAGTTTAGCACAAGAATTAGTCAAAACATGTGTGTGCGAGAGGTTATCTGTCTTGTCAAGCCTAACTTTTCAACCAAGGGGAGCCTATGTCAAACGACAATCAGGAGTTCAAAGCAATGGTTTCGGTCATCCACTACAAGGTTCAAGTTCATCCAAATGTGCAATTGGAAGCAGTCTCGATACCTTGATGTGGGACAATACAGACCCATCTCGATCTTTTCATCTCACTTAGCTTAGTTGTCAAATTTTAGCACAAGTGAAGTGTCTAAGCAAGTGAATGACTCAAAGCATGAGACATAGCAACCTAGCATATACAAGACAGCATAAAGGGATCTCAACATCCTACACATGGTAGATACCGTCTCAAGCGGTGAACATTTTTAGATTTCAGCAAGTTTAATCAAGTTTACATTAGAAAATCATGCTCAACTCATAACATGTAGCAGATGATCAATGAGAGCCTAAGCTGACAAGCACCACAAAGTACTCACATGGCATACTAACAAGAGCATAGTTTCATTCTAAGTGTTATATACATGAAGCTCAAAATGCAAGTATATCACAAAATGCAATGCAAATGCACTATCATACAAAGACAAAACAAAATCTAGACTACAACAGAAACTGAAACTAGTGTACAACAAACAAAGTGCTTCCCTCCTCTAAAAAGGGAAACACACACCCAGTTCACCTCACAAGCGAGCAAAAGTCGCTTGATCGAGGGGCTTAGTGAGAAGATCTGCAAGCTGATCCTGGGTGGCTACGTGATGCAACTCAATGTCGCCTTTCTCTTGGTGATCGCGGAGAAAGTGAAAGCGAACATCTATGTGCTTGGTCTTGGAGTGAAGTACTGGGTTCTTAGCAACACTGATGGCACTAGTACTATCACACACAGAAAAGGCACTCTAGAGAACTCAAGACCAAAATCACGTAGGGTGGCTATCATCCAAAGTAGCTGGGAACAACAAGCGGCAAAGCAATGACATACTCAAACTTCGTGGTGGATTGTGCAACGCTAGACTGCTTACGGGATGACCAAGACACAAGGGACGAACCCAAAAACGACAAGTCCCCGACGTGGACTTCCTATCTAAGCGGCAGCCAAAGAAAATCAGCATCCGAATAACCGCAAAGAGACAGCGAGGAAGAAGCAGAGTACCAAAGTCCAAACTCGGGGAGTGAAGCGGAGGTACCTCATGATGCGTTTCACCGCCTGACGGTGAGAGGTGCGCGGGCGACGCCTGGCGTGCGCGCACAGAGGCACACAAAGAAAACCGGATGTCGGGTCTTGTCGCCGTCGGTACAGCAACGACCCGATCATACTTCGAACTCCTTCGATCGACCGCTTCTCCATCCTCGTCGGGCGTCGAGGGCCGTCGTAGTCGACATGGGCGTCGAAAAGAGGCTTGGCCTCGCCCATGTCAAACTTCTTCAGGGGCGTCCTTTGTGTACTTGCCTTGATGCATAAACGTCCCATCCCGTGTTTGCTTGATTTGTAGGCCGAGGAAGAAAGTCAACTCGCCCATCAAGCTCATCTCAAACTCCCTGCTCATAAACTCTGCAAACTTGGCATTCAAAGCGTGGAAGAACCACCGAAGATGATATCATCCACGTAAATCTGAACCAAAAGGATGTCATTGCCTTGCTTGAGGAGAAACAAAGTCTTATCTACCGATCCCATCCTAAACCCCTTCTTAAGCAAAAAGGTTTTCAGCCTCTCATACCACGCTCTAGGGGCTTGCTTAAGACCATACAAAGCTTTGTGCAACTTGAAGACATGGTTAGGATACTTGGGATTTTCAAAGCCTGGGGGCTGCCTAACATACACTTCCTCCTCTATGTACCCATTCAGAAAAGCACTCTTGACATCCATCCGAAAACAACTTAAAGCCCTTAGCAAAGAAATGAACGCTAACATAATGCGGATAGCCTCTAAGCGAGCTGCGGGGAGCAAAGGTTTCCTCAAAGTCTATCCCCTCTTTCGGCAATACCCCCGAGCAACAAGCCTAGCCTTATTCCTAACAACCACCCCATCTTCACTCTGTTTGTTCTTAAACACCCACTTTGTACCTATAGGATGACACTGGAGGTGGAGGAACTAAGACCCGACTTGGTTTCTCTCAAAGTTTTCTAACTCCTCATGCATGGCATTAACCCAATCGGGGATCGATAAAGCATGTCCAACATCTCGGGGCTCAAAAGAAGCTACAAATGCAGAATGAGCAAAGTGAGAGATGTGATACGACTGGACCGCGTGACTCGCTGGTCAATGTCACCGATCATCGTCTGAGCGGGGTGGCGACGCTGAATGTGTCGTGGAGCCTCTCTGAAGAAGTCGCCTCCCCCAACAAAGCAATTGGTGCCTCCTTAGGTGCAGCCGGTGCAGGCCGAGGAAGGCTGCTCGAACGGTCCCCAAGAAGTGGAGGTAGAGGGGTCCGGACCGTGAGCTGAAGTAGTCGCCGCAGGCTCGATAGGGGCAGCCGGGTGGAGTCGGCTCGGGATCACCCCAATCGGCATCGTCCCCGCTCCTCCTCCATAAAAATGCTTTCACCAAGCTCTTCATCACCTACACGCTCAAAGACAGGGGGGTTGTACAAGGCATAGTTTCATCGAATGTGACCTCACGTGGTCTCCACAACACGGTTAGTTTCAAGGTTAAGTACTCGATAAGCTCTAGAATGCAAAGCATAACCAAGAAAGATACCGTCGGAGGACCTGGACTCAAACTTGTCCAAATTACCTTGTTTCAAGATGAAGCACTTACACCCAAACACCCTGAAATGACTCACCTTGGGTAGCCTTCCAAATCGCAACGCATAAGAAGTTTTCTTCGTAAAAGCACGGAGAAAGATGCGATTGGAAACATGACAAGCAGTGTTGATTGCTTCGGCCCAAAACCTCCTAGGAGTCCTATGCTCATCGAGCATCGTCCTAGCCATCTCAACAAGGGTCCGATTCTTGCGCTCAACAATGCCATTCTGTTGCGGAACATAAGGTGAGGAAAACTGGTGCTCAAGGCCTAAAGACTTGCAAAAGGTTTCAAAATGAGTGTTCTTGAATTCTGTGCCATTATCACTACGAATAGCTCTCATGGCATTCTTAGGAAACTCATTTCTCAACCGAAGAATCAAATCTCGAGCATGTGAAAAAGCCTCATCCTTACTCTCCATGAAAAACACCCAAGAGTATCTCGAAAAGTCATCCACAATCACTAGCACATACCACTTTCCACCTTCCTCCGAACCCGAGCTTTGGACCAATCGTGTCCATGTGAAGTAGCTCGCCGGGTTCCTTGGTCATGATTTGATTCACAGGTGAGTGAGAAGCGGCTACCATCTTTCCATGACGACAAGGGTGGCAAACAAGATCCTTCTCAAATTTCAACTTGGGCAATCCTTGGATTAAGCCAAGTGAGCTCAACCTAGAAAGAAGGTCAAAGCTCAAATGACCAAGTCTCCTATGCCACTTCCAAAGCTCGAAGAGGATCCGGCCACCAAACAAATTGGAAGAGCCAAAAGAGTGAGAAAAATCAGCTTGAAAGACACGGCCAAATGGGACGATCCGACAAACAAGATCTCCCCGAGAATCGAGAACTCGAGAAAAACCATGTTTAAAGCGCACTTCAAAGCCATCCTCAAGGAGTTGCGAAAACGTAGAGCAAATTAAAATGCAAGTTCGAGACCAAAGCAACATCCTTGAGAACAAAGCTCTCGTTAACCCGAATGGTTCCACGAGAGACCACTTTACCTCTACTATTATCCCCGAATGTGATGTACTCTTTGTGTTGCACGGGGTCGAGGCTGGAGAACCATTTAGAACTTCCGGTCATGTGGCGCGAACATCCGGAATCAATGAGCCATGTGTTCTCCAAGCCTCCATCCTACATCAATAGAAAGACATAGGATGAGCAAATGGCACACCACTGGGGTTAGTAAACTGAGAAGGATACCAGTGATGCATCATTTGCCCTAAAAAAGTGTTAGAAAAAACACCAAACATGCCATGTCCCATTTGAGGAAAGCGATCACCACGAGAGGGAAAACGTGGTCCGCTAGAGCTGTGGGACTCAAAAGCACCGCCGCGAGGTTCATAGTCATATTGACCACGACCCGAACCCCGCCGTGCACGACCACCACGTGGTCTCGCAACCTGAGGCCTAGCACCTTGAGGCATTGCACCTCTAGGCCTAGTAGTGCGCCTCTGAACAGGCGGTACATGTACACCATGGGGAGGACGGTACATGTTCCGGTTGTTCAACTCAAACTCACGCTTCTCATCTCTCTTTCTCCTAAAGCAAAACTCAACCAAGTGACCATCCCTATGGCAATACTCACAGTGGTACACTTCTCTCTTAGGTGTTTGGCTCACTTTCTTGTGGGTATGGTTCACTCTTGGAGGTGGCTTGGCTTTAGGAAGGGGTTCCTCAGAGATGGAAGGGAGTGTGTCAAGTGGGTTCCTTAGATGGTTCGGTTTTGGAATCCACACTTGTTTCTGGGGTGGAGCTCTTGGAGGTTCTTCAAACACTCCATCTTTGGTGGGAGGCACAGGTGGCTTAGGTGGAGTGATTTTGATAAGCTTATGAGTAGTGGTAGGTTTTTCACTCGGGGGCACACCACTATACTCACCAACTTTGCCATACGAGATCATCACCCTTCCCACCTAAAGCAAAGCCTAATCCCGGTCCACCAATTCCCCTCCGAATTGGTTGACCATCATGCCAAGTTGCGGCTCACCGCAAGACACCCAACTCAAGATGGTCCGAAGGTATGTGTTTTTCTCCTCGGTACGCACCTTGTCATGCCGACAATTTGCAAGTTCAAGCTCTAAACCCTCACAAAGAGCACACTTAGCCACACTAGTGCTATCTGAGTTGGCCTTTTCAAACAAAGCAAGTTTGGCATTCTTCTCTGCGCCAACTCAGATTGCTAGTCCGAGCAAGACTTGCATGCACTCAACGAGCAGTGAAGCATGCACACTATCAAAATCATCAACCAACTTAGCGTACTTGGACTGCAGACTAGCAAGATCAGCCATGTAAACGCTACAAAACTCACACTACGGCTCGTCGACACTATGGGAGTGTTCTTAACTAGCTCAAGCTCCTTAAGCGCATCTTCTAGCTTAGCCTTGTACTCTTTTCTATCCCTAGCAGCATGCTTAAGCAACTTATCTTGACGAAGCAAAGTGGCAGTCAAGTCATCAACCTCAGCGACAAGAGCATCGACGGAAGGTGATACCTTAGATGGGTCGTCGTCGCCGCCGCCGGGAGCATCGCCGTTGCCGCTCTCCACCTCGTCACCAAGTGCCATGGTGCGAAAGCCTCCGTGGGTGGAGTCGGCGAGGAAGCAGTCCGTTCTCAGCTTGTCCTCGACCTTCCTCTCGGACTCGTCGTCGCTCGAAGAGGAGGAAGCATGCTCGTTGTCGGAGTCGAGGTCGCCGAGGGAGGCGAGGAAGGCGCTCTCTTGCCTTGAACTTCTTCACGAACTTGCGCTTCATCGCTTCCTTGTCAAAGCCTCCCTTGGACTTGTACTTGCCGGAGGTGTACTCGCGCTTCTCCTTGTGCTTGTCGGAGGTGGACTTGCCGAAGGAGTGCTTGTTTTGCTTGGGACAGTTGGCGACGAAGTGGTCGGGGTCACCGCATCCATAGCATCCATCCTTCGGTCCACCTCGCCGACGATTCAAGCGGTTGTTGTGGAACCGCGAGAACCGGGCCGATGACGAGGGCCACTCATCGTCTCCGAAAGCACGTCCAACTGCTCCTCTGTCACCGTGATCAACGAAGACAAGGCAAACATCGCAAAGGAGGGGTTAGGCAAGAACTAGTGACACCGTTATTCGACACCACGCCATAGTCGGAAAGCAGGGGGTTGTGAAGTTTGGCCCGGATCTCGGTGGTCGATCTCACCGGACTTCAGCTTGCTCAAGAGCTCGTCCACATTGAGGGTCTCGTAGTTCTGCGACTCGAGAAGAGCTTGCACCTTCGCATCCCAAACCCTCCGATCAAGAGCATGTAACAACTTCAAAGCTCTCTCATGATTGTCATAGGGCAAGTTTGGCTTGTTCGCACGCATCTTGTTGACAATGGTCCGAAAGCGTGAGAACATAGAATCGATGGTTTCGCCATCAAGCTGCCGGAAACTCTCATACTCCTGCTTGTATGTGTCAAAGAGTCTGGTCTTAATTTGGGGAGTCCCCTCGTGATAGCTCAGAAGCTTCACCCGGATCTCTCAAGCAAGTAGTCAAGTGTCCGACACGCTCAAACTCGCACTTCGAAAAGACTCGAGAAGAGAGCATTACGTGCCTCGCTATTGGCATCGTGTTGTTCCATTTGCTCCCGACCAACACGAGCAGGGAAAACAACGTAAGCCTCATTCTCACGAATTTCCCATACCCTCGCACCGAGACTCGGAGATATGCGGACATCCGAATCTTCCAAAGCGGGTAATTGGTTCCATCGAAAAACGGTGGCTTCCCCGAACCACGAGCCATGTCGCCTTCAAGGATCAAGAACCGGTTAAGGTGGAATGATCCTTAACCCGCTTCTCGATACCAATTGAAGGACCGAATACGGCGACGGAGGGGGTGAATGGGAGCCGATCAAAATTTCTTTCGAATGGCCACCGTCCCAATCGACCCTCCAAAAACCCAAAACTCACACGTGAGTAGTTCTCGAGTCAACAAGTGACGGATGTTCTCCGGTAGTCCCCGGGAACACAAATAAACACTCAAGGCAACGAAAAGCCAAGCGAAAACAAAGAACTCCTCAAGACCGGAAACTGCAATGGATCCCCGAGATTCAGCGGTTCGATCTTTGAGGTTCAGCCAAAAAGACTTCGAGACAAAAAAACGCTACAGACCGGCGAGGCTCAAGCACCTCTAGTGCCGAGGTTCAGCACTTCTCGAACTTCGACGGCGCTACAGCATCGGCCGAGGCTCGGCGCCTCAAGTGCTTGAGGTTCAAAGCACGGGCTCCAAAGACAAGAACACCAAGAACGAAAATCGCCATGATCTTCAATCCGCCCGATCTCCTCCAAATCTCAACCAACTGCACCCAAATTTGAACCGTGTGTTCCCAAGGCAATGGAGAAGCTCCCTCTAAGAGATCATAGCTTGAGATTGGACGAATCAATGGGAATCACAAAGGGGACGAAGAAAACGAGCAAAAAACAGGGCATCACCAAGAATCGCTTCGATCTCCTTGCACGGGACAAATTGGAGGAAACTCTTCGGTGGAAGTGTTCTCCTACAAGCAAGGATCGAGCAGCAACAAACGGTGCACAAAATGATCAACCATAGCTCGAGAAATCAAGTCGGGAACAAACGGGGGAGAAGAGGGAAAATGAAGAACGCGAAGAACACCAATCAAAACGCGAATCAACACATCAATCTGACCCAACGAGGAAACAAGGAGGATTCGGGACCTCCTTTCCCATGAGTAAACTTGGTTCTTACACTAATTGCAAAGATTAGTGGACCTCTCTCTCACTTAGCACCTAGAAGAGGGAAACCCTAGAAAGGATGAAGAAAAATGCAAATGGGAGAGGTGAGGGAGATGGGGCTCCCTCCACCTTACTTATCGACTGGGCTTATTTCATTTTCCAGTTTTTGCCCCTGATACAACTCTGAGCAAACCGCCTAGCCCTAGGGACATTGCGGTCTAACTCGAACCGACTCGATGCAATCTTTGATCCGACGACCACTGCGCCTTCTCACCGGTAGCTTCGCCTCGACGCGAACTCCCCGATGCCGCCACGTGCCGTCCGTCCGCCTCGGGACCTCCGCGCCCGGGGGTTTTGTGGCTCAACCCGAAAACCCGCCGGGTGGTTTTGAGGCCCAAACCACCGAAACCCTCCACCGTTGGTTTTGAGGCCCAAACCAACAAACCGGCCCCCATGTCCTTGCACTTGTCGAAGCCAAGCGCCAGAACGCGATCCCGCCCGGCGATTCCGGGTCCCTCGGTCCCAAGTCTCGATCGTCCCGCCCTTTCACCACTTCCGGTCCATTCGGCGCGGCCCGCCATCACTTGACCTTCACCTCGCCGTCGGCCACCGCCTCCATGCTCGACACCTGCACAACACAAGCCAAGGCACATGTGGAACTCGTGGCTTTCACCACCGTCGAGTAGCACCCCATCCGAGATGCTAGTAGTTGAATCAATCACTCATCATCACAACTGAACTACAAGTATAAACCTTGTGTTCGCGGGGGTTCAAGCCAAATATGCTCACAGCTCACCCGGTGCCCATACAAATATTGGTGTGCAATCTCATGAGCACACCCATTACAATCATGGAGTACAAATACCACATCAGAAAAAAAACAAGTGGTGTTCCTAAACCAAACACCAGAAGAGCTTGATCAAAAGCTATGTACTTCAGGGATAGAAGAACAATATGTTTCAATGATGATCTTTATCATACCATTAGCAGAGGCTGCCTCTAGAGTTTTCTGACAAGCCACTATCTCTGCACATTGGGCATCGTGTACAACATCTATTGATCCAGCACCAGCCATGACCACTGAACTTAATGCACAGGTACCAGTGAAAATTTTAATTTCAAGTCACTATGCCAGAAAAGCTTATTAACTCTTATTTTTTTATAAAAGGGGGTTATAAAACAAAAAAAAGGCAAAAGGATGACAGAATCATCAGCTCCACGATGCATATATATGTTGATGAGAATGAATGAAAAAAAAAAAGCGAAGGGGCAGCTCATATATGCATGCCAAGCTTTGCCCAACAAAGAAGAAAAGCAGCGTCAGATGCTCCAACAATGCAAGCAAGGAATCGTGCCTGGCTTGTGAGTGTGCTTTTGCTTTATGTTGCCTTGTTGGATCTGAAGGACTAGCGTTGAGGAGGACACGGCAACATCTAGGTAGCCACCATCAGCTTCATTCCATCGGCTTCTTCTTCCATTGGGATATCGATCTTCATCTCACTCTTCCGCAGAAACTAAAGGTACGTTGTGTACAT
The DNA here is from genome assembly GCA_015844335.1 of Chrysopogon serrulatus. Classification (NCBI taxonomy): domain Eukaryota; kingdom Viridiplantae; phylum Streptophyta; class Magnoliopsida; order Poales; family Poaceae; genus Chrysopogon; species Chrysopogon serrulatus. The sequence continues at coordinate 33,508 of JADLZL010001672.1, read as the reverse complement.
TATCCATGTTTTCTTTTAAAACGAGTCGGTACTGCAACTAAACCCTCTCGCTCCAATCGATCTCATTGCTGCTTTCTCGTCGTCAGCCTTGCATTGGATCGTTCAATTCATTCCAGCGTCCAATCTATATTTCTGGGATCGACCAACTCACTCTCCACCATAGAAACTAAAGGTACGGTGTATGTGTGTACATCATTATCCATGTTTCTTTTACATTAACGAGTAGTTAGGCAGCCAATTTCCATTACTATCTACTCCTAGATAGATATTCCAATTAAGAGAAACTGATTAGTGTTGTGCATGCTTTGCATTATTGCTTGCTTGCTTGCCGTCTCAGTTCGAAATAAAATAAAATCGATGGAAGATCGTTGATGCTACGTGCAAGTCTCAAAAATATACAGGTATGGTGCACGTAAATTATTACTCCTCCCTACTACTAGCACTGATCGACTCACTGACAGGTTAAACATATATAAAAATATTGTGTGCAGGCCTGCAGACAGGGAGTAGAATGCACTGCACGTTGCAGATCGGAGAGGTCGTCTTTAATGATCAAATATGCTAGCTGATTGATCGACTAATGCTCTATCATCATGGGTTAAGTAGACGTGAATCTGTCTGCGCACCCGTGTACTTCCTCTGTTGATATAATTTGCTTCTCTTGTACAGTAGCAGAGGAGTTTCACCATGGCACCAGTATTGAAGGTACCGCTACTCTCTGACTCTCATGTTTTATGTATGCTAGGTAAATGCCCGTACGTTGCAGTGGGAACGAATACATAATACCACGATAACACGTGTGTTATATTGTTTCCTAAAATAAATACTGCAATTGTGATATTTGAAACATCAATATTACACAAATCTTAAAGAAAGATAGATAATTAAAATGTAACTCCACATTTTGATGTGAAACTGAAACATCAACTTTATATTATTCATAATGTAACAACCTTAATGGCATGCGACAGCCTTGATGCCATTCAGAGCCTCTGAGGTGTACTAAACTGTGTAATGATGACAAGGATATTTCATATTAGGTAACCGGAGAGATGGTGGAGCAACTGAAATAACTGACTGATGATGAACTACATGTGAGAGGTGCCAGCTTGGCAAAAAACAGATAATTATGAAGTCACTAATCACATATTAATTGGATTGGCCAACCAATATACCAAATTTCTGAATGACTGGACCAATACTGGACAGCTGATAAAAATAGGAGAAACCGATCAGTCACGTAAAGTATGCTGATTCAGTATTTCAGTCGACACATTATAAATTGCATATTGTTCATGCGATGATTTAGGACCAATAAACGATGATTCAATCTATTAATAATCAACAAAAAGCTCACTGTAGTTGACATGGCCAAACCTGAGTTTCCAAGGATTAGGAACTTCAGATTCCACCAACAGTTGACACGCAATGAGGCAATTGGAGCTTGCAGTCTTTTCTGTTGTCACCTAGGCGATGATTTAGGACCAACGATGATTCAATCTACTAATAATCAACAAAAAGCTCACTGTAGTTGACATGGTCAAACCTCAGTTTCAAGGATTAGGAACTTCAGTCCACCAACAGTTGACGCCGCAATGATGCAATTGAAGCTTGCAGAGTCTTTTCTGTTGTCACCTACAATGCAAAAAATTATGAACAACCTACAATGCTTTATTTTGGCCATATTCATGTATAATTTTTACATTTTTAAAATCATAAAATCCATATTCATGTCAGACCAGAAGACTCGGTTCGGAAAAAAAAATGGCAAGACAAACAACTAACAAACTATACAATTTAAAAATTCAACAGGAAATGCTCTGATTGGAGAATTGAAAAATAAAAGTAAGTAGTTCTCTTTAGTATGAGACAATAAAGAACAAGCTGACCGCAGGAAGCAAAGTAACATGCATTGTTCAGCCATTCAATCCTACTATTGGTCATTCCCAGAATTCCAAAACATCCTGAACAAAAAGGGAGTGATGGCAAACCTGGATCTTTTGTTGTTGCCTCTCCAATTTCGCAACGACGAGTATAGGAGAAGCGCAGCGTCACTGTTGTGTCGAGGACACAAAGTTGAGGACAGGGCCACTGTTGCGTCGACCACACAAATCACTTGAATTCAGTTAACAACTTCAGCAGTCTAGAAGTCTAACATAACTAAATTAAAGATATGACTGCATATAGCTAAATATCACCCATTAAAACCATAATCTGTAACGAAGTGAATATAGTCACAACATAAAAAGTCATACCTAGCAGAGAGTAAAAGAAAGGCAAGCACAACAGAATCCTTGTTAATATGAAGTTCTGACTACTGACCAAAGAAAACAAGTTTTCTTTTTTGTCAATTATTAAGTATTTTAGTTACCATACATTAGTAGCAACAAAGCTACTGTAAGGTATCATATACTATATATTTGCGTGAATGGTTAATTGTTAATAACCAGCCATGCCATGCTACCATCAGTTCCACTGCTCACCTCAAACTGACGAGGTCCTGCAGCCCCTGCAGAGTTGGGCTGAATTGCTGTTGCAATGCCTTAACAAGTTATTGACTCTGGCCTCTGGGTGAGCAAACTCTGCAAACTGATGGTAAGCAAACTCTGCAAATTGATGCTCAGTGCATTTTCCATTCTCAGAGATGATGGTGACATTCTTCATATCTGGAGCAGTTCTCCAGTCCATTCTAAAACTGATAACATAATACAGCCTATAATACAGTCATTAGTGGACCTCATTAATTTTTTCTTACATTGCTATCACCCCCATTTGTTTGACAAATAACATAATACAGCCTATAGATCGGTAGCTATTCTTGGATAAAAAGAAGAAAAGAAGACCCGCTAAAGAGTGCACATAGTTCCTTTGTGAATTAGCTCAGATATTAACTATTGTTTAGACAGAATTAACCTTTATAAATTAGCTCGAAAAGACTGCATCCTCAACTCCTTTGTGAATTAGGTAGTTAATAGCAAGAGATTTCATAGGGCTTTCATAAAATCAATCAGGGAACTACTAAAAACAAAGAAATGGCACCAGATTAGTTTTCTAAGAACAGTCTAGATAAAGAACAGTCTAGATAAAGTTCCAGGTGCAATATTAAAGATAGGAGAAACCAAAATTATGGGGATATAGTCTAACCACAAGTCACTGCAAGATAGCCATATCGCCGATGCTAACGCCCTTTCAAAAATACCCTCAAGATAATGGTTGACAGTAGAAAATGAATGGAAAAAAAACTGCTGGCTTACTGCCCTATGACACAGCGGCTATAGACTTGTGGATTAACATCGATGGATGAAGATGACTGCATAACCAGCCTTTAAGAAATACCTGTATCACCAGGAAAAATGAAAATCAGTAGTTGAGATCGAGGTACTTACTATTCATCAAACGGTGTTGTACTGGAAAGAGACTATTCATATTTTGAGAGAATGGTTTATTGTTTTTTAGCATATGCTAATTACCAGGGTCAAAACAAACCTTGAGAAATCAAAAGGAATACCTGTCAATTTTTTTTTAGCACGAAGGGAAGAGAAGGGTGGGCATACCTATTGGGTGCTCGTCACCGACAAAGGGGCCTGAGGAAGACCTGATCCCTGGGTGTGCATCGGCGGCACCTTCTCCTTCTAAGTGCTCCATCCTAGGAGCAGGGAATGACGGGCTTGGGATGTTCTTGCCGTGTCAGAATGGCCTTGCTGCCGCAGCACGGGACGGGGCATGGCGTCGTCGTCGACGTCCGGCTGCATCGGCGACGTGCGACTGCATGGATAGCCGATCCGGCCCAAATTCCTGTGACCAGGGCGACGGCGCGGGGCGAAGGACGACGGCGACGGCGGCGAACGGCGGCGGCGGCGGCGGCGTGAGACGGGGCACGGCGGCCTCGGCGGCGTGCAGCGGCATGATATAGGAACCCCGCCCAAATTCCTGCGGCGAGGCTGACGGCTTGGGGAGGACGACAGCGGCGACAACGGCACGGGCGCGAGGACTGCAGAGGAGAGAGCGAGGCGAGACCGCAAGAGCGAAGAGATCAAGATCCGGATCACTTGATTGGTGGAGAGTGGGTGAGCAGAATCACCCACGCACGCACAGAGCAACGCAGGAGCTTAAACAATGTTGGAGGGGGGCCTGTGGGGAGTGGTATTTGCAGGGGAATAGATTGGGCGGCGGTTCCACCGTGCTGTCGATTGAGCGTGGGAGTGCCGGGGGGGTTATCTTGCGATGGAGCGAGCGAAATTCCTAGCAGTTTGTTTTCTTTACCAAATTTCCTTATATAAATGCCGAGTGGATCTTAACTAGCTATCTATACCCCATGTTCCAGTTCATCGACGCAAGGGATGTTGCTGGTGCCAGAGAGGAAATACTGGGTCTTATTCAGGGGAACCTCAAGAATAACATAATCTACTTTGATGGGTGGCATGGCTTTGGAGCTACCGCTGTTCTTAGGTCCATAGCACAAGCAGTTCCATCTATGAAATCTCCTCCTCCAAAGTTATGCTTTGGACGGACCATTTACATTGATTGCTCAAGGTGGGAAAGTAAAAGGGTGATGCAGAGGACAATTGCAGAGCAGCTCAAACTTGATCAGAAGACCAAGGCCATGTTTGAGGAGCAGGACGAGGAAGATGACTTCAATGGAGTGGATCATGGTTCTAGGGATGTGGTACGACAAGTTTCAATAATGATTGACCAAACCCTAAGGGAAAATAGATTTATGATGATTTTGATTAATGGGGGTAGTGATGAGGTTTCCCTAAGCGAATTTGGTATTCCAGAATTTTACGGCATAATAATATGGACGTTTGGAAGAAGGTTTGTCACTATTTATGACTACACAAGCGTCCAAGATGTTGAAAGAGTTGCAAATAATTTAAGATACTCAGGCCTTTTTATTTATACCAATTACAATCCCATCGGTTTATCAAACTCACAACTTAATGCAGTGTTCTATGAAGAGGCCGCCAACATAGTTGCACGATATCCATTTATGCAGGACATGGACTTAAGAATGGTCATAGATTGTTGTCGCTATGAGTTTTTCTGCATCGCATTTTCACAAAGCACCAGTGAATTGGAGTGGGCAGCTCATGCTCCCAATTTTTTGATATGCGATGGGATCATTCAACAAGGGGATAGATCAAGGGAAATTGTCAATACATTGGATTCAGAAATAAATTTTAATGGTGATGATTCCCAGCTTGGTAATGTGTTTGCTATGATGATGGAACATTCAGAGCCTTCTCATCTGCTAGTTGAAGATGAAGATGATGGCAGTGTTGATAAATATAAAAAAGAGGCCTTACCGTTGGATTTACCACCTCAAAGAATAAGATATTTAATGACAACATGCAAACTATATTGGCAACGGCATCGTCAATCTTCCTATCATTTGACAGGACCAGTAGTGCACATATGTTACCAAATTCTGTGTTTAAACATTGCAGCACACTTGGCGTTCTAATTCTCTCCTGTTGTGCCTTCAGTTTTGTGTCCCCTCCTTTCCTCCACTGCAATACATTGAGATTTCTTGGGCTGAGAAACTGCATAGATCAGAATAATAATACAAGTGAACCTGAAGGAGGGCAATGTATCACTAAGTGGACATTTCTGCATAGCTTGTGGGTGCTTGACCTGCGTTACACGAGGCCCGGGGTGAGATCTTATCTAAGAAAAACGTAACTCTTATGGCTAATCTTACAGAACTAAACATACAAGGAGTTAGCAGGAGCTGGCAATATATAGGTCAATTATTACAGACAAGGCTACCTTATCTTCAAAGACTTCGGATAATCAAACCTGGAAATCAGGAAGAGATGACATCCTTGGACATGGACAACTCACTTGCAAATAAAAAACAGCTAGAAATACTTGATTTATCTGGAAATAGATACATGAAAAGCCTGCCGGGAAGCTTATCAGAGGCCAGCAAACTTCAAGTAATTGTTCTAGATGGTTGCAATGGGCTTGAGAATGTTGTGCTGCACAAATCCTTGCTCGGGTCATTCAGTTTTGATGCCTATGGACCAGCATCTCAATGGACATCAACTGGCAAGCTACCTCCAATGAGTTCTCGTCCAGAGCATCCATCTGCTGTGGATAAGAAGGATGTCATAGTCTCCAAAATATCTCTAAAAGGTTGCACATTGTTGAAGGATCTGTACTTGCGTGGGCTTCCCAACCTAGAGGAGCTGGACCTTTCAGGATGTGCGATCAAGGTACTTGACTTTGGAGCTATGGTGGTGGATGTCCCGAGGCTCAAGCGACTCGTCCTGCTAGGCTGTAAGAACCTTCGTGCAATAAAATGGGGCCCACATATGCAACGACTGGAGTTGATCTGCATAGACACACGGTCTAGAGTTGGATATGCTCGACCGCCATCCCTTGGTGCCCAACAGAAATCCTTCCAGCTGCAGGTGCACGCAATCTTTGCAGATGCTAGGCTTGCTCGGTCCCTTTGGGCTCCCATAATGAGTGCAGATTCTCATTTCAGTATCAGCATCACCTCTTCAGCCACATGCATGGAGACTATTCAACCTGAAGCAACACCAAACAAGGAGGTGACTGGGTCCATTGATCGTCAACGACACTATGACATAGCTGCTAGAGACATGTATCGTGACGTCTTTACCAAGGTTGGTAACGGCCCAATCCCGATGCAGAGCTTCCCGAAGGGCCCAATGAGACAACTGGATAGGCACATTGAGATTGGTGATGGAAGCCATAGCATGCAGAGTGAAGTGGAGGCATATCCGAATGGTGATAATTTGGCTTCATTGATGACAGATTATACTGAATCCCTGCACGTGCATGATGTCTCGACCTGGAGCAATACCATGCCTGCAAAAATTTTTCATTCCGTCAGGTGGTGCCGCGTCGAGAGGTGCCCCAAGTTGCACGCCATCTTTCCTCCGGGCGTAGAGGATTATTATGGTAGGTTGGAGACCATCTGGGCATCAGATCTCCTGATGGCTCGTTGTGTATGGAGCAAAATGGTCTACAGTTTTGCTTATCGCTTCAGAAGCCTACAGCACCTGCACCTGCGCTGCTGCCCAAGCCTCCAGTTCGGGCTTGCAATGGGTGCGAGCCCCTCCTTCCCCAGCCTAGAGACCCTCCACATCATCCACTGCGGCAGCCTCAGACATGTCTTCGTACCAAATGACGAGAAGGACAAGCATACAAGCGTTAAGTTCCCGAAGCTGACCACCATCCACCTGCACGACCTGCCAGCATTGCAGCAGATATGCGAGGCTGCCGAGATGTTGGCGCCCGCACTGGAGACCATCAAGATCAAGGGATGCTGGAGCCTGCGCCAGCTGCCGGCCTTGGGCTGGAGCCGCAAGCTAGGCATGAGGAGGCCGGCCGTGGAGATGGAGAAGGACGTGTGGGACGCGCTGGAGTGGGACGGGGTGGATGCCGGCCACCACCCTTCCCTGTACGAGGCGCCGGTGCACTCGCGCTACTACAAGAGGCGCATGCTCAGAACCACCGTCCTCAGGTAAGGTGATAATAACTGCATAGTATATCTTATATACGTGCGTACATTGTTTTGTTGAGGGAATATAATCTGCCCTTGTTGACTTGTAGTACTATCTAGCTAGGTAGACCAGTTAATTAATAATAAGGCATCTTACTTACCTTGCACCTACAAATTGGCTTGCTTCCTTGATCAACTCACTCTGCTGTCGACAGGTGATGGAAACTAGCTCGATCATTCTCAAGCAAGTATGCATCTGCTCTACTTCGGTTCCGTCGTCTATGGATTGTTCTATATTGTTGTTGTTTGCCGTGTTGTGTGAAATTAAGGCCATGGAAGGGAAGGTACGGGGCTTCAGGTTAGCTTCCGCCTTTGATGACGAGCCGGCATTTGCAATCCTCTGTGTGTTTTGGTTTGGTTTTGAAATAAGAAGATGGCCAGGCGCCTAGTTGGTGTCTGGTGTCTGCACGCCGGTGTCACCTGCCAGCCTGCATGTCTGCTTGATGTGAGCGTGCCTGTGTCTGTCTGCTACCCAGTCCAGCCTGTTTGAGAGGCAGGGATTAGATCGGTGATCAGAGTAGTAGCTGAAGAGGCAGGCTGGTGATGCTTGTAATAAGAGGGCAAAGAGGTGTGTCCGCCCCTGTCTTGTGTGATTTGTTGGAATTGGAACATGTGTATGTATTGTATTGTATCTGATGGAACATATGTATGAATTGTATTGGTCCTGTGCTAGCTGTATTGGTGAACCATTAACCTACAATCTATGTATGTGATAGAGTTTGTGGTGTGAGCTAGATTGATTGATTGATTTCTACATATGCTACATCTCTGCTTTGTGGCAGCACGTAGTCTTGTTAACTGAAACATTGACCATCAACACAACACAGATGGTGATTAGGCCAGGACGGTTGCATTTCATTACAACTAGCACCAGTTGCCTGTCCTCTTTGACACCTGCCTGTTCTCATGGTGGATGCATGCTTAAAGAACAGCAACCATAGTTGCATGGTCCACCTTGATATCACTTCACGAACAAAGAGCTTCTGTTATGCATAGATGCCGTCTCACTCCATAGCACAAAATCACCAGCTAACTCCTTCAACTCCATAGCCCAATATTAATAAGGTTGATTACTGATAAGGCCCAACATACAGAAGCTTTCTTATGTACAACCACAACACTGTAATTATTCTCCTTTCTTTGTAATAACTGAAGACTCCCCTGCATACGGAGAAAGGCGATGGCCATGAAATTTGGACAGTCATCAGGTCTCAGTTTGTACAATTCAGAATTAGCAGGCCTCAATTAGCCTAGAGCAGTCACTGACAATCACTTGGATCACACCACTCTTACTGAGCCATAAAAACTCCAATAAACTTCAGTTCCATGCATGGGTGTCAACTTATTATACCACACCTAGACCATTCTTAGAACTTCTTTCTGTGAACAAACACTAAAAGGATTGATATATAAAACCGGTAATCACCATAGCATGAAGCATCACCATCACATAATAGTTTCAATTTGATAAGTAAAGTACTCGAGTGTGTTTATGTCAAACGCACATTCTAAATATGGGTGTGGAAGTAATAGATCTAAGCACATTATTTTTTGCACTGCAGTTCCAGTGCTGCAAATCAAAGAGGGAAGATCTGCATTGTTAAATTGTGTCAAAAACATATTCTGCTAGCACTTGCAGCTCAAAACTAAGCATGACAACTACAGGCTATGGTTTTTCAAAGATTAAATCAGATAATGTGATTCTCAGACTGCAACTGTTGCATCTTCAGAAACCATGCTGATCCACAGGCAAAAACCAAGAAATAACATGTGGACAGCCTCATTTCCTAAGTGCATTAACCCTGTCCCTCAGGTAGTACAGCTTAGCTCTCCTGACTTTCTTCCTGTCCAAGATCTTGATTTCTTTGATGTTTGGCGAGTAACTGAACAAAAAAGGGAAAGCCCGTATCAAGAAAATAGTCCAAGCAAATAGTTGATAGCTAATTAGAAGAAAGGCATGTGGCCATTCAAAAAAATGAAAGATAACAGAAGCAGATTACCATTCAAACCATAAAACAAAATTTGGTGAAACCTCCAACCAATCTAGTATTGTATATGCAGCCACATGTAATGATATCTTTCCATGATTATGCTAGCTCTAAATATTAAAGTTGAATGCTGAACAAAGCACAACGATCCTGACAACAAAAAAGGGAAAAAAATATAAACTACTAACAGAATTCTTTCAATGTATTTGTTTCCATGGAAAACACAGAGCAACAAATTCAGAACTGGGGTATGAACACACTGGATGATGTGTGTCCATCATTCTGCAAAATGGCCAATCTGCCTACTGTTCAGTTTATCATCATTAACTCGCTTCAGGGTCATTAGCTATGTGTCGGCATGATTCCAATAAATATAGTTTTCATGGATTTACGCCAAAAAGAAGGAAAAAACCTGATTTCCTGAGCACAGCTTTCCCAGTTTTGCAAACATCCAACTACATTTCTCATGCAGAAACCACACATCTACCTATAGTTTAACTGGCCTTTATTTATACAAGTATATTGCAAAGTCAGGCACAACCAGAGGACAAGAACTCCATGTCTGCTATCGTAAGTTCGTAAGACACAGTTTAGTGGTTGTTGAATAATTATCAGGTATCGATGAACAAAGAAATTAATTCTGGCAGCACCGCAGCACAAGGATACTAAATAATCTATATATGAAGCATTTCAACATCAGTATGATAGTTCCAAAACAAAGCAGCATAAAAGCATCCCAAAAATTAGAGTAGAGGGGCAAATGTTTGGATTGACTTACAGTGGAAACACAGACTCGACTCCAACACCAGATACTAATCTACGCAATCTGAAGGTTGTATTGATCCCAGCATTGCGCCTTCCTAGCACAATCCCTTTCAATGTCGACTCGCGCCTTTTGTTCTCAGGAACTTGCTGTTTTATTCACAGGAAGGATCAGTAAAAGAAACATATCCGAATAGCGCCAATGCAGGAACACAAAAACAAAATTGATATTACCAGTCTCATCTGAATGATACATCCAGGCTGTACATCAGGAATTTCCCTCTCCGAGCGGACCTTTTCGACAGCCTCTTTGTTCAAGATCTGCATAGTCAAACAAGCAGATTTATTTTTTTTATTTTTTTTTGATGTAATGTAACAACTAACAATATAGTCCCTGCAAGTATGTAACACTCACTCAGCTTACATACATACATTCATAATGTGCCTGGCGGTCTTGTCGGGCCTCTTGAACTTGATGCGCGGGGGGTGCTCAACCACAGGAGAGGTGGAATCATCCGAATCAGAAGCAACCTCAGCCGCATTCCCCACCGTGGACAAACCCCTGGTCGCACCGAGAGCTTTTGCTCGGAGACCGAAACCGGAGACGGCGGCGGCAGGAATGACCCAGCTCTGCACACGTAACGATTGATCCACCCCGATCGGACGAGCGAACCCGTAAGGCTGGCTGAGGTGCTTGACGGCCGAGGATGGCTGCGCCGCCCCCGGACCAGCGGCGGCTACAGGAGCAGCGGCAAGCTCCAGGAGCCTCGCCGCCGCTCCGCGGCCTCCGGCTCGGCAGACATTCCGGACCAAAGATTGCATCCTGAGGAGAAATCGCTCGGTAAACCACTCGCGAATCGAATCCAGCATAAGATTTCCTCATTTTTTGCGAAAAATCGTAGTTTTATGCATGTCGTTGGGCAGGAGCGGATCCGGTGATGAGGTTTAGATTAAGTTTTCGGTGCTCAGCTTCGCACAGCATGAAGGGGAGGGAAGGGAAGAGAAGGGGTGGGAGTACCTGGTGGGTGCTCGTCGCCGGCGAAGAAGACACCAACGAAAGCCTCAGCGCTTGGCTTTAGGGCGGCGGCGGCGGCGGGACTGGGAGTACCACGCGAAGGGACGAAGCGGACGGGAGGGGGAATGCAGCGGGCGGCCCAGTTGGGGGATTGTTGGGCGCAGCGAGAGCTCATCCGGGCCTTCTTCTGGGCCGTCTTTTTTTTCTCACACATTTCTTTAGGAATTTTTTTATTTCTCTTTCTCTTCCTTTTAAATAAATTTTCTGTTCTTCTTGATTTCACATCTATCCTCTTCATGGGACACTATCAATGGCTAGTTCCAGCGTCTCTACATTTGAAATGCAATTTAACGTTTTGTATTTCTTTCTTTGGTAAAAGAACACGTTGACTACAGTAACGATTGCTGGAGCATAAACCTTATGTTATGGATCAGCAAACCAAGCTTACATGAGCTACAAGACCTATGTACTAATAATTTTGAATGTTTACATTGTGTTCAGAGTGTCATTTCCAGATTCTGCTGTAAACAAGAGCGCTCGTGGTCAGCGAACGGGATCAAGGGTTTTAGGTTTCTAGCGTTTCATTGCGAAATTTTTAAAATTGGCTTGGATCACATAATGAATTCCGTTAAAGATTTTGTGGAACTGGAAATTCAATTTCGTGTGTTTCCCCCAAAAAAATGTTCTTTCCCAATTTCACCAACAGATTCGTTTGGAATATTGTGGAATACTACCGACTTTGTTCGCTATACAAACCATGTACTGAAGTGAAGTGAACCATCACAGTCATGGTACAAAATATGTGTGTGGTGGCGATGGCAAACAAAAGCAATTTATAGATGTATAGAACTTCTGGCTAATACTTAAGCACTCACACCTAGGAAACTAGTAGAATGCCCCGCACGTTGCTGCAGGTATGAAGTAAAAATGTAAGGTGTTTATAATGATTGAAACTATGAATTAATAGATACATATATATGGAAGTAGTAGGTCAATTGCGGAGGTTATATCTGTTGACATGGTATAGATAATTTGAACTGAGCATCACCCAAATCTCATCTATACGCATATTTTTTTTAGGACCACATGTAATCCATGTGATACGCAGTTTTGCTAGGTTTTTGCTTACAAACGAGTTTTTTACTTATAAATAGTTTAAATTTTTACAAAAAAGATATCAAAATATATTCGTGTGGGCTCTTGTTTTGAAGAGTTTATTGCGAGAAACACCATGGTGCAATTGGATTTTAATTACGATACTTGGTTTAGGTGCTTTCGACTTTTTTTCTATTTCAAAAGAAAAAAAGACTAGTGGAAAATTAATATAGCCTTAGTGGAGGTAACTTCTCGATGATGTCGGTGACATCATTTTTAAGCTCTCAACCAATCGGGATCAAGAGAATAGACTAGAGAGGGTTTAAACATATAGTAGTTATAGATGAGCACAAGTAATCATCCCAAAATGTTTGCAACATTGCACTTAAAATATCTTTGATCATGTTGGCCGGACGCAAGACAGATAAAATTTTGTGACATCATTAGTAGTAGATGAATGATGTCTCTCTTCCAAGGACTTTTTACGGGGACAAGCTGAAAACAGCTAGCTACTTAGGTCATTTCTTCGTCCGGATAAAATACAAAACGAGAGTTTTTAATATAAGAGTTTGAAAGTAACATGAGATAAATATATTTGTAACAACTAATACGACCATAGTTTAAAAAGTTCAAAATCTAAATTTATGACATCATAAGACTTGAGCTGCAACAAGGGACACCATAATGATCATTAAAGAAAAAAACCACCATAAAAGATTTTCAACGAGTGAGGTGTGATGCAAGATAAAAATATATGGTACGGATGGAAAAGCTTACAAAGTGATTGGTAAATTTAGTATAGCTGCATAGAGATTACATAGCATCTATGTGCATATTTGTGTTACAAAATGAACATAAAAGACAGCACAAGGATAGGTATTAAACATGAGTTTATAGTTATAATAGCAGCACTTTACTTCTTATATAATACTGTAGCACAAAAGAAGCATAGAGTTCTTTCAACAAAGCATGCAGGAAAAAAAAAAAAATAAATTAGCTATTGAATCAATGAACACAACATTATTTAATAAGCACTGAGCAGTAGAAGAGTGCACATAGCGCGCACTACCACCGGCAGGCATTGTCCGGCGACAATGAGGCACCACTCCTTCACACGGCGCTCACGGCCTCCATGAACTCCTCGTCGGCGATTAGCCTGCCGAGCACCTCAGGAGATAGGCACACCTCCAAGGCCATGCTGCCTCCGCCAGCGTGTCCCTCGTACACGGTCACCTTCCCGTCCACCTTGTTGCTAGGGCCACTCTGGACGGCTAACAGCCGGCCCCATCCAAAGTCATTGCCATACACGTCGAACCGTGGCGAGCTCCCGGTCACAGTATGTGCACGGTTCCTGGAGGGTTTCACATACAGTAGGTTGGGATTCTGGGCCCAACACGCGAGATTGCTCCTCACCTTCACCTCGTCGAACGATGCCACAACACGATTTAGGAGCCACGCCACCCAGCCGAGCCCTTTGTCCAGGACATCACTGACGGTGGATTTTGTGACATGTAGCACAGCATTGCCCATGTACTCTTGTGGTATACTCTTCACCCGAGCACGGCATCCAATGGCAAGCTTGTATGTGATCTCCAGGTGTGGTGTGAGCCCCCAGGCTCGGCACACAGCTCGCCAAAGTTGAGTGAGCAGGGACTGCAGCGAGGAGATGGTGACCGTTGCAGTTCCCACCATTTCAGCATTTGCCTTCGTCTTGAGATTCTTTATGCTCTCCGCAGAGAAGTGGAAGAAACATTCCTGCACCAGCGTGTACTCGGGTCGCCGAACGATGTCCTCCAGCTTGCCAAAGGGTAGAGGGATTGGCACAGGGCAGGTGTCAAGGAACCATCTGTCCAGCACTGGCGGTGGTGTGGAGAGCTTGTACTCTTCACGTCCACCGTCGCTGTGCCGGTTTATCTCTGACCAGGTGTTAAAGAAGAGCCAGAATGCGGCCCCATCGGCGACGCCATGGTTGAGAGACATGGCAATGAAGATGCCATCTGCAAGCTCAGTGACCTGCGAGGCCAGCACAGGGAGAGAGCTCACAACCGCTTCCACATTCAGCAGCCTGTTCAGTGTTCAGCGGGAAGAAGGACCACATGACTGAGGGGATGTACAGTGGGGTGGTTATGTGGCTCATGGTGACCTCAGGGGCAACAGCATGAATGAACTCGGCGCCTTCACCATTGCAGCAGAGAGAGATGGCGAGGGTTGGACTTGAAACACCTTCTGTGATCTCTGAGGCAGTGAGACGGCCAGCCAGTGGATAGACACAGGTCAGCGCGCTAGCAAAGGACGAAGCAAGGTTGTCGACGAGTTGTGCACCTCTTGTCTCAGGCTTGGGCAGGAGGATCCCCTTCTGGATGTGGTCCACCGTGATCAGCACAAGATCCCATGGAGTCAAGTGAATGATCTTTGGCTCGGACAGCATCACGTCCGGTGAGCTTCCTGACTCTGGCTGGACCAAATGCCTAGATATGATTTGGACACTGCCGGTGGAGCCTTCCATTTTTTCCATTATGGTCGCTAGTTGCCGCTCCAGGCTGCTGAGTAGCCAGTTTATAATCTGAGACGCCCACTTAAGTGTGCCCAACACAACACTGCCATATTGCCGTATCTGATACTCTGGTAGTGGTATTCAAAGCATGGCCTGCTACTTACTTTTCTGAAAATGGAAGCAATCACCATTGTTAGTTTGGTTCTCTTCCAATGAGAAGATTCAAGATAATGCATTATTTTTTTTTTCTACTAGACAATGACAGATAAATCCCAACATATTCGATGGCTCAGATTTTCCATGAAAAACGTATGTGGGTCTTTATAAGTCAGTGCATCCCCATCCTTTCCATGAAGATCTAACAGAGCAGTATCACTATTTTATTAATATAGGTTATGAGCTACTGCATTTTTGCATAATATAATGGAAATAAAGACTCAATACCAAGAAACTATACAAACACAGTAATCAATGGATACACAAAAAGAACAAAGAAAAATACACATAGTGATTGTGGGATAGGTTAAAGCTAGAGTCCAGAACCCATGTCCAAAAAAACTACTGAGATAGCGAACATGCATTACACTTGACTGGTTACTCAAACAAACTTCAAACCAAATGAAAAACAAAAGTTTGAAGTTTGCTTATGCTCCAGTAAAAAATATTCTCAACTTCCGTAAATGATTGAACAAATTTACCAGAGCTGTCCTTCATTCATGCAATTCAGAGGTTGGCAAGCTGCTTCAAAGGCAACAACAGTCAACAGAGGTGGTGGACTGGTTCTGAAATTGCAATGACCATGATGAATCACATGCGTGCAGAAACAGTAAAAGAAAAGTGTTAAATGATAATAGTATGCTAGTTTTTGTATTACCATGCCAAATTGTTTGTGATTGTGCTTGAAGTAGTACTTGACATCTTTAACTTTTATGTAGCAATCCAAGGTCCACTGTTAGAAAAAAATCAAACAAAGAGAAATCAGTGCATCAAAACGCCAATATTATCCCCAAGTTAGTATGAACTTGAAACATAAATTGCTATATTCTCTTCCAATAAAAGAAAGGGCACAATGGTTCAGTCCAATGCCTCTACTACTTAGCACAAAACTACAAGAGGTAAAAGGACCTCTATTATCTTCTTTAAAATCTTCCTAAGTGAACCAAAATACCACAATCGAATCAAGAAAAGATGTAAAAGGACCTGGAAAGAAATCCAGAGTGCCGATTCAGAAAATTGTACTCAAAGCCTCAAACAACTCTATCGAGGAAATAGTTGGCCCTTGATCTTTATCACAGGTGAGTGATTAGCTCACCAGCACCCTCGCACACACACAACACCTTTGGCTGGAGGTAGAAGAAGAGGGAGTGAGCACAGAGCAGAAACACAGCACACACACAAGTCTGCTGGAAGTGCAGCAACTGAACTGCCTAAACAAGCTGATGTATACAACTCCATAACTACAGCTAGTACGCCTGTTTAGCCACTACTAGCTGGCCATTATTGTAAACAGTAGATAAAGGAGACAGCAAACTTGACCTATCACCAACTTTCTGGTACAACAAAGGCAGAGTGTGCCAACTCCCTGCTACAGTAGATAGATAGAGACAGTAGATAGAGGCGAAGGTTAACTTTGTTTGCCAACTTCCTGCTGCTGCAAAAGGTGGGGTGCGCAGCTGCACAACGTTGGGTGTGCAGCAGGCCTTTTTCCTGCTGCTGCAAAGGGTGGAGAGTGCAGCAGATTATCGCACAGAAATTATACAGCATATCAAATTTGTTGTATAGAAGTACATCCCAGTTCTAGGTAGTTCAAACCTCAAAAGCGAACACATGTATGTAAACAAATATCTCTAATTTGTAGGCATGTAGATAAAGTAACATCAAGTAGCATGACAGTAAAAAAAAACTTATTACCTCTTCCCTGACACGAAGAACACAAGCTGTTCAGATATTTGTCTAAAATGAAACCATGATCCCAAAATAGCCTATTGGATTCCAGTTTTACTGTTACCAACCAAAAGCTTCATTGCATTTCACTTCCTCACTACTAGAGAAATCAGTATCTGTCATGCCATCAGACAAGCCTCCATGCATACTGTTGTTTAAGCAACAATCTTGTTCTACTGGACATATGTCATATTCTGACTCCAGTAAGGAATGAGTTGGAATCATATTTAGCTCCATGACGCTCATTAATGATCTAACCTTAGCTAGTTCTGGCCAGCGTTTTGCTGATATATACATGTTTGCAATCAATTTGTAGTGACCGGGGTTGTTTGTCCTCATGGCCAGCAGCCTCTTTGCAGCTCGATCCCCAACTTCTATTTTTCCATGGATCCTGCAAGCCTCAATTAAAGTTGCCAACATCGCGGCAGTTGGCTGGAATGGCATCTTGTTAATTATCTCCTCAGCCATACTCAACAAACCCTCACGGCAGTACAAATCAACCATGCAAGAAAAATGCTCCACCCTTGGTGCAATGCAAAACACATCAAACATCTCAGCAAATCGTAGCTGCCCTTGAGTTACCAGCCCAGAGTGGCTGCAGGCTGAAAGAACAGCAACCATAGTTACATGGTCCACCTTGATATTGTTGGTGATCATTTGATCAAAGAGCTTCAGTGATAGATGCCCCTCTCTTTGCAATCCATAGCCCAAAATCAATGAAGTATAGGCATGCCTGTCTTGACATTGCATCTGGTCAAACAATCTCTGGGCAGTTGCCATCTGTCTAGACTTTGAGTACATATCGACAAGTGAGTTCTGCAGTATGTTAGAAGCACTGAGTCCATGCTTGAAAATGTAGCAGTGCATCTCCCTTCCGTGATAGAGGTGTCCAAAACGTGCACTAAGTGAAAGCATAGTTAACACAGTTACATCATTTGGAAAGACAGAGGAAGAAATCATCTCTCTGAAAAGCAAAATAGCTTCCTCAACCTGGTCCATGAATCCAAATCCTGCTAGCAATGAATTCCATGTTACTATGCTCTGAGTTGAGCATGTTCTGAACAGGCCGTACGCAGAGCTCATCATCTGGCACCTGGAGTACATTGTGATCAATAAACTCTCCACGCGCTCAAGCCTATCAAAGCATAGACGAATAGACACTGCATGCAACTCCTTGCCAAAACTCAGATGCCCACTCCTAGCACATGCCCTGAGGCCAATCACAACAGTCACAGAATCCAACCCCGGACCATGGCAACTCCTCATCTGCGACACCAACCTCATCACCTCGCCATCGTTCCCCGCCTTCAGATTTCCTGCCGCAACCGCGTTCCAGGTGACAATGTTCGCCCCAGGAACCCACTGCAGCAGATCAAACGCCTCACCCCACATATCCACCGACGCATACCCAGACACCATGGCGTTCCAGCTGACAACATCCCGCGCAGGCATTCCATCAAACACCCTGCGTGCGTCCTTCATCTCCCCGCACTTGGCGTACATCCCCACCAGAGCGTTCCAGACATACATGTCCAGACCATACCTCCACGTCATAATGCGCTTCTCAATCCCCCGGCCAATTGCGGCATCTCGAAGCTCGCCGCAGGCGCGCAGAACCGACGGGTACGTGAACCTGTCGGCGTCCACGCCCAGCGCCAGCATCTTCTGGTACGCGAGGACCACGTCGTTCCAGAGCCCACGGTCGGCATACTCCCAGATGAGAAGGTTCCACGGGAACGCCCGCGCCTTTCCCGCCGCCCCCTCGACGGCGGCTCGCGCGGCGGGGAGGTCGCCCAGCGCGATGTAGAAGGTGGCAAGCCTGGGGAGCACCGAGGGGTGCGCGCCGAGGCCGAGCGCGATGGCGCGCGCGTGCGCCTGCTCGCCGGGGCGACGGGCATGCTGGAACGTGCATGAGCGTATGAGGGATGAGAGCGACGCGGGTGAGGAGGAGGAGGAGGAGGAGGAGGCGGCGGCGGGTGGCGGGGACGGGTCCTGGTCGGGGGCGGCATTAAGCCAAACGGGTGGAAGGCAGCGGCGAATGCGGAGGAGATGGTGCTTTGACAGCGCGCCGCGAGGAGGCGGCCGCGGGCGCATCAAATGGGCGGCTCCTCCGCCGCCTTCGTGGCATCACACCTCGCCGCCGACGGAGAGGGAGGCGGGCGGCGGGAGAATTGGGAGACGGGGAGGGAAGGCTGTGGGCTCTGCGGGCGTCTGGGGCTCTCGGCGCGCCAAGACGCCTTGGTGGGCCCACCAAGTCAGAGGCACTCCAGGGCTAGTATGGGGACTTGGCTCATGAAAGCCAACGAGGCGGGCCGTCTGAGCGAAGTGCGAGCTCTTGGGCTGGCCCATTACGGACATGCTTTCAGTTCTGCTTGAGAAATCTCGATTTTAATTTGTTTTTATTCAAGAAATAATCGTAGGATTGACTAATCTCTACTCTCTACCTAATAATAAAGAGACAAAATTTCAGTCCATTTTTTTGGTCCATTCATTTTTTTTTAGTCTATCGTCTCCTATTACCGTACCATGTAGACTTTTATATATAATCCGTGCTCATACGACTTATAGTAGCTCTTTTCTAACACCATATAGAGTCCGAGTCATGTAAGAACAAGTTATAACTGGCCAATAAATCAGAAGGACTACAACTACAACTCTATCTCGCCGCAAGCAATATAGGTAGAAAACAATTCCAATTAATCTTCTGACTAATTACATGTAGCAACATTATCTCATACCAACAGAATTAAGGTATCTTTATTTCAGCTGACCAAATTAAACAATACCAAATAAAATACCATACCAAATAAAAGAATTAAGATATCTTTATTTCAGCTGACCAAATTAAACAATACCAAATAAAATATCATACCAAATAAAAGATCATGGCAGAGAAGGAACTCGACATTAACATCGTCTACAGCTCCCCACGTAAGTACATTGACCCAACATCATGTGGGAGCACGTCGTCACTTGGCTAGGCCGCATGAAGCGTGACTGGACGCTTCACACTCGTTGTGCTTGTGCCACCGGGGCACGTGAAGACGAAGATAGCGGCGAGAGTGCACATGCCGGTGAGTCTTGGTACCACGCTCGAGAGGGAGAAGCTCTTATCCGCTGCGATGCCGGCCTCAGTGAGGGCCGTGACGATGAAGTTCACCTAGGGCAACGGACCCTCACAGTTTCGGTCGTCGGTGCCAGCACCGGCACTTTCGCCGTGCTCAGCGACGTCCTGCCCAGCCAGGTGCGGATCCAGCCATCAAAAAGCACCGACTAGCGCAACATTGGCCGGCTCTGCCCGCGCCTGCGGCCCTGCCCACGCGATGCACGAGATCCGGCTGGAGCACATTCGCGACATGTTGTCATCGTAACCAAATAATCTCTACAAATAAAAAGAACAAAACTAGAAGATTTTCTTTGGTGCGGTAAATATCTTGGCCAAACATCGTTCTGCCCGTGCGGTAAAAGCTGCCGGCCCCTCCGTGGTTTCCTTCGTGCGGTACAAAGGAAATAAAAGAAACGGCTGCCCCACCCCAATCAGCGGAAGGAAGGAAACAATCAATCACGCCTGCCAATCAGCGAAAGGAAGGAAACAAATCAAATCAATCAGCGGAAGGAAGGAAAGTAGTGTCGGCTTCACCATGCATCTTCCACCACTCGACCGTGCGCGCGTGCCGTGCGATCCCTCTCCTCCTCCATCCTCACGCCAGACGTCACCGCGCCGACGGCCACGGACGGCGGCTTCACCACGCCGACGATCATAGATCGCTGCTTCCGAGTGCCCGTGCCCATGGAAGCAGCAGCCTTTCGATCGTCGCCACCGTCCATTGCCGCCACCCGTGGCGCTCATCCTGTGTCGTCGTCGAGGAGGTGCCGGTGAGTCCGACGGGTTTGCTTGTTCTCGACTGCAGCGCGGCGGCCAAAGGGCACGCTGCCGGACGCCACCGTGCGTCAGCCGCTGCGACCCTAGGGCACTCTCCAGGCATGCTACAGGTGCTCACGTCAGGCTAGGTCTGGCCGCCGCCGTGGCCGTGCACCGCACATCGTCAACGATTCCGGAGTCCGAACGCCACGACTCCAGGTGCTCACATCGGCGTGGCCTTGACCCGTCGTCACGCCAAGTTTTAGGAGGGGATATGGTCAGCCTGGCGGCGACGATGGCCCGACTCCGTCTTCCATGAGTGCAGCAATCTCTTGAGGAGGCGACGTCACATGGTTGAAAGCCCTAGTTTGGTTTTGGCTAATTGATGAAATCTAGGACTAACCCTATTGCTACGTGTGTAGCATTAGAGAAAGGGGAGGTCCAAACCAAGTAGTGGAATGGTGATCGAGTTGATGGAAGTGATCAAAGATGATCAAGTGCCACCCTTGGAGATGAAGGAAGATGAGGAGCAAGATGGAATGCAAGAGGCAAAGGTATATACTAGGACATTTCTATTTTGCCGGCCATAGGTGAGTAGAGAAGTTGATGGCCGGATTTAGGATTGATAACCGTACTATTAAGAGGGGCAATGTCGCGCAATATCGGTTATCTAAGTGCCACTAGGTGAGCAATGACTTTGCATATGCATTAGGGACCTAGTGAGCTAACAATCTCTTGCAAAATTCATTTGAAAATGCTAACACACGTACACAAGTGGAGAGACACTTTTGTGTTGGCACATGGGTGCAAGGGGTGATGGTGTTTGGGTGTAAAACCCTCCCGCCGAGCTTGCGAGGCAGGACTCGGAGGTTTTCGGACGAAGTATAGTCACTCAGAGGTGACCGGACGCTGTCCTGGTAGGGACCGGACGCGTCCGGTCAAGTGTGGGCGTCCGGCGTTTTCCGGGTCACCGGACGGCGTCGGCGACCGACGGGTCCGTTGCCGCATCCGGCCGGCTGCGAAAAGGTGGTGCTTGCGAGCTGGTGTGGACCGGACTCTGGGCGCGTCCGGTCAAGGTGCACAGGACTCGTCCGGTCGAGAAAAACTTGATTTGAACCTCTCTGGTGGGTGACCGGACTCGCACTGTGCTAGTGTCCTGGGCCGCGTAGGACGGCGTCCGGCCGATGTCCGACAAATACGCAGTGATCGAGCCGCTGGCGCCAAGAACGGCTATTTTCAAATGAGCTTGACACGTGGCTGTGGTAGAGGGACCGGACGCTGGGACCGTACGCGTCCGGTCGCCACTTAACCCGCGTCCGGTCGTCGCGCAGAAATCTGTTCTTATGAGCAACGGCTATGTGATCTTGTGGGTGCCTGTATAAGTGAATTGGCTGGGCTCTAGGGAGTCTCGCTTGGCACTTTGACATTCTTGACATCCCCTAGAGCTAAGCAAACCAACTCCCTCACTTTGCATGCCTCTTGATTGATCTAGAGAGTGATTGGGAGAGCTTCTAGTGCATTTGCCTTGTGTTTGAGCATCTAGTGGCATTAGTGAGCGTTCTTCTTTGCGATTGAGCTTATTACTCTTGGTGATTGCCGTCGGCTAGACGGTTGGAGCAAATGATCCGAGTTGAGCAAGGTTGAAGATTGTTCTTGGCCACTCCGGAGGTGATTGTGAGGGGTGTTGATCCCACCCCGCGGGAGATCGCGAAAGGAATCCTTAGTAGAATCTCGTGTCATTGAGTTATCCTCACTTTGTGTGAGTTCTTGTGGCGTCCGGTGAGGGCTTGGCTTGTGACGCCAATTAGTCACTGAACTACCGAGTGTGTGGTTGACACAACGGGGAGTAGCGTGCCGGCAAGCACGTGAACCTCGGGATAAAAATCTTGTGTCCCTCGGTGTTCTTGTGTGGTTTGATCCTTCGAGATCAACTTGGATTTCTCTATTGGATCATCTCTTCGAGTTTCATTGTATTGACAAGACGGTGATTGGTCATCATCCAGAAGGCACGGTTTGCACCTCTCGGTTCCCTTCCTTGCGATTATCTTTGTGCATTAGTGTAGCTTGTAGCATATTAAGTTGCTTATGTATGCTCTAGTGTATTAGGTTTGCTAGAATTGGATAGGTTGGCTTGCAACCCCTCTCTAGGCTAGCGCAACACTTGCTTCGCCATTTAGTGTACTAACCGGTTTGTTTAAGTGCTTTGCAAGAATTTTTATAGGCTATTCACCCCCTCTAGCCATTTAGGACCTTTCAAGTGGTATCAGAGCAGTGGTCACTATTGTTTGATTGAGGCTTAACATCCTCGATGTTAAAATAGCTCAAGTCAACCATATCAACCATGTGGGGAAGCTGCCACACTTTGACGGAACCGGATATGATCATTGGAAGCGCAAGATGTGTGCATACTTGAAATCTCTCAGCCGGAAGGTGTGGGAAGTAGTGGACAAGGACTTTGCGGTGATCGACCCTAATGATCCCACCGCAAGAGAAGACGAAAAGCTTTAATTCAATGACATTGTAATCAATACACTCTATGAAGCATTGGAAGCAAAAGTATTTGAGCATATCAAGGATCTTGAGAGAGCACATGATGTGTAGACAAGGTTGAAAGAAACATATAAGGGTACTCAAGCCGTCAAGAGTGCTAAAGTTTACATCCTCAAGGACAAGTTTGCTTCATTCAAGATGGAGGATGATGAGAGCATTGCCGAGATGTTCCACCGATTGTAAGTGATAGTCAATGATTTGAAGAATTTGGGTGAGAAGGTGAAAGACAAGGACTTCGTGCATAAATTCTTAAGAAGTTTGCCCGAAAGCTTTGAAGTCTTAGTCACAATGATGGTGAGAGATGGACTTGATAAGCAAACCCCAAACCAAGTACTAGGTGAGGTGATCACACATGACACCTACCGTGTGGAAAGGAATGGGGGTTCCAAGGATGAGAAGAAGGACAAAGAAAAGAAGAAAGACAAGGAAGTAGTTGCATTTAAGGCTACTTCATCAAAAGACAAGAAGAAGCAAGAATCAAGTGATGATGAAGCTAGCACAAGCTCAAATGAGGATGAACAAATGGCTCTCTTTGTAAAGAAATTTGGTAAGTTCATGAAGAAGAAGGGCTATAGTGCTAGAAAGAGAAGAGATCACTTCAAGAAGAAGGATGACAAGAAGAGATGCTTCAAGTACAATAGCAAGGATCACTTCGTTGCCGATTGTCCTCTTAATAGTGACAATAATAGTGATGATGACAATAAGAAGAAGAAGGACAAGAAAGGCAAGAAGGACAAGAAGGGTGACTACAAGAAGAAGAAGAAGGGGCAATTATACATGGTCACATGGGATAGTGATGCTTCTTCAAGTGATGATGAGAGTGATGATGATAAGAGGAAGAAAAAGGGACAAGCAAGCATTGCTATCAACAACAAGCCTTCTATCTTCGACACTCCATCATGCTTCATGGCCAAGGGCTCTAAGGTACTATCCGATGATGATGATAGTGAGGAGGATAGTGATGATGAGGAGTGCTCCAAGGAGGAACTCATGAGCATGCTACAAGATGCTCAAACTTATATTGAGAAGAAGAGAAAGGAGTGCAAAGAGTTGCGCAAGAGCAAGCAAGCTCTTGAGCAATCCTTTGATGAGCTCAATGCTACGCATGAGAGGCTAATGGAAGCCTATGAGAAGCTTGAAAAGGCTCACATCAAGTTTGAAAAAGCTCACTCCTCCCTCCTTGATCAAGCTAAGGTTGAGGATATTGTAGACACATGCAATGTTGGAGTTACTTATGATATTCTTGATGAATCATTTTATACTCCTATCATTTTGTCTCCCACTAACCCCTCTTGTAGCTCAAGCAATGCAATTCCTACTATTAGTGATGGTTTCACATGTGATGCCTCACTCATGGTGGAGAATGAGACCCTCAAGAGAGAGGTGGATGAGCTCACTCACGCCTTAGGCAATGCCTATGGTGGTGAGGCCCGCTTGCTAAAGTGCTTGGGTAGCCAAAGATTCTCTCTTAATAAAGAGGAATTGGGCTATACCCCCAAGAATGGCAAGGCGGCCTTTGTCACTTACAAGACTAGCTTTGTGAAGGACAATGGTCGGTTTTGCTCTAGTTGCAAGCAAGTTGGGCACATAGAGCATTATTGCAAGAACAAGAAGAATACTAACATATCCTCTATTCAATTTGATTCTTGTTATTTGCTTACTAAGGGTGCTAATGGTGTGAAGGCTAAGTTTATTGGTGCTCCCATTGTTGGCCCAAAGAAGAAAGCAATTTGGGTGCCCAAAAGCTTAGTGACTAACCTTGGAGGACCCAAGCAAGTTTGGGTACCTAAAAAGAATTAATTTGCTTTTGTAGGTCAATTATAAAGCCGGAGGAAGGCATTGGGTGCTTGATAGTGGGTGCACTCAACACATGACCGGTGATGGAAGAATGTTTAATTCTATCTCATCAAGTGGTGATTGTGGTGTGGATTCAATTACATTTGGTGATAATGGCAAAGGCAAAGTCAAGGGCTTGGGCAAGATAGCAATCTCAAATGATCTCTCGATTTTAAATGTCTTGTTAGTGGAATCTCTCAACTTCAACTTATTATCCGTGGCTCAATTGTGTGATCTCGGTTTCAAGTGCATATTTGGCATAGATGATGTGGAGATTGTGAGTGTTGATGGAAGCAATTTGATCTTCAAAGGCTTTAGATATGAGAATCTCTATTTGGTGGACTTCAATGCTAGTGAAGCTCAACTCTCAACATGTTTGATCACAAAGTCAAGTATGGGTTGGTTATGGCATAAAAGACTTGGTCATGTTAGCATGAAGCAACTCAACAAGTTAGTAAAGCACAATCTTGTGAGAGGGTTGAAGGATGTGATATTTGAGAAGAACAAGCTTTATAGTTTATGTCAAATAGAAAAACAAGTTGGCAACACCCATCCTAAGAAGAGTATGATGAGCACATCAAAGGCATTTGAGTTATTGCATATAGATCTATTTGGACCAACAACATATGCTAGCATTGGTGGAAACAAGTATGGATTTGTAATAGTGGATGACTACACAAGATACACTTGGGTCTTCTTTCTAGTTGACAAGAGTGAAGCTTATGGCATATTCAAAACCTTTGTCAAGAGATGTCAAAATGAGTTTGAAACAACAATCAAGAAAGTGAGAAGTGACAATGAGAGTAAGTTCAAGAACATAAGAGTAGAAGAATTATGTGATGACCTTGGCATTGGACATCAATTCTCGGCCAAGTACACTCCCCAATTAAATGGTGTTGTTGAAAGAAAGAATAGAACCTTGATTGACATGGCAAGATCAATGCTTAGTGAATACAATGTGGATTTCTCATTTTGGGCCGAAGCTATCAACACGGCGTGCTATTGTAGCAACCGTCTCTATTGTCATGGCATGCTAGAGAAGACACCCTATAAGCTATTGAATAGAAGAAAGCCCAACATTGCATACTTTAGAGTGTTTGGATGCAAATGCTACATTCTCAAGAAAGGCACAAGATTGAGCAAGTTTGAGAAAAAGTATGATGAAGGGTTCTTACTAGGGTACTCCACCACAAGCAAAGCATATAGAGTTTGGAATCTTACTCATGGCATAGTTGAAGAGGTGCATGATGTTGAATTTGATGAAACCAAAGGCTCACAAGATGAGGAGAAAAATCTTGATGATGTGAGAGGAACTTATTTGATACAAGCCATAAAGAAAATGGATGTTGGTGACATTAGGCCAACACAAGTGGTAGATATTGAAGATGACAAAGATCAAGTGATTGGTTCTCTAAATGTGCAAGCTAATGGCTCTCAAGTTCAAACTCAAGCTAGTGAATTTTAAGTACAAGATCAAGTGGCTAGTACATCATCTCAACCAAGTGATCAACCAAGTTCAAGTGCTCAACCTCATGTTCTCCAACCAACTCATATTGCAAGAGACCATCCTCTAGATCAAGTGGTTGGTGACATTAGAAGTGGTGTGCAAACAAGATCAAGATTGACATCCTTTTGTGAATACTATTCTTTTGTTTCATCCATAGAACCAAAGAAAATAGAAGAAGCTTTAGTGGATTGTGATTGGGTCAATGCCATGCATGAAGAGCTCAACAACTTTGAAAGAAATCAAGTTTGGAAACTAGTTGAGCGTCCGAAGAACTACAATGTTATTGGCACCAAGTGGGTATTCCAGAACAAGTAAGATCAAGATGGCATAGTTGTGAGAAATAAAGCAAGATTGGTAGCACAAGGATACACTCAAGTTGAAGGTCTTGACTTTGGAGAAATTTATGCACCGGTTGCAAGATTAGAGGCAATTAGAATCTTATTAGCCTATGCTTGTACCCACAACATCAAGCTATATCAAATGGATGTAAAAAGTGCTTTCTTGAATGGATTCATCAATGAGCTAGTGTATGTTGAGCAACCCCTGGGATTTGAAGATATCAAAAAGTCCAACCATGTTTACAAGTTGAAGAAGGCTCTCTATGGCTTGAAGCAAGCTCCAAGGACATGGTATGAGAGATTGAGAGATTTCTTGATCTCCAAAGAGTTCAAGATGAGGAAGGTTGATAACACTCTCTTCACCAAAAAATTGGCAAGTACTTATTTGTGTTGCAAATCTATGTGGATGACATTATCTTTGGATCAACCAACCAAGACTTTTGTGAAGAGTTTGGAGAAATAATGGCTAAAGAATTTGAGATGTCTATGATTGGAGAGCTTAGCTACTTTCTTGGTCTACAAATCAAGAAATTAAAGAAAGGCACATTTATGAGTCAAAGCAAGTACATCAAGGACATGTTGAAGAAGTTCGGAATGGAAGAAGCCAAGTCAATTGGGACACCAATGGGAACGAATGGTCATCTTGACTTGGATACAAGTGGCAATATGGTAGATCAAAAGTTATATCGGTCAATGATTGGAAGCTACTCTATGTGACTGCTTCTAGACCGGATGTCATGTTTAGTGTGTGCATGTGCGCAAGGTTTTAAGCTTCACCAAGAGAAAGTCATTTGAAGGCAACCAAGCGGATATTGAGATATCTTAAGCACACATAAAATGTTGGATTGTGGTATCCCAAGGGGTCAAACTTTGAGTTGATTGGTTATTCAGACTCCAACTATGCGGGATGCAAGGTAGATAGAAAGAGCACTAGTGGAACATGCCAATTGCTAGGAAGGTCACTTGTCTCATGGTCATCCAAGAAATAAAATAGTGTTGCACTCTCTACCGCCGAAGCCGAATACATTAGTGCGGGGAGTTGTTGTGCTCAATTACTATGGATGAAGGCCACGTTGAAGGATTTTGGAATCAAATTTGGACAAGTGCCATTGCTATGTGACACGGAAAGTGCCGTGAAGATCACCACCAATCCGGTTCAACATTCAAGGACAAAGCACATTGATATAAGACATCACTTCATTAGAGATCACCAAGCAAAGGGGGACATTTCTATTGAGAGTGTTGGCACCGATGATCAACTTGTCGATATCTTTACCAAGCCACTTGATGAGAAGAGATTTTGCACATTGAGAAATAAGTTGAACATTCTTGACTTCTCCAACATGAGATGAATGCATCCCCAACTATACGACATGCCTTTCCTTCGACTAATGCAAAGGTAAAATTGTTTGGTATAATGCATTCATACTTAATAAGGACTCGATTAGAGCATATAGACATTCCTTCTAGTGATATCTCTTGCTAATTAGGCTCATTCTTGAAAATAAATTGATTTTAAGTATATATTATGCCACTATTGCTTCTATGTCTTGTATGATCTAGTGGCTAAATATGACTTGTTCATGAGAATGTGAACCTAGTGTTTGATCTAGTTAAATGAGCAAGAAAGAATCAAGTTCAACATTGACAAGATAACCATTGAAAGATGTGTGAAGAAGCTTGTCATTGGTTCAAACTGAACTAGATTACTTATGCAAGTTTACTAGTTTGAGCCACAAGAGAAGAAAGTTTATGGAAACAAGTGATCCTCAACTTTTAGTGATCATCTCTCTATTCCAAGCTCCCTCCATGATTTCAAGTCTACACCAAGCATGATCATACACCTTTGTGGTCATTGATGACAAAGGGGGAGAAAATACAAAGATAGCATGCATCAAGGGGGAGAGTAGATGAAGAATGGAAAGGGATCAAAATTTTGAAGCACACAAGTAGGGGGAGCAAGCTCATGAACACAATTGATTGCATTTGAATGTGCATATCCATATGATTGCTTGCATTGCACTTAGGTGTATTCATTTCATAAGTGGTATCTCTCTTGCTTGTGTGGTGCTTGCTAGTATAGACCTTGATTGATGAATTGATTACTAGCATGTATAGGTTCTAGCTAGAAGTAGCATTTTTCTTAGTGCTTTCCAAGTGGTATCTAGAAACCGTGCTTTTAATGTTGATCTCACGGGGTTTCTAGCTATTTGATGTTTCTAGCTAGAGTTGGTGCTAAGGATGGTTCATGATGTGCACTCCGATGATATCACACTTCAAAGGTCCATTCTATACACTTTAGCATCAATTTGGTAGAAATGACTCTCCCAAAACCGATTTATCCATCATGTGTGCAAAGCTTCTAATTCAAACTCTTAGCACACATGTAAGGGGAGCCATAGCTACCAAATAGATTTTACATGACTTGTCCAATTCTTTTCAAAGCTCAAATTGCTTGGACAAGTGGTGTAAAGTCAAAAATTGAATTTAACTCTTATCTTTGTGGAGGTTGTCATCAATTACCAAAAAGGGGGAGATTGAAAGCCCTAGTTTGGTTTTGGCTAATTGATGAAACTTAGGACTAACCCTATTGCTAAGTGTGTAGCATTAGAGAAAGGGGAGGTCCAAGCCAAGTGGTGGAATGGTGATCGAGTTGATGGAAGTGATCAAAGATGATCAAGTGCCACCCTTGGAGATGAAGGAAGATGAGGAGCAAGATGGAATGCAAGAGGCAAAGGTATATGCTAGGACATTTCCATTTTGCCGGCCATAGATGAGTAGAGAAGTTGATGGCCGGATTTAGGATTGATAACCGTACTATTAAGAGAGGCAATGTCGCGCAATATCGGTTATCTAAGTGCCACTAGGTGAGCAATGACTTTGCATATGCATTAGGGACCTAGTGAGCTAACAATCTCTTGCAAAATTCATTTGAAAATGCTAACACACGTGCACAAGTGGAGAGACACTTTTGTGTTGGCACATGGGTGCAAGGAGGTTTTCGGAGGAAGTATAGTCACTTAGAGGAGACCGGATGCTGTCCTGGTAGG
Source organism: Chrysopogon serrulatus (assembly GCA_015844335.1). NCBI lineage: Eukaryota > Viridiplantae > Streptophyta > Magnoliopsida > Poales > Poaceae > Chrysopogon > Chrysopogon serrulatus. The sequence goes on along the minus strand of JADLZL010001672.1, from coordinate 3,530 downwards.
GACCGGACGCGTCCAGTCAAGTGTGGGCGTCCGGCGTTTTTCCGGGTCATCGGACGGGCGGCGGCGACCGACGGGTCCGTTGCCGCATCCGGTCGGCTGCGAAAAGGTGGCGCTTTGCGAAGCTGGTGTGGACGGACTGCAGGCGCGTCCGGTCAAGGTGCACAGGACTCGTCCGGTCGAGAAAAAACTCGATTTGAACCTCTCTCGGTGGGTGACCGGACTCGCCTTGTGCTAGCGTCCCGGTCAAGCGTGGGGCAGCGTCCCGGCCGATGTCCGACAAACAGTGATCGAGCCGTTGACGCCAAGAACGGCTATTTTCAAATGAGCTTGACACGTGGCTGTGGTAGAGGGATCGGGCCGCTGGGACCGGACGTCCCTGTCGCCACTTAACCCGCCCGGTCGGCGCAGAAATCTGTTCTTGTGAGCAACGGCTATGTGATCTTGTGGGCGCCTATATAAGTGAATTGGCCGGCTCTAGGGAGTCTCGCTTGGCAATTTGACATTCTTGACATCCTCTAGAGCTAAGCCAACCAACTCCCTCACTTTGCATGCCTCTTGATTGATCTAGAGTGTGATTTGGAGAGCATCTAGTGCATTTGCCTTGTGTTTGAGCATCTAGTGGCATTAGTGAGCATTCTTGCTGCGATTGAGCTTATTACTCTTGGTGATTGCCGTCACCTAGATGGTTGGAGCAGCGATCCGGAGTTGAGCAAGGTTGAACATTGTTCTTGGCCACTCCGGAGGTGATTGTGAGGGGTGTTGATCCCACCCCGCGGGAGATCACGAAAGGAATCCTTAGTGGAATCTCGTGTCATTGAGTTACCCTCACTTTGTGTGAGTTCTTGTGGCGCCCGGTGAGGGCTTGGCTTGTGACGCCAATTAGTCACCGAACTACCGAGTGTGTGGTCGACACAACGAGGAGTAGCGTACCGGCAAGCACGTGAACCTCGGGATAAAAATCTTGTGTCCCTCGGTGTTCTTATGTGGTTTGATCCTTCGAGATCAACTTGGATTTCTCTATTGGATCATCTCTTCGGGTTTCATTGTATTGACAAGACGGTGATTGGTCATCATCCCGAAGGCACGGTTTGCACCTCTCGGTTCCCTTCCTTGCGATTATCTTTGTGTATTAGTGTAGCTTGTAGCATATTAAGTTGCTTGTGTATGCTCTAGTGTATTAGGTTTGCTAGAATTAGATAGGTTGGCTTGTAACCCCTCTCTAGGCTAGCGCAACACTTGCTTCGCCATTTAGTGTACTAACCGGTTTGTTTAAGTGCTTTGCAAAAATTTTTATAGGTTATTCACCCCCATCTAGCCATTTAGGACCTTTCAATGGTGGAGGTCTGTGTTGTTTTCATCCTATGCCCATCCTTCTTTTCCTTCTTTTTTTCGTTGTTTTTAGAAGAAAGAAGAATTTCTAATTGGAAGGGGCATTCTGATCAATTCTGTGCTTCTTTTACTATGTCATACTAAAGCCTGCATCCTATCTAGAAATTATTCATGAATCCTGCATATTTTACCTCTAGTTTCTGAATCCTGCATGATCTTAGTTTTGATCTCCATATTGTTTAGTTGTGTCTACGTTTGTTTAGGAGCAGCTGCAGATAAGTTTCAGTCAAGCTTCACTTCATGTTGTTTTACCAGAATTACATTACCTATGTTGTTGGTTCAGTGAACTGCAGATAAGTTTCAGTCCATGTCACGTTAATAAAAAATTCTGCACTTTATTTGTGGCCAGGGTTCAGGTGAGAATACGATGACATCCATGTAGCCATTTAATTAAGTATGGTTGTCTGTTTCTAATCATTTGCAGCCCAGAGTTTTCTTCTGACAGTCTATGCATCATAAAAGTTGTGAAGCTTTCCGTCCATTTGGTTGTTGATCTTTCCGACCACAAGAGAATTTGAAATATATATGACAGTTAGGTTCTGAATTTTGTCATTTGCAGCAGCAAGCTAAAGCAGATTTAAGTTCAGGTTTTAGGTTTCAGTTCTGAATTTTTGTCTGTCATAAACGAATTAGCACAAGATCATGATTTAATTTGACTAGAGACATTTCTAATAAATATGAAATAGAAAAACTGGGGTGCAAGTCACGGTCATTAGTAAAGCGGCACTGGCATCTTGGTCCTTTACGCAACCAAATATGCATTTGGTATTTTGTACTCTATTTTATGAGTAAATAACTCATTTTGATCCCTGTGCATGAGATGGCTTGGTATTTAGAGTCCTGTTGGCATAATGGTAGTTATTGTAGTTTGAGATGCCTGGAGTTATTGTAGTTTGAAATGTTTGGAATTATTGTAGTTTGAGATGCCTAGAGTTATTGTAGTTTGAGATGTCTGGAATTATTGTAGTTTGAGATGCATGGAGTCATCTTTTCCTGTTGCATCTAATTAGTATTTCGAGTGGAAAGAAAGGGCACATATATAAATGATTGAATTTTGTGTGGTTTCTAGAGATTTGATGTGAATACGTTTTTCCTATGAACTAATAAGCTTTTTTTGTTAATTCTTGTGACTTTTTTTAGGTGGTGAGATTTTTTACCTTTGCCATCACCATACGATTAAATGCCACTCTAGCAAATGGTATTTAATTGTATAGTATTGTTATTTTATCGTGCGATATGTGAGTTTTTAGATCAAAAATTGTTGTTCCGTAGCAACGCACGGGCACGCTACCTAGTAATAATAAAGAGCCAAAATTTCAGCCCATCTTTTTTCGTCCATCCATTTTTTCATGCATCGACTTTTTTGGTTTATCTCCCTTTGACTACTAGACTTATATATACAGTCCGTGCTCGTACGAGTTAGAATAGCTCTTGTTTAGCATGATATAGAGTCTAATTCCAAAATACATTTAGATCTGTATCCATATGACATATGTGGGACTTCTTAAAATAACTTAGATAGATAGAAATCCTATCCAATATGAGTAATCTGAATAGGAATTATAATCAAATTCTTTTTTATTACTTTATCCGTTGATTGGCGACAATATGTCTTATTCTATTTTTTTAGTCCAAACGTTTGGTTCACGTAGCATTAATGGACAATTTGATTCCACTTCTTATGTGCTGCCATTTATACAAGCCAGATAAAAAGAAGAGGGCCATAATAGTGTGGCTAGGTGTAGTGACGTGGGCAACAATGAAACATGATCAACTTTTTTTTATTATTTCGTGTTGTATATACAAGCCAGATGAAAAAAAAAAAGACTATATACGTGTGGGTAACGTGTGCAACAATACAATATGATTGATTTTTTATTATCCAAACCAATATTTTTGTTATTCCACGGGACTCTTTTATCTTATATTCCTATAACCTTTATTTCCTTTAATTTAATTTTACGAGCAGTGTAGCCAGCGTAACTAAACTAATCAAATCATGGCATCATATTTGAACAAATGCCATCTCCGTCCCGAATCACTTGAAAATAGAGAAATTATAGTTTTTAAATTATAGGAAATAAAGTAAATAGATAAAAAAGACATGTAACCACTCTCGTCTCTATTTTCCATATAGGTCT